>CM076572.1:50246557-50630694 GCA_034641835.2 Pinus albicaulis
AATGGTGGGCCGGGATTACGATGACAATGGATTAAACCCCGCGTAGCTTTGTCGAGCGATGACCGTTGGATGGGCAAGAGCAGATCTAACGGCTGGTATGAATATCGCTGCGCATCCTATACCAAAGGATAACGTGCGATGGGCAAGGGTTTTTGGAATCATACAAGATCCACGCGTCGCAAGCTGAGTGGAATCACTGGGCAATGGGAAAATACCACCCGACCCCCATTAGCGGTGCAATGAAAAATGGGCTGTTTTATGGATAGTGCATGGCGGGGACCACTGGGGTGGGTGCACTCCGAACCGTCGATCTGGCGGGTGAATGGACAGTGATTGCGTGATCGGGGGTTTGAACGAGGAAGCATGGGCAATACATAGTTAACGATTGCTGTCCGATCTATAAAGATCAATGACCAGGAGCGCTCCCGATATACATTGGAGATTGGCACCTTTCGGTCCAGCGCTTGGTCATAGCGCGGGGTTCTGTGGGGGGAAGGTGCGAGAGCTAGGCCGAAAGGGGCTAGGCCCAGACTATGAAGAAAATATGGTTTTTGGCTCGTTTTTAAAGCATTTTAAAGCCAGCCAAGGGCAATGATAGGGGAATGAGTGGGATTTAGGCATAAACGAAGGGAGCAGGGATGTTTTAGAGGGGACTTTGGGAAGTTTTAGGAGAGAAAGGGGAATTTTAGGGGGAACAAAGGGGACCTTGAGAAAGGGAAAAAATGGGTGAAAATGAAGCAGTTTGCAAGGGTATAAAGGGTAGACTAAAGCCTTTTGGATCATAATTCTTTATCGTCAAGGCTTATTTACTCAAAACAGCAGAGGGAAATAGTCACAAGGCAGGGAACAGGAAAAGGCTGCAAGGATGATGTGTTTTTCAGGGGAAATGCATTCCTTGCAGGCTTATAAAAAATATTAGCCCCTTGCTTGCTCATCAAGGAAATTATAAGGGGCTAACAGGAAGAAATCAACCTAGAAATAAAGAACACTCCTCAAGTTATCCATGACAACATAAATAATGATTCATCATCCCTTCTAGGTGAGGTTGATTTTAATATTGATGATCTAGAGCAGCCCATGATTCTTCCAAAACAAGAACAAGCTCAACCTTTACAAGACCTAGATAATGAGAAAAACATTTATGATGATCAAGACTTTATAGAAAATAACGAGGAAGGTTGCCAAGAAATGCCTAATTGTCTACCTATAACTTGTGTTTCATGGTTAAGAGATATTTACAAACAAAATCAAAATTCTAATAGTGAGCAGTGCTTTGAGGAAACAAATAGCCACTTAGAAAATGCAGAATCTAATTTGCAAGGAGAATTAGCATATCTAGGGAATCTCCCTCTATGTTATAACTCATTCGAAATTGCACAAGAAGAATGGCATCCTAATAATGTAGAAGAAACAACTCATGAACATTGTCTTCCAACTAAGTATCCTAATAATCATGAAGAGTTTTTTAAAACAGAAGAAGATCAGGAAATACTAGAAAAACCTCAAAGTTTCCCTGCAAGCACAAGAAGAGATCCCTTAGAAGAGGCTCAAAAAGACATCCAACCTCAAAACCAGTTTACACAAGAGAAAGAAGATAGTTGTATTTATGTTTATGCTGAAAGAGAAATCTCTCCTTTGACAGAAGAAGAAATTGATCAAATACTAAAAAAGCACCTACCCTCCAAACCTTCATTTGAAAAAGACAATCATCAACGTAGTGCCTACTCCATAGAACAAACCTATGGCACTCAAGACAAAGAGGATAGTAAGGAAATTAATGATAAAACTGAGACTAGTCCTCTTTGGAGCATGAACTTTGATGGGTCATGTAATAAAAATAGTGCAGGTGCAGGAATATGGCTTTATGACACAAAAAACAATTATTCTAAGGCCTATTCATATAAATTGAACTTTCAATGCACAAATGACATAGTAGAGTATCAGGCACTCCTCCTAGGGCTGCACTTATTGAAGAAATCAGGAGCCCAGAAGATAACAGTTCATGGAAATGCAGAATTGGTAATTAGGCAAGTGAAAGAAGAATGCATGGTTAAACATCCCAGACTTAGAGCTTATAAAAATGATGCCATGGATTTGTTAAAAACTTTCAAAGAATTCCAACTAATCCTTGTTCCTAAAGACCAAAACAATTTTTCTAGTGGATTAGCCCTTGTTGCTAGTACATGTCTGAGACCTTGGGAGAGAAAACAATATACAATTCAAGAAATATTTAGAACAACTGTCCCAAACAATAAAAGATACTGGCAAAAATTTGAGGGAGAAAAACAAATAGAAGATTGTCCCACTGAGGATATACCATCTTTTCAGAAGAAACTTCTCCCATAACCGATATCAATCTATCATTCAAAGAACCTGAATTTACATCAGAAGCAAGCATAGATTTAGAGAAAGAAGAAATTTCACTGCTTTCTATTTTGCAGGTTAAGGACAATGATGCTTCTGAGCAACATACTAAAGATACAGTCCTCAAAGGTGATACCTTAGAGGAAGACAATCTACTAATCATGGAGGGCCAGAAAGAAGAAAATCTTCATCTTTTCTTTGTTAATCCATTGGGAGAGTGTGTGGAAGCCCCAACTAGCTCAAATTATCAAGCATGGATCCTTTGCAATAGCCAAATGCATGAAAAATTGTCACCTTCTGTGATAGCCTTGGTTTTGAAGATTAATCTTCAAAGTATACTATGGATACCCCTGACAAGAAACCAGAGTTTCTTTTTATTTTTGTCACTACTCAATTGGCTACATTGGCACTTTTGTTTAGATAGGAATGTCAATATAGCTCAGCCTTGAGGATTATAGTTAGTTGTTGATTTTTGTTTTGAAGAAAAAAGAGAAAAAATACAAAAACAATACAAAAGAAAAGAGGGCAGAGTGAAAACAAGAAAGTTACAGCCCCATACCAAAGAGAGAAACAAAAATTGGAAAGTGTGCAAGGTCAAATGCCACTCCTAAAAAACACACTCCTAGTTAGTCATATAGCCTAATCATGACTAATTAGTTTTCAATTTTCTGCTAATAGGTTAGTGAAATAGATTTGTCAAACAACTTAATCTTGGCTTATCAGTAAGGAAGATTAAGATAGAAAAATAAAGGTTCAAACAAGCTCAAAATATGAACCTATGAGTTTCAAAAAGAAGAATGGCTCTAACTAGATCAAATCTTGAGCCAAGGATAGAAGTAAACTGGTTCTAATATGCCCAAAACTTGAACCAGAGAACAAAGAGAAAAAAAGCTCAAACAATCCTAAAAACAGAGCTGAAGGAAAGAGAAGGATGTTCTTAAACTTTCAGATCTTAAGCCTTCACCATTTTGTTTTAAATTTTCTGCAAATTTTAGTCTGTGTGCAGCTTGTTTTTATGCCATAGACCAGCAACAAGTTAGACTGTTCAATCCTGACTTGTTTGATTTTAAATTTATATTTTAGAAATTAGAGAATAAATTCTGTCAGACAGTCTAATCCTGACATAGTGTAGTTAGGTAGGGAAGCTTATGAACACAACTGCTTAATCTAAGTTCATGGAGAAATAAGGGTAGAAATAGACTAGTTTTATGCTTTCAAAAGAATAAAATGTTTGTAAAAAGAGTTTTCCAATCCAAATGCACTCTGAGAGAAGAAAAAATGTTATATCATTAGGATTGGGTAGGTAGAAAGCTTGTTTTGATAGAATTCCATTATTTTTAATCGCTGCTAAAATTGTCAGAGCAAAGGAAGATCAAAAAAGGAAAGAAAATTTCAGCCCAATGAATGAGGCATTGATCAGCTTTCAGAGAAGACATGTTTGAAGTTCTTGACACCTTCAAGAAGGTTCCATCCCCATGTGGAGCCACTGTTAGCCACCTATAAGAATTTGTCATATCAAATGGTGGCTAGATCTTTTTTAAGCCTTTAAGAAACAATTTTATGGCCAAACTTGTTAGTTCTTAAAGTCTTATGAAGATTATTAATCATTGGGTTAATATTCACTGTTGTTTCCCTCATAATCCTGAAAAATCTACTATTTGCAAAGAGAAAGACTGCTAAAAAACCCATTTTTCCCCTTCATTTTACCCCTCCTTCCATTCATTAATAGCACCATTTTCATCCCCTTGTTCTCCACAAAAATCCCTCCATAAGCCTCTTTTAACCTTCAAATTCACTCCAAGACCCTTTTTATAACCATTTCGTCTCCTTCCATTTGGTTTAAAAGGCCTCCATTTACCTACTGGAACCACTATTTTGGCCTAAAAACACTGTTTCTAAGGCCTAAAACAATCTAAAACATTGTAAATGTATTTATCCCCCGAGGCCTTAACTTTGGTAGCCCTCCACCTACATAATACCATCAACCCCGCAACTAGGCGCTAAGGTCTTAGAACACCTCCTAAACCCCCATAGAAACCTTCTTTTCCTTCATTTTCTTTGTTATTTCATAAACCGATGGTTACATTTTTCGGTGAATATCCATAGTTGATCTCTCCAGATCAACGGTTGCCGTTAAAAACGATCCCCGCTCTTACCTTCTCCTCTACTCATTTGACTCTGTGCCATCATTAAATCTTGATCGTTCATGTCTAAGATCCGACGATCAGGATCAAACCCGATCTGCCCTCTTATATTTTCTTTAGTCCATATAACTCTGCCCCGAGATCAAATCGTGGCCATCCATCCTCATAAATCCAACGGTCCACAAGAAACCCGATGCGTTTACCTCCGCCGTGCATCTTTCCTCATCACACCATAACCTACACCATCAGATCTTCCGCCCCTCCATCTGACGACTGAGGTGCATATCACGTTTTTATTGCGTCCGAACGTTAATGGTTCGAAATCGTGCGATATAAGTGGTTTTGTTTCGCCATGTGGCATGCGATGAGTGGAATCACATTGTTTTTGCGAATTCCACTTACCACTCCAGACCCAACGTGAAAACTGCTTTGGTTTTCCCTTAACTGCCATCCTCCCTAATACATTTCTCCATTTAATCCTAGCCGTCAATCGATCTGATCTGATGGTCCTGACTTAACGCGACCCCAAGCCATCACCCTTCCTTTTTTCTCCCGAAAGCTCCATTATCCGATCTTAACCGTCCATCATTCAGATTGGGCAGTCCCAGTTTAAACCTTTCCCCCTTTCCTTTGCCTTTGTCTGCTCCCCCTAAACATTTCACCGATCAATATCCATGATTCATCCATTTGATCGGATGGTTCAGATCAGATCCCACCCCAAGTCTTCCGCACCTTTACCTTTTCCCCAAAGCATATCATCAAATGATCTCGGTCGTCCATTTTTTCCAGATTAGATCTAATCCCAAAAGCCTTTCCCCTCCATCTATCTTTCGAAGGTTTTATCGCTCAATCTCCACCGTCAGATGTTCTAATCCGACGGATCTAATTCAGCTTCCTCGCCAATTCTTTTTCCCACCCTCTATTTTCCCAAATGCATTTCCGATCAATCTCAGCCGTTCATTTTTCTTATCTGACGGCTCAGACTTAATTTTACCTCCGTTCATCCAACCGCCTCCCCTTTGACCCCAGAAAGTGATCTTGGTCGTTGGATGTTTTCATCCAATGGCCATGATTTAATCTTGCACCCAGAGCAGCCACTAACCTATTTTCACCGAGTTTTTCTTAATTTCGCTTGTTTTGTGCAGGTTTATAAGGTTTTTCCATTTTTTTTAAAAGAAGAAATGAATGGCTAGGGATGACGATCCCCCAGGCCATTATCGATGAAGACAAAGAATCTACAGGGTTCCTACCATGATTTTTCTATTCCTCATGAGCATTCTGAAGTCATAAAGCCCTCTGCACGCCTACAAGAACAACAAAACATAGTAAACCTTAATTATAAAGAGTATCAGTGTTACAGCATTAGATCAAAGCAGAAATGAAGGATCAAAGGTTCTAAACATAGTTTGGAAGGATTAAGGCATAAATTCGATTATCAAAGGCCTAATCCACACAGTTAAAGACAACATGAAGACCAGAAAAGAAGATAAAAGCCTCATCAGGCCTAAAACACAGAACAAAGACAAATTTAAGGTGTTTTAAGGTAAGCACAAGCAGATCTATCAATTTGAGAATCCTCCACTACCACATCAGAGGCTAATTGAACCCTCTCCAGCTACCGAAAGCCACTTGAAGCCTCACAGAAATCAAATAAGGCATAGTTATTTCCTATTTCAAAGATATTTGCTTAAAGACAGCTGAACAGTTAATTCAACCAAAAAAACTTATTACAAACTATCAGCAGAGTTACTACAAAGATAAGAAAGTGCCCTGTGTTAGACTCCGTCTTGTCAGCCCTCTGCAGTCAAATTCACCAAGGTTCATCTCTTGTCATTTGCAGTCATTAAAGAGTAATTCTGGAGTTCAGGGTTTAGTCTTCAGAGGTAGGCTAGAGGAAGGTTCAGTAAGTCTTCATTTCAGGAATGTCGTCATAAATAAGGCGAGATTGATTCTTCTTCAAAACCCTGTTTTGAAGAAGAAGTCATCAAATATGTTTTTATGATGAATATGTAATTTGTCAAAATGTTGCAAATTCTCCAGCTCTTCAAATGGCAGCCTTGTTTCAGCTTCAAACGCCAGTGCGTGAGGGAAATCCATCATGAGAACCTGAGAAGAAGCTCAAGTTCATGATCGCCGGAGTGTAAGGCTCTGAAGATATCGGATAAACACTCGAGATATCAGAAGAGGTTTTGCACGAATCTTGTTTTCACTACTGCTCTCCCTCAAATGACAAGAAGACTAGCGATTTTCAGAACCTTACGTTTCACACATGGATACATGAGAATGGAATTCTTTGGATAGATAAGTGCATGACTAATACACCACGTGAGATTGAAGTGGCACTTTCGAAAGAGGTCCGGGTGTTCCTGAATGGATGAGTAAGCATTGTGATGTTGAATGGTTGGTCAATACGTACATTTGTATCACCAGGCACAAGGAAGAAGAAGGGACAGTTAAAAAGAGTGTCGCAATCAAGGTCCGGCAGGCGAGCTTATATTTTGATAATGATTAAACAATAAAATGTCAAGGTATTACATCTAAAATGTCGCTGCATTGGAGTACACGTAAGTCGAGGTGAGATTAAATTAAAGATTTTGCTGATGTGAAATCGTCTTGAAAAATTGAAGTGTCTAATATGTAAAGAGTCGTAGCTAAGACGCCATTGATGCTCATATGAGAATGTTACTGGTAGCTGAAGCATATTGAGACAAACATTGCTTGAAGACGTTAAAGCTTGTTGAAGAAAAATATTGATCTGATGGAAGTCCGAAACTCTAAGGCATCTTCAGCACTGTAGCATCTTGTGGACTGAGACAAGAAGTGTAGCATCAACAGTTGACCTTACCAAAGGCATTTTGAATGACATCCTTTTGAGACTACTGCGCTGTATATTTGAGGGTTACATATGGTATAGCAAACCTTGTTATTTCTTAAAATTAACGTTATTGATCAGGGGAAGATCTCTTTGAAGAGGCATCATGTACAGCAATAATAATTATGGGCAGAGATATCAGTATATAGGAGCAGATCAGCAGTAGAGGTATTTTTAGTAAATTGTATGATGTTCAAGTTCAAGGCATCAGAAATTTAAGCTTATGCTCTTAAGAGTGAAGGTCGGCGAGTAAGCTATGGAACACCTGAAAGTGCTAATGTAGCCAGAAAATTATTGGACAGGCAGATGTCAATTAATAGTGTGCCTAAGAAAATCTTAGCATATTTGTTAAAACCCCGTGGTTGGAAGCCTCCTGTGCGCCGGCAATTCTTCTTAGATTGCAATGAAATCGCTGAATTTTGTGATCATGCAGAACACATATTTTCACGTGAGCCAAGTGTTTTGCAAATCAGAGCCACAGTAAAGATATTTGGGGACTTACATGGTCAGTTTGGGGATCTAATGCGTTTGATTGATGAGTATGGTGCTCCATCGACAGCAGGATATATAACGTATATCGACTATCTTTTTCTTGGGGATTATGTAGACAGAGGTCAACATAGTCTGGAAACATTTACTCTGCTGCTGGCTCTTAAGGTTGAGTATCCACACAATGTTCATTTGATCCGGGGAAATCATGAGGCTGCAGATATTAATGCACTTTTTGGGTTTCGAATTGAGTGCGTTGAGCGCATGGTTGAAAGGGATGGAAATTTCAGGGCCAAGCAAGCCTACCTATATATGACTATCATTTACACTATATCATACTCTTTGGCATCGTATGCATTGCTTTTATTTTATGTGGCCTGTAGAGATCTGTTTCGGCCATTCGATCCAGTTCCAAAGTTCGTAATCATCAAATCTGTTGGCAGGGAGTGCTAATGTTTCTTGCAGCAAAGTCTGGCACGATTAAAAGTGCAGAAGATGCCGCTGATATTCAGAACTTTGTCTCGAGATGGTTATTGCTGCGGTGGGACATTTGTATGCATTCCCTTATAAAGTGTATACTGAAAGCAAACATAGGTGCATCTAGTGGTTTAACTAAGAGCCTTGGCCATGCTTTAAAGTTAAATGATTTTTACCATGACACAGTACATCAGTTTTCCCCAACGTATCATGATTATATCCTTTACAACAATGAAGGTGAAGAAAGGATTTGCAGCAGAACAATATGTAGCTTTTTACAAGGGAAATAGTTGTTTAGGATTGCGGATTATTATTGATTCTTGGGGAGATCATAATTTCGCAGTTTACTCTAAGGCTTTTGAGATCGCAAGAATAAAATACAAATCTGAAACTAACAGAGCCAGTTAAAATAAAAAATCGGGAATCCTATCCGCTTAACACCTTTACTGCTATGTGGACCTGCTAAGGAGCATCACTTATCTACGTGTCAGCAAATTAGTAGATCCGATTTGAAATTGTTCTTCAGATTTCCTTATTCGAAAGGCCAACATATTTCCAGAGATTTGGGGGGGCGGTTGTAATTTCAGAATGTGCAAAGTGGCAGAGAAAAAGATGCAATTGCCTATGCTTATTTTTAGTAATGGTATTGACACCTATAATGCCACCTCTTCATCAGATTCAACATATTCGAGTAGAAGGAGCGCTATTCCATCTTCAGAAGTGCTGATTGTTTCTTTTTAGTTTTATTTATTAATAATAATAAAACAAATCCCTTGTCTTGGGGTCGATTTGTTTTTCCCTTAGCAGCATTTATTTAATGTATTAAAAAATCATTTGTAATAGAGTGGGGGAGAGAGTTCTGAGAGCTAGTGTAGGAGAGAGAACAGAGCTTCATTGTATAGATTTTGACAGAGATTTTAATTAAAAATGCAGCTCTGACCCCTGAGATTCCTGTGGTATGAGATTCAACATTTGTCTCATCCTTTGTTTCATGGTTTACTTATTTATGTTACTTTTCATTTCATAATCATTTCTGTCAGATCTTTCAGTAAGAGGCCGGGAATCAGGTTCTTGCTCACGCCTGGAGGCATTCGGTATGTATCTTCTTCAGTTTGATAAGGATTCATCACACATGCCCTTGTCAACTTCTCAGCAGTCTTGCCATTCCGTTTAAATTCCAATTTGATTGTTAAATTTCATGCTTATCTTGCCTCAGGAGATAATCTATGTTCTTCATTTAATCTCTGCTCTTGCTGTCTTTGCCCCACACAGCCCAGAAAACCCCAACATTTATTAAAAAACCTCATTCATATCTCTTTACTAGCCTAAAATCAATATCAGTGTTTCATTTAGGTCATCTCAGATCCTATTGGACATCTTTCACTGAGTTTGACCCGGAGAGAGCCCTCTCCTGTCCTCGTAGGGCTAGCTACGAGGCTAAGGTTGGTTTGATGTTGCCTCGAGTTTTGCCTTCTTCAGCCTGAGGCATATTCGAGCGCTAACATAGTGGCGACCATACTGGGGAAGATGGTTTGCTGTTGATGTGACAGTCGACTTGTAGATTGTCTTGCCCCAGTGCAGGAAATCAAGTTGCAGATCTGACGCTGATGGTGGACAGCAATCAGACACATATGAAGGCTGAAACATTCACCCGGCGACTCCAGCTCGATCCAGAGATTCCAGTGCTCGCTGATCTACTCATGCAATGGTAGGGTATGTGGCAAACCCTGCTCTTTGTGAAGTTGTAAAAGAGGTTAGAGATCAGTTAGCAGATTTTGAAATTAATGAAGGATTTTTCATTGCTATGTTTCAATGTTTGAAATCTCCAAAGTTCCCTCTTGAAGCTAAAACTGGTTTCTGCGAGTTAGTTGTTGAAAAACTTGAGAAGGAGATTCAGTGTTTGAATGATCAGATCCAGTCTTACGATTTCCGAGACCCCCAAAAGTTCTTGGAAACTCTTCCTCCTTCAAAACAAGAAACAATAGAGTTGCCTACAGATGTTTGCATGGACAGTGTGCAGCTGGAAGTATGTATTGCAGAGTTGGGGCAGCAAACAGAGTCTGGCTTTTCTGATCCTATTGCAGCATACATGGAAATGTTTTTCAGTTTGACTGATAGATCAAGCTGTCTTATACATAGCCAGATTCATTACGTGCATGAAGGGCTGCCAGCAATTACATCTGTGTCCTGGTGGAAGCATTCTCAAGCGACATCATTCTCAGGTTTACTTGAATGGTTGATCTGGCATTTCAGTATTACCTGATCTATTATTTTTGCAGCAAAGTAGGGTAAATTTTGTAAATAAATAAGCAGCCAAAGGGCAGCATCTTATTCCGGTTTCATTGCAGCTTTAGTTTGAAGTTAGTTAAGCTATTTTTTCAGTTATTTCAGTCTTGAGATCGAATCAGTTTGAGTTCAGTTTCAGTATAAAAATTGAGTCAAGAGTTGTGTCGATTTGTTGAAATAAATTATTCCATCGCCCAATGCATGGAGGCACTGTCTGCTCTCCCAAAGTTCTGCGGTTCTTGGCACCTCCACGAAGCGGCAGCCGCCATCCCAAGTGGAGCCGATTCTCTTGTCATTTGCAGTCACTGATGTTACTCTGGTCCAGAAAAGAGTCATTTTTAATTCTTGCAGACTAGAGGAAGGTTCAGTAGGTGTTTATTTCAGGAATGTCATCAATGTGAAATTAATTCTTCTTCAAAACCCTGTTTTGAAGAAGAAATCATTAAATGTGGTTTTTATGATGAATATGTAATTTGTCAAAATGTTGCAAATTCTCCAGCTCTTCAAATGGCAGCCTTGTTTCAGCTTCAAACGCCAGTGCGTGAGGGAAATCCATCATGAGAACCTGAGAAGAAGCCTGTCCTCATGACTGCTGGAGCAGAAGGCTGTTCATGATACTGGATAAACACTGAGACATTGTAGAAGAGGTTTTGGCATTGAATCTTGTTTCTTCACGATTGTCAAATGACAAGAAGACTAGCGATTTTCAGAACCTTACATTTCACACATGGATACATGAGAATGGAATTCTTTGTATAGATAAGTGCATGACTAATACAACACGTGATACTGAAGTGGCACTTTCGAAACAGGTTCGGGTGTTCCTGAATGGATGAGTAAGCATTGTGATGTTGAATGGTTGGTCAATATGTACATTTGTATCAGCTCTGTGCACAAGGAAGAAGAAGGGATACAGAGTGCTGCAATCAAGGTCCTGTGCGAGCGATATTTTGATAATGATTAAACAGCAAAACAAGTCAGTGCATACATCTAAATGTCAGTGCATTGGAGTACGCAGAAGTCAGAGTGAGATTAAATTAAAGATTGTGGATGTGAAATCAACTTGAAGTGTCTAATATGTACAGAGCTGAGCTAAGACGCTATTGATGCTCATATGAGAATGTTACTGGTAGCTGAAGCATATTGAGACAAACATTGCTTGAAGATGTTAAAGCTTGTTGAAGAAAAATATTGATTTGATGGAAGTCCGAACCTCTAAGGCATCTTCAACACTGTAGCATCTTGTGGACTGAGACAAGAAGTGTAGCATCAACAGTTGACCTTACCAAAGGCATTTTGAATGACATCCTTTTGAGACTACTGCGCTGTATATTTGAGGGTTACATATGGTATAGCAAACCTTGTTATTTCTTAAAATTAACGTTATTGATCAGGGGCAGATCTCTTTGAAGAGGCATCATGTACATCAATAATAATTATGGGCAGAGATATCAGTATATAGGAGCAGATCAACAGTAGAGGAATTTTTAGTAAATTGTATGATATTCAAGTTCAAGGCATCAGAAATTTAAGCTTATGCTCTTAAGAGTGAAGGTCGGCGAGTAAGCTATGGAACACCTGAAAGTGCTAATGTAGCCAGAAAATTATTGGACAGGCAAATGTCAAATAATAGTGTGCCTAAAGAAAATCTTAGCATATTTGTTAAAACCTCGTGGTTGGAAGCCTCCTATGCGCCGGCAATTCTTCTTAGATTGCAATGAAATCGCTGAATTTTGTGATCATGCAGAAACGCATATTTTCACGTGAGCCAAGTGTTTTGCAAATCAGAGCCACAGTAAAGATATTTGGGGACTTACATGGTCAGTTTGGGGATCGAATGCGATGAGTATGGTGCTCCATCGACAGCAGGAGATATAACGTATATCGACTATCTTTTTCTTGGGGATTATGTAGACAGAGGTCAACATAGTCTGGAAACAATTACTCTGCTACTGGCTCTTAAGGTTGAGTATCCACATAATGTTCATTTGATCCGGGGAAATCATGAGGCTGCAGATATTAATGCGCTTTTTTGGTTTCGAATTGAGTGCGTTGAGCGCATGGTTGAAAGGGATGGAAATTTCAGGGCCAAGCAAGCCTACCTATATATGACTATCATTTACACTATATCATACTCTTTGGCATCGTATGCATTTCTTTTATTTTATGTGGCCTGTAGAGATTTGTTTCGACCATTCGATCCAGTTCCAAAGTTCGTAATCATCAAATCATATGTGGAGTGTTAGTGTTTCTTGCTAAAAAGTTCCGCACTGACAGTGCGTAAGATGTCACATATCTTAATCCTCGTCTCTGATGGTTATTGTTGCTAGACATTTATATGCATTCCTTTATAAAGTGTATACTGAAGCAAACATAGGGTATCTAGTGGTTTAACTAAGAGCCTTGGCCATGCTTTGAAGTTCAATGATTTTTACCATGACACAGATATCGCATGACCCAACGCATCATGATTTTATCGCAACAACAATGAAGGTGAAGAAAGGATTTATGTGCTATATCAATATGCTTTACAAGTGGAATAGTTGTTTAGGATCGCTGATTATTATCGATTCTTGGGGAGATCATACTTCGCCATTTAAGGCTTTTGAGATCGCAGAAGAATAAAAGACAAATCTGAAACTAACAGAGCCAGTTAAAATAAAAAATCAGGAATCCTATCCGCTTAACACCTTTACTGCTATGTGGACCTGCTAAGGAGCATCACTTATCTACGTGTCAGCAAATTAGTAGATCCGATTTGAAATTGTTCTTCAGATTTCCTTATTCGAAAGGCCAACATATTTCCAGAGATTTGGGGGGGCGGTTGTAATTTCAGAATGTGCAAAGTGGCAGAGAAAAAGATGCAATTGCCTATGCTTATTTTTAGTAATGGTATTGACACCTATAATGCCACCTCTTCATCAGATTCAACATATTCGAGTAGAAGGAGCGCTATTCCATCTTCAGAAGTGCTGATTGTTTCTTTTTAGTTTTATTTATTAATAATAATAAAACAAATCCCTTGTCTTGGGGTCGATTTGTTTTTCCCTTAGCAGCATTTATTTAATGTATTAAAAAATCATTTGTAATAGAGTGGGGGAGAGAGTTCTGAGAGCTAGTGTAGGAGAGAGAACAGAGCTTCATTGTATAGATTTTGACAGAGATTTTAATTAAAAATGTAGCTCTGACCCCTGATATTCCTGTGGTATGAGATTCAACATTTGTCTCATCCTTTGTTTCATATGTAGCCTGTTTTGTGTTCATGTCATTTCATGATCGTTTCCATTTGAACAAATGAAGTGTTAAGGTAGAATTCATAATTTATATGCTCTGCCTTTAAGTTTGTTCATATTTGGTGTTTTCTTCTGTTTGACAAGGATTCATCTTCTATGCCCTTGTCAACTCCTCAGCAGTCCAGCCATTCCATTTAATTTCAAATTTGATGTTAAATCTCTTGCTTATCTCGCCTCAGGAGATAATCTGTGTTTTTGATTATATTTCTCTGTTCAAGCTGTTCTTTGCCCCACACAGCCCAGAAAACCCAAACATTTATTAAAAACCTCTTTTCTATCAGTTTACTAGCCTAAGATCAGTTATGCTTTTGGTCATCTCAGCCCTTCTGAAAACCTTTTGCTGAGATAGACCCGGAGAGAGCCCTCTCCTGTCCTCGTAGGGCTAGCTACGAGGCTGAGGGTGGTTTGATGTTGCCTCGAGTTTTTCCTTCTTCAGCCTGTGGCAGAATCGAGCGCTAACATAGTGGCGACCATACTGGGGAAGATTTTTCCCCGGTAAAGGATAACAAAGTTGCAGATCTGATGCTGATGGTGGACAGCAGTCAGACACATATGAAGGCTGAAACATTCACCCGGCGACTCCAGCTCGATCCAGAGATTCCAGTGCTCACTGATCCACTCATGCAATGGTAGGGTATGTGGCAAACCCTGCACTGTGTGAAGCTGTAAAAGAGGTTAGAGATCAGTTAGCAGATTTTGAAATTAATGAAGAATTTTTTAATGTCTTGCTTCAATGTTTGAAATCTCCGAAGTTTCCTCTTGAAACTAAAACTAGGTTCTGTGAGTTAATTGTTGAAATAATTGAGAAGGAGATTCAGTGTTTAAATGATCAGATCCAGTCATACGATTTCCGAGACCCCAAAAAGTTCTTGGAAACTCTTCCTCCTTCCAAACAAGAAACAATAGAGTTACCTACAGATGTTTGCATTGACAGTGTGCAGCTGGAGGTATGTATTGCGGAGTTGGGGCAGCAAAAGGAGTCTGGCTTTTGCGATCCTGTTGCGACGTACATGGAAAGGTTTATCAGTTTGACTGATAGATCAAGATGTCTTATACATAGCCAGATTCATTATGTGCATGAAGGGCTGCCAGCAAGTACATCTGTGTCCTGGTGGAAGCATTCTCAAGCGGCATCATTCTCAGGTTTACTTGAGTGGTTGATCTGGCATTTCAGTATTACCTGATCTATTGTTTTTGCAGCAGAGTAGGGTAGATTTTGTAAATAAATAAGAAGCCAAAGGGCAGCATCTTGTTCCAGTTTCATTGCAGCTTTAGTTTGAAGTTTGTTAAGCCAGTTTTTCAGTTATTTCAGTTTTCAGATCAAATCAGTTTGAGTTCAGTTTCAGTTTCGAAATTTAGTCATTAGTCTTTTGTCAAATAATGGATTCCATCGCCCAATGGACGGAGGCACTGTCTGCTCTCCCAAAGCTCTGCGGTTCTTGGCACCTCCAAGAAGCGGCAGCTGCCATCCCCATTGGAGCCAATGTTAGACTCCGTCTTGTCAGTCTGCTGCAATCAAATTCACCAAGGTTCATTTCTCCTTATTTGCAGTCATTAAAGAGTAATTTTAATTCTGGAGTTCAGGGTTTAGTCTTCAGAAGTAGGCTAGAGGAAGGTTCAGTAAGTCTTCATTTCAGGAATGTCATCGTAAATAAGGCGAGATTGATTCTTCTTCAAAACCCTGTTTTGAAGAAGAAGTCATAAAATATGTTTTTATGATGAATATGTAATTTGTCAAAATGCTGCATCTTCCAGCTTCTTTCAGTCATGTTCTTTGAGCGCCAAACGCCTTTAAAGGAGGGAAATCCATCATGAGGAACTCAGAAGAAGCTTGTCCTCATGATCGGCTGGAGCAAGAGGTTATTCATGATACCGGATAAACACTCGAGACAGAAGAGGTTGCATTTAATCTTGTTTCTTCACGATTGTCAAATGACAGACTAGCATTTAACCTTTTACGTCATTACATGGATACATGAGAATGGAATTTCTTGGATAGATAAGTGCATGACTAATACAACACGTGAGATTGAAGTGGCACTTTCGAAAGAGGTCCGGGTGTTCCTGAATGGATGAGTAAGCATTGTGATGTTGAATGGTCGGTCAATACGTACATTTGTATCAGCTCTGTGCACAAGGAAGAAGAAGGGATACAGAGTGCTGCAATCAAGGTCCTGTGCGAGCGATATTTTGATAGTGATTAAACAGCAAAACAAGTCAGTGCATACATCTAAATGTCAGTGCATTGGAGTACGCAGAAGTCAGAGTGAGATTAAATTAAAGATTGTGGATGTGAAATCAACTTGAAGTGTCTAATATGTACAGAGCTGAGCTAAGACGCTATTGATGCTCATATGAGAATGTTACTGGTAGCTGAAGCATATTGAGACAAACATTGCTTGAAGACGTTAAAGCTTGTTGAAGAAAAATATTGATCTGATGGAAGTCCGAACCTCTAAGGCATCTTCAGCACTGTAGCATCTTGTGGACTGAGACAAGAAGTGTAGCATCAACAGTTGATCTTACCAAAGGCATTTTGAATGACATCCTTTTGAGACTACTGCACTGTATATTTGAGGGTTACATATGGTATAGAAAACCTTGTTATTTCTTAAAATTAACGTTATTGATCAGGGGCAGATCTCTTTGAAGAGGCATCATGTACAACAATAATAATTATGGGCAGAGATATCAGTATATAGGAGCAGATCAGCAGTAGAGGTATTTTTAGTAAATTGTATGATGTTCAAGTTCAAGGCATCAGAAATTTAAGCTTATGCTCTTAAGAGTGAAGGTCAGCGAGTAAACTATGGAACACCTGAAAGTGCTAATGTAGCCAGAAAATTATTGGACAGGCAGATGTCAATTAATAGTGTGCCTAAGAAAATCTTAGCATATTTGTTAAAACCCCGTGGTTGGAAGCCTCCTGTGCGCCGGCAATTCTTCTTAGATTGCAATGAAATCGCTGAATTTTGTGATCATTCAGAAACGCATATTTTCACGTGAGCCAAGTGTTTTGCAAATCAGAGCCACAGTAAAGATATTTGGGGACTTACATGGTCAGTTTGGGGATCTAATGCGTTTGATCGATGAGTATGGTGCTCCACGACGCTGGTAGATATAACGTATAATGACTATCTTTTCTTTTGGGCATGTGGACAGAGGTCAACATATCTGAAACAATTAATTGGCCGTCGGTTTTACAAGTTGAGTATCCACACAATGTTCATTTGATCCGGGGAAATCATGAGGCTGCAGATATTAATGCGCTTTTTGGGTTTCGAATTAAGTGTGTTGAGCGCATGGTTGAAAGGGATGGAAATTTCAGGGCCAAGCAAGCCTACCTATATAGGACTATCATTTACACTATATCATACTCTTTGGCATCGTATGCATTGATTTTATTTTATGTGGCTGTAGAGATCTGTTTCGGCCATTCGATCCAGTTCCAAAGTTCGTAATCATCAAATCTGTTGGCAGGGAGTGCTAGTGTTTCTTGCAGCAAAGTCTGGCACGATTAAAAGTGCAGAAGATGCCGCTGATATTCAGAACTTTGTCTCGAGATGGTTATTGTTGCGGTGGGACATTTGTATGCATTCCCTTATAAAGTGTATACTGAAAGCAAACATAGGTGCATCTAGTGGTTTAATTAAGAGCCTTGGCCATGCTTTGAAGTTCAATGATTTTTACCATGACACAGTACATCAGTTTGCCCCAACGTATCATGATTATATCCTTTACAACAATGAAGGTGAAGAAAGGATTTGCAGCAGAACAATATGTAGCTTTTTACAAGGGAAATAGTTGTTTAGGATCGCGGATTATTATTGATTCTTGGGGAGTAAATACTTGGGAAGTACTTTGGTACTTTTGAGACTTGAAGAATAAAGACAAATCCGAAACTGTATTTGCTAATAAAATCAGGAATCCTATCCGCTTAACACCTTTACTGCTATGTGGACCTGCTAAGGAGCATCACTTATCTACGTGTCAGCAAATTAGTAGATCCGATTTGAAATTGTTCTTCAGATTTCCTTATTCGAAAGGCCAACATATTTCCAGAGATTTGGGGGGGCGGTTGTAATTTCAGAATGTGCAAAGTGGCAGAGAAAAAGATGCAATTGCCTATGCTTATTTTTAGTAATGGTATTGACACCTATAATGCCACCTCTTCATCAGATTCAACATATTCGAGTAGAAGGAGCGCTATTCCATCTTCAGAAGTGCTGATTGTTTCTTTTTAGTTTTATTTATTAATAATAATAAAACAAATCCCTTGTCTTGGGGTCGATTTGTTTTTCCCTTAGCAGCATTTATTTAATGTATTAAAAAATCATTTGTAATAGAGTGGGGGAGAGAGTTCTGAGAGCTAGTGTAGGAGAGAGAACAGAGCTTCATTGTATAGATTTTGACAGAGATTTTAATTAAAAATGTAGCTCTGACCCCTGATATTCCTGTGGTATGAGATTCAACATTTGTCTCATCCTTTGTTTCATATGTAGCCTGTTTTGTGTTCATGTCATTTCATGATCGTTTCCATTTGAACAAATGAAGTGTTAAGGTAGAATTCATAATTTATATGCTCTGCCTTTAAGTTTGTTCATATTTAATTTTTTCTTCTGTTTGACAAGGACTCATCTTCTATGCCCTTGTCAACTCTTCAGCAGTTCAGCCATTCCATTTAATCTCAATTTGATGTTAAAATTTCTTGCCTACCTTGCCTCAGGAGACCATCTGTGTTTTTTATTATATTTCTCTGTTCAAGCTGTTCTTTGCCCCATGCAGCCCAGAAAACCCCAACATTTATTAAAAACCCTTTTTATATCTCTTTACTAGCCTAAGATCAACATTTCACTATAGGTCATCTCGCACCCTATTGCTCATTTTATCGAGATAGACCCGGAGAGAGCCCTCTCCTGTCCTCGTAGGGCTAGCTACGAGGCTAAGGTTGGTTTGATGTTGCCTCGAGTTTTGCCTTCTTCAGCCTGAGGCAGATTCGAGCGCTAACAAATGGTTCAGCTGATAGGATAGGTAAGAGACAACATCAATCCATTGGGCTATGGAGTCACAAAAGGATTTAATTTCACAACAAGTTTCAAGAGTGGTCCATGGGACAAGTCATCTATGTCAAAGGATCTCTTTAAGTTGATTTTCTGGTATGGGACGTCAAGAAGTGAGGTGAAAGAAGCAAACATATGAGAAAACAAAGGGTAGCTTAAGATCAAGTAAAGACTTTTACCCTAGCCTGCTTTCAGCATACTCTCAAAGGAAAAAATTTAAGATAAACAAAGAATAGACTAAGATCAAGTAAGGACTTTGAACCTAGCCTGATTTTGACATACTCTTAAGGGATATTTTCAAAGCAACTATTGGAGATAAACTAGAGGACTGGGTTAACCATAGACTTATCTAGTTCAACTTTACTTAGCACAATTTTCAAGAACTTTCAAATACAATATCTCAAGTTGTACCCATGGAAACATGTGCTCACCAACACTTCATTGGTTATACTCTATTGAATTATCCTCAGAGCACAATTAGAAGAAAACATAAAGATAAAGCTTATCAGTGAGATTAGGGTACTTTTAGAAGTAAATCCTAATCTATATTTGCTGCTCTTTATCAGAGAAAGTGGACAGTATGAAAACATAAGAAAAAACAATTACAGTATGAAAAACATCACCATTGACATAAACCGGGATCCCATAAATCAGCTTGTATATTTTATGTTCAAACTTGTTATAATATTCAAGTCCAGTAGGTCTTTATAGCTTCAAACTTCTCTTCTTAGCCTATTTTTTTTCAATTACTAACAAAGCCTCAACAACCTCAAAAACTATTTACATTCAATAAGTATTCAACCAAAATTTACAGTGGGCTCCTCTTATGATATTTATAGGTAAATTAAGGAGGTGGAGTGAAAAAAAGGGTCATTTGTCCAATTAATATAGAGTAAATTCTTCTGGGCCTTTGGGAGGCCTAATGGAGAATATATATAATGTTTTTAACTCTATTAATTGATTTTTACATTAAGTTTCATTAAATTCAGTCACTTTTTTTTACTTTTGAGGCTTTTGGTAGGCTGGCAATTACTTTTGAGCTGTATCTGGAAAAATATCTCTGATTGTGCATTAACTTTGTTAGGCTTTTGAGTAAATAGGCTTGTAGGTGGAATTTTGATCTTTGGAGGAGTAACTGCTTCGGTGATTTGGAATTTGAAGCATTATTTTGGGTGATCTGTCTTGATTTTTTTCTTTAAATTCTACTTAGGCCTTTGATATGCTTTTAGGCCTCCTTTAATCATCTTTATTCTTCAAACTATGTCTTTAACCTTTATCCTTTGATCTTTTGTATTCATTGTTTCTTCGTTGATCTTCATTATTTTCCTTTGTGTATAGGTGGCTTTCTTTTGCTGTGCTGGAGGGTTTATTCTGTAATCGATGTCCGTGAAACACTGATTAAATTTTGAAATTCAACCATTTTTGTCCCTTTTCTTCGCTTTTGGGACTTTTTGGATCGTCATCCAAGGCCATATCACTGTAACTTGACTATGGGAAAGTGTTTATAGCTTATCCGCCATGAAACCTACAACAAACAACCAATCATTATATAAAACCTGCATTTATATGGTTAAACTACTTCAGAGGGCTCGACGGAGGGTGAAAGGGCAGTGCATAGGTGAGGGAGCATGCAGAAGGGGATTCTATGGTCGAAACCATAAGAAACAGGGTTTAAATCTGCTTGTGGCGCGAAAATATGGATAGGTGGTTTTGCAGAAAACTGCGAGTGGTTTTCACGCGAGGGATGGGCGGTAAATGGTTTCACCCCAGGGGAATGTGATACAGGTCTCTAGGAAATGCATGTCTAGGAAAAAATTTCCTATTTCATGTTGAAAACGGGTCATCAATTTTATTTATGAAATGAATGCGAATATGGTTTTAGACCATTTGATCTAGGAGGGGCCAGATCTACGACCTTAAGCGAGAGCAAAAAATAGAAAAAATATGCAAAGGAAATATATGGTGGGGAAGGGGTGACGACGTTAGCTTTTTGTCGTAGATCAAGGAGGCTTGAGGTTGGGTAAAACTAGGTGCGCCATTGGATTTATAGTGATAAAGGTTTAAAATCATGGTGGGGAGATTATATAAAGGGAAAGAAGCAGAAGTGGGGGGGATTTAATGGTTGTCCGATCCAGGGGAAATAGGTCAAATCGATGGTGGAGATTGATTCGAAGGGGGAAACAAAATGATGGAAGGGAGGGCCCACTTTAATTGCTTTTTGGGGTTTGAGTCTTTATACAAAGATTTTAGGGTTTTTTACATGGGAAAAGGGGTTTATAAGAGTGGTGGAAGGGATCAATCGGAGTAGTCGGATCGAGGAGATGGACAGTCTAGATTAAATCGTAGAGATCGAGGATTAAAAATGGTGGAAGAGGGGTCAGTAAGATGGTGAGAATGCAATGAAGTGAGGGTCGTTGATCTAAAACAGGATCAATGGTTAGGATTGGGTGATGAAGGAGAATGAAAAGGGTGGAGATGGAATGCAGGAGTAATGTGGGTTGTCTGATTAGGGAGATGGATGGCTAAGATGAAGTTTGTTGGATCAGAAATCGGTGAAGCAGAGGGTCTTGGGAAGGAGGAAACCGAAATTGCGATGTGCCGATGAGTGAGGACCGTCTGATCTGAGGGAGCTAGATCAACGGTGGAGATCTCATCGACGGAGGATGGACAGGCAGAAGGGAAAGCAATAATCTGAGACAGTGCAGACCGTCCGATTAGATTTGATCGACGGTGGAGATTTGATCGCGGGATCGCATTGGTGGGAGGAAAAGGGTCAGTAGATAAGGGAGATTTGGAATTTTGATAAGTGATGTGCTGATGCGATGAGGTGCCGACGGAGCACAGACCGTTCGATCTGGGGGAGATCGACGGTGGAGATTTCATCGGGGGATCGGTATATTGGTGGAGAAAGGGTCCGAGAATGAAGGAACGCTGAACTATGATGCGATGGAATGATGCACAGACCGTCGGATCTTGGGGAATGGACGGTCCAGATGCGATCGGGGTTTCGCATCGGTGACAGATATTTTAAAAATAAAAAAGGGTCGCGGGGAGCTGCAAAAGGCCGAAATTCCAATGGGCTTAGCACTTTCATCGTAGGGCATGGTCTTG
Source organism: Pinus albicaulis (assembly GCA_034641835.2). Lineage (NCBI taxonomy): Eukaryota > Viridiplantae > Streptophyta > Pinopsida > Pinales > Pinaceae > Pinus > Pinus albicaulis. The sequence goes on from CM076572.1 coordinate 50,268,654, forward strand.
TTGTAGAAAAAGGGGCTCGGGCTTAAGCGGAAGGGGATTAAGGCCTAAAAGGAGCATAAAAGCTTATTCAAAGGTTTTTATGGAATTTTATGGGTTTTTTAGTGTTTCGGGTAAGGTAAAAGGATTTTTTAAAACCAAATAGAAAGGGTTAAATGGTTTTAAAAGGGATTTTGAGGGAAAATAAAGGGAAAAAATGGGAAAAATGGGTGAAATGAAGGGGCTCTTAGAGGACTTTTTCCAAAGGAAAAATTGATGGAAAATGGATTTGAAAACATTTTTTTTCATGATAACAGCAGGATTTTTTAAAGGATTTTTTATGAAGACATCAGTGGAAAGGATATTTTTGGAAAAGGAAAACAACAAGGCTTCAAGAACTCACAATTTTGCTTAAAAATTGTTTCTTGAAGACTAAAATACTTGTTTTAGCCATCATCAGTTATGAAAAATTTTTATTGATAGCTAACAGTGGCTCCACTTGGGGATGGCAGCTCCTTGGAGGTGTCAAGAACTTCAGAGATAAATCTCTGGAAAGTCGACCAATGCCTTTGTATTTTCCGCACCTTGAGAACCTGATTTTTCTTTGATCATGCTGCTTTTAAAGATGATTAGTACTTTGAATCAACAAACAGATTTCTTTCCCCAAACAAATACCTACACAGCCTACTTCCTAACATTTTTTCTTCATAAGGTGCACTTGGACATGCAAACCTTTCGACATCAACATTTTATTCTTTTAAAAACTAGAAAAAATTAATCTAAATCTACCTATATTTGTTCCATGAGTTTAGATTAAACAGTTGAAATCATAAATTCTCTACCTAAGTTACCATCTACCAGGATTAAACTGTCTGACAGATTTTATTCTCTATTTTCTAAAATAGAAATTTAAAAGACAATCAAACCAGGATTAAGTTTTCTGATTTGCTGTAGTGTCTATGGCATAAAAACAAGCTGCACATAGACTAAAATTTGTAGAAAATTAAAAGAAATTTGTGAAGGCTTAAGATCTGAAATTTAAAAGCATCCTTCATCTTTCTTATGACTCAAATTTTGATCTGTTTTGAGTCATTCCTTTCCTTTTCTTTTGGTTCAGATTTTCAGCATATTTTAACCAATTTTTTTCTTTCTCTTTGGCTCAGGTTTTAAGCTTGTTTGAACCTCTTTTTTTCTATCCTAATCTAGTCTACTGATAAGCCAAGTTTAGATAGTTTTGAGAATCTTCTTCATTAATCCTATCAGCAGTAAATTGAAATATATCTAGTCATGATTAGGCTGTATGACTAAATAGCAGGGCTCTTTCTAGGAGTGGCTTTTAAGCTTGCAAAATTTCAGATTTTTCTTTTCTTTTTTGGTATGGGGTTGTACCTTTCTTTTTTTATTTCTACCCTCTTTTTCTCTTTTTCTATTGTTTTTGTATTTTTTATTTTTTCAAATTCAAAATCAGTGTTATATACAATGAATAAAAACTTTGAACTAAAACATCAGTTAACAGAAATAATGTTTGAGAGTCCTGCCATTGACAGGGCCTCCAAAGTATTTAGCTCCATCCAGTTCTTGCAGAAAGAATGTATTGTTTCCAATATCAGATTGAATAAGATCAGGGCCTTGCCATAAATTATCAAATTTTCCATGTTTGCCCTTATCTTCTCTCCTTGAATCCCATTTCAATACTTTTTCACCAATTTTAAATTCACTTGCCTTGGTTCTTTTGTCAAACAGCTTCTTGATATTTTCTTGTAGTTGTTGTGCTCTGATGTATACTTCTTCCCTAGTTTGTTGTACATGTATATTTTGGTGTATTCTTCTTGTCATATCATCATCTTCAGAATGTAATTCCTGGATTAGCTTCATGACTAGCACTCCTAGACTGGTTGGAAATATTGCATCCATTCCATAAACTAGCTGGTAGGGAGACATTCCAATTGATTTTTTAATTGTTAGTCTGTTTGCCCATAAAGCATGTACTAACTCACTGTGCCATGATTTCTTGTTATCTTCCAACAACTTCTTGATAATGTTTACCAAAATTTTGTTTGAGGACTCTTCCAACACATTACCTTGAGGGTAATAAGCTATAGAATGACCCAACATGATATGATATTTCTAACAGAATTCCACCATATTTTAAGACCCAAATGCAGTAGCTTTATCAGTTATGATATTTCTAGGACAACCAAATCTAGATAGTATATGGTTTTCAAGGAATGAAATGATAACTGAGTCTGTGGCATTTCTAGATGGGATGGCTTCTATCCATTTGGTAAAATAGTCTGTTACTGTGAGGATCCATATATGTTGGGCAGATGAGGCAGGATGGATTTCCCCAATGAAGTCTAGGCCCCACTGCTGAAAAGGAGCTTCAACAATGATTGGTTGCAGAGGTAAGGGAAGAAATTTTCTTTTGCCTTCAAAGATTTGGCATTTGTGACAAGAAATAATCATTTTGTGGATATCTTGAAAGAAGGTGGGCCAGTAGTAACTTTCTCTAAGGATTTTTTTAGCAGTTGAATTCCATTAGAGGTGGCCTCCACATTCTCCTTCATGAAAATTGTGCTTGATCTTATCTACATCATTATCAGGAAAAAAATTAAGCAATAATCCACTAGCATTTTTCCAGTATAAACATTTATTCAAAATGCAGTAATTTACAGATTTCAATTTTAAGAATATTTCCTTTGTTTTAGACAAACCAGGAGGGGTATTAAAATTGAGAAAAACATAGAAAATATGAGCATACTAAGATGAATTTTAAAAATGATCTTCAATAAGTGGAGCTGTCAACTCCTCCTGTTCGTCCAATGCATTAAACATGTTTATATCAAGAGCTTGAAAGTTGGACTCAGCCATAAGTTTTGCTAGTCCTTGACCTTTTATGAGCTTAGTGGGCATGATTTCTAAGTCATATTCTAAAATTATAGAAATCCACTTTCCTCTTTTGTCATCTGGATCTTGGGTCAATATGTCTTTTAAAACTGAATGAGGCACAAATGCTATAATGTGGGAATGTAAAATGTAAACTCTCAAGTATTTTAAGGCTTTGACTAAGGAAAAGGCTTGTTTTTCCATTAGATTGTACTTTAGAGGTGCATCTCTTAATGGCTTATTGAAAAATGCAATTGGCTTCTCTTGTCCCTTCAAGTTTTTCTATAGGAGGACAACAGCTACTATGTGTTCTGATCCAAATGAAAAAATTAAGAAATCCTTCATAAAATCAGGACTGCTAAGAACTGGTGTTTTGGTGAGTGCTTGTTTTTCCAGCTCAAATGATTTCTTTGCTTCTAAGGTTCATTTAACTCCTTCTTCTCTCTTAAGCATATTTGTCATGATTCTAAGGAGTTGAGCTAGATTGGGTATGAACCTTCTCAAGAAATTAATCTTCCCAATGAAATATTGAAGTTCGTTCATGTTTCTAGGATGGTTGATTTGCAATATAACATCGATCCTCTTTGGGTCTATCCTTATTCCTTCTTCAGATATGATATGTCCAAGAATGTTACCTTCTTGGACTCTAAACAATGTTTTCTTTGGATTCTAGGACAACCCATATTTTCTACATTTCTCAAAGACTTTTCTCAAGTGTATTAGGTGTTCTTCATCCGTTTTAGAATAGACAGTGGTATCATCAAGGTAAATCACAATGAATTAACATATTTCTTCTAAGAATACTATATCCATGGCTCTTTGAGATGTGGCGCCAACATTCATTAAACCAAAGGGCATTTTAAAATACATGAAAATACCCCAAGGAGTAGTAAAGGTTGTTTTAAGCTGATCATCAAGATGTACCAATATCTTATTGTAACTTGAGAAGCCATCTAGCAAAGAAATTCTTTTGGAACCAACTACCCTTTGTAAGATATGATCCATTTTGGGCAAGGGGTAGTTGTCCTTTAATGAGGCTTTGTTTATGTTTCTAAAATCGATACAAAGCCTTATTTCTCCTATTTCCTGCTTAGTTGATACAAGATTAGATACCCAGTTTGAATATCTTAATAGGACTATGATTCTAGCATCATACATTTTCTTAATTTATTTCTCAACCATAGGTAATTGAATAGGGTTGATTCTGCGTAATTTTTGTTTGTAAGGTTTCTAGTTTTCTTTAAGGGGTATCTTATGCTGAATTATTTCTGTATCATATGATTTTAGGTCTTCAAAAATCCATGCAAATACATCAGAAAATTCTTTAAACAACTCAATGTATTTTAGTTTAATGTGAGCTGGTAGCGTTTTAGACAGCTTGATCATTTTAGTCTTGTGTTCAATGCCTATGTTGCATTCTTCCACTTCAGCTTCAATAGGTTCCAGTTTTGGTTTTTTGGCAACATCATTCAAGACAAACAATTCTTCTAATGGGACCAATCCTTTTGGAAAGCTTTGATCTTTAGATTGCAGCACTTCTAAGTCTTCTTCTTCTAAATCTGTGCTAATTTTTGTTGTATGTTCAGGTCTATTAGTTAACAAATTTATTTCAGCAATCTCAGGAGACTTTTCTCCTTCAAAAAGTGGATTTCCTTCAGTAGGACAGTCTTCATCATACTCTGAATCTGAGTTTTTCACCTCGAATTCATTTCTGGACTGTAGGAAGTCTTCTATTTGTTTATCTCCTTCAAACACTTGCCAGTATTTTTCATTATCTGGGACAGCTAGTCTATATTTTACCTGGATGGTGTATTGCTTGCTTTCATAAGGTTTTAGACAAGTACTAGCAGCAAAGGCCAATCCATTGGTAAGAATGTTTTGGTTCCTTGGGACAAAGGTAAGTTGGAATTCAGCAAATGTTTTTAACAAATCCATGGCATCATCTCTATAGGCTCTAAGTCTGGGTTTTTTAGCAGTATATTCCCCATTTACTTGCTTAATTATCAACTCTGAATCTCCATGAACTGTTATCCTCTTGGCTCCTATTTTTTTCAATAAATGTAAGCCTAAATGGAGAGCCTCATACTCTGCTATGTTATTTGTGCATTGGAAATTTAACCTATAGGAATGACCCTCAGCATGATTTTTTTTAGTGTTGTGCACCCATATGCCTACTCCTACACCAGTTTTAGAGCAAGACCCATCAAAACTCATACTCTAAAGAGGACTATTTTCAAATTTTCCTTTTATTTCATTATTTTCCTCTCTGTTCTATCCATCACTATGTTTTTTGTAAGGTCCTACACTATGTTTTTCTTTGATTTTTCCTCAAGATGTTCAATATTTGAAAGATTTATTCTCTGATTTCCTTGATTGGTACTATGTTCATGATTGTTTTGATGTTTTAGACTTGTGATCTGTTTGTTGTAATTTTTTGAATTAGAAAATTGCTTTTTAGTTTTCTCCTTGTTTTCCTCTTCTTCTATGGCTGCCACTATGTTTGGATGTGGAGTGACCACTATATTGGATGATGTTTCATTGATTAATCCTTGATCATTGGAAATTGTGTCATTGTAAAGAATGAATGAGTCAAGGTCAGTGTGTATAGAATAGAGAGGGGAGTTTTCTAGTCTTTCCTGACTACTCACCATGTATTTCATTTGTGTTTCCCTATAGAGTCTTCTCGGTTGACTGAAGACATGAATGGTGGCATAAGTCATATCCATCTGCATAGTACCTTGCAACTTGGCAACCAAAAACCTTGAAAGAAGCATGCCATATTTGGGGGGTATATCAGCCACTACAATGCCCATCACTAAGCTTTTGGCTGGAATTTGGGCTAAGTTAACACATAGATCTTTTATTAGGCCTAGGCATCTCACCCTACTTGAATCAAAGGAATATAAATCTTTATATGGTCTGGTCACCTCTAAGCCTAATATTCCATTATTATCTTGGACATGAGGTTATGTGATGCTCCTGAATCAAGCATGGCATTTTGAAACATCTTATCATGGATATTCAAACTGATGTAGAATGGAGGGGTAGTTCCTTCTTGAAATTTTCCTTCAATCTTTGGTCTGAATAGGAGCTCTGGTGTATCATCATTTAAGTTCACGATGTCACGAATATGTTCTATGTTCAAAGCTTTCAAAACTTGACATCTATATACATTTTGAGTGATTAACTCAGTGAGTGGGACAGAGATTTTTATTTTTGCTACTTCATTCTCTAGGCTAAAGGGAATCTGGTTTTTCAAAATGTTTGATTCGGCCTTTTTAATCACTCCTTTATCAACAAAATCAGCTTGCTGATTTCTACTATTTACATCAGTCAAAAAGGTTTTTTCAGGAGCATTAGTTGAAATGCTAGTGCTGCTAGGGTCAGCACTCGGTTTTTCATTTATTTGGGTGTGTTTTACCTTGTTGGATCAGAACTTTTAGCCATTGTTTTATGATTTTCTGCTGTCTTTTTGGAAGAATTTACAGGGCTATTTTTGGGAGAATTATCAGAGGTTTTCTTATTGGGAGTCTCTTGGTTTTTTTTACTTCTTAGGTCATATTGTTTAGGAGCTCCTATGATGGAATTTTCAGATTTTTTATCATATTATTCAGTTTCCAGTCTTCTATCATCATAGGGTGCATATAGACCTTGTTTTCTTTCATGGAGGAAATCAGAATCCTCATTGCTTACTCTCAACATGTTTATGTTATCATCCTCTGTTTGTTCAATTATTCTAAATCCTCATTAACATAATTTTCTTGGAAGGGAGTTCTGATCTATTGATCATCATCCCTTTGTATTTTTTGAGGTTGATTCCTCCTAAAGTTCTGATTTTGGTTTTGGGATTGGTTTCTATTTTGAGGAGCTGATTGATTTTATCTAGATTGTGCTCTCTCATAAATTCTCATCCTCTTCATCATCTCCTCCGTCATCCTTTCCATTTTTGAGCTACATGTGGAAGGTACAGCTTCATCCCTAAATGATACTTTCTTTTCATTCCTCATCCTAGCTCTTTTCTCAATCAGATTTACTTCAACAGCAAGAGCTTCCTTCTGCATGTCCTCTAAAGTTAAGGGATCCCTTTCTCTTAGCTGATAGGCCATTTAGGGATCAAATCCTTCAGATAATTTGGCTAAAGCTGCGCCTTGTGGAGGTTTCAAATCTGGGGTAGCGCGTTATAAGCACTATTGAATCTAGTGCAATAATTTTTAACACTTTCCCCAGTTTGTCTCATGAGGTTGTTGTAATCTAAAAGTATTTAGAAAGGGTTTTTCCTAATTTCCCATTGGTTTATGAATGTTTGATGGAAAGCTTGGAGATCATTAATATTATTAGGGGTTAAGTTTTTGAAGCATTTTCTTTCTTCTCCCCCTAAAATCTAAGCAAACAATCTGAGTTTAACAATTTCATCATCTATATCATTTCTATCAAAATAGTCATTCATCTTATCCACATGTTGTAAAGTAGTAGTAGAACTACTAGCATCATATAATGGAATCTTGGACTGATATTCCTGTGGAAAATTGACTAAAGGTAAAGGAAGGACTAGAGGAGCATACCACGTTGCCATGATAGGATGTTGTGGGAAAATTGAGGGGTTTACAAGTGGAGGGTTTATGAAAGGAGGGGGAGGATGGAATGGAGTAGTTTGAAAAGTGGGTGTATGAATAACAGAAGTACTTGGACCAAAAAGAAACATTTGAGCAGATCTAGGATGAGAGAAACCAAAGTTATGAATGAAATGCAAATCAGGTGGGGTAGTTTCTCTGTTATCAGTATGTTCACCACTATGTTGGGGTGAGTGTGGAGGCTCAAAGTCTATTTGATCTATATCACTAAGTGACTTAGTTCTAGATGGGTTTCTTATGAATGGTAAGTCAACTTGTGTATCTTGCAGAGCTATAAGATTTCTAGGGATATAATCAGCTCTATGAATTGGTCTGACAACAGTTGAAGTCTTGGATTTAGGATATTTCCTAAGGATACTTTCTGTATTATCAACTATCTTAGGAGGATTTGGGTCTAGATAGGCTTTAGTATGAATTCTTCTAGAAGACACTATGTGGTGTTTTTAGACCTAATGATGAGAAAATTTCAGCCAAGTATGACAATCTTTTATAGGCTAACTAATATTTCTCAAAGAAAAATCAATCCTCAAATTCTTCTTAACTGGGTTTGAATGATGTTTGAAGGATAAGAGAATTTCCCAGTGGAGTCTTAGGAAAAACTAGTGGGGTTAGCAAGCCTACTGAATACCAATGGAGTTGCTAGGTGAAGGATTTTTACTTTTTTTCAAAGTTTGGTTGTTGTTCACCATCAACAATCAATAATAACCAGTCTTGGTGACACTTGTATCATTCAGAAATAGGGGTTCATTGAGTTGTGAAGTTATCTATTGCTCAATATTTTCTCCAGTATGGTCGCCACTATGTTAGGGCACATGTAGTTTGCAAGATTGGCAAGAACAAATGCTGCAGGGCCTACATCAGAACCACTTTGGAATCCTAGGATCTAGCCCTCCTGGATTCAAAGAGGGATCTCTCTATATGTGTTTTCAAAGGATATATTTTTAAGGCTTATGATATGATATTAGGCTAGTTATGAAGTATAAGGGGTTTTTTTGTTTATTTGTTTTGGTTGGGTAGAATATCATCAAAATGAAGGAAGTATTTTGAAGGGTAAAGGTGTGAGCAGGTTGAAAGAATGGTTCAACTGATAGGATAGGTAAGAGACAACATCAATCCATTGGGCTATGGAGTCACAAAAGGATTTAATTACACAACAAGTTTCAAGAGTGGTCCATGGGGCAAGTCATCTATGTCAAAGGATCTCTTTAAGTTGATTTTGTGGTATGGGACATCAAGAAGTGAGGTGAAAGATGAAAACATATGAGAAAACAAAGGGAAACCTAAGATCGAGTAAGGACTTTTAACCTACCCTGCTTTCAGCATACTCTCAAAGGAAAACATTTAAGATAAACAAATAATAGCCTAAGATCAAGTAAGGACTTTGAACCTAGCCTACTTTTGACATACTCTTAAGGGATCTTTTCTAAGAAAATGTTGTAGATAAACTAGAGGACAGGGCTAACCATAGACTTCTCTAGTTCAGCTCTACTTAGCAGACTTTTCAAGAACTTTCAAACAAAATATCTCAAGTTGTACTCATGTAAACATGGGCTCACCAACACTTCATTGGTTATACTCTATTGAATTATCCTCAAAGCACAATTAGAATAAAACATAAAGATAAAGATTATCAGTGAGATTAGGGTACTTTTAGAAGTAAATCCTAATCTATATTTGTTTCTCTTTATCAAAGAAAGTTGATAGTATAAAAACATAAGAAAAACAAAATTACAGTCAGAAAAACATCACCATTGACATAGACCAGGATCCCATAAATCAACTTGTATATTTGATGTTCAAACCAGTTACAATATTCAAGTCCAGTAGGTCTTTACAACTTCAAGCTTCTCTTCTCAGCCTATCTTTCTTCAATTACTAACAGAGCTTCAACAACGTCAGCAAATATTTACATTCAATAAGTATTCAACCAACATTTACAATGGGCTCCTCTTATGATATTTATAGGTAAATTGAGGAGGTGGAGTAAAAGAAAGGGTCATTTGTCCAATTAATACAGAGTAAATGCTTCTAGGCTTTTGGGAGACCTAGTGGAGAAGATATCTAATGTTTTTAACTTTGTTAATTGATTTTTACATTAAGTTTCATCAACTTCAGTCACTTTTGTTGAATTTTGAGGCTTTTGGTAGGCTAGAAATTACTTATGAGCTGCCTTTGGCAAAATATCTCTGATTGTGCATTAACTCTGTTAGGCTTTTGAGTAAATAGGCCTGTAGGTGGCATTTTGATCTTAGGAGGGGTAACTGCTTCCGTCATTTGGCATTTGAAGCATTCTTTTGGGTGATCTGTCTTGATTTGTTGCTTTAAACTCTGACTAGGCCTTTGATAAGCTTTTAGGACTCCTTTAATCATCTTTATTCTTTGAACTATGTATTTAACCTTTATCCTTTGATCATATATATTCAATGTTTCTTCGTTCATCTTCATTATTTTCCTTTATGTACAGGTGGCTTTCTTTTACTATGCTGGAGGGTTTATTGTGTAACTGGTGTCCATGAAACACTAATTAAATTTTGAAATTCAACACTTTTTGTACCTTTTTTTCGCTTTTGGGCATTTTTGGATCGTCATCCAAGGCCATATCACCTTAACTTGACTATGGGACAGCTTTTATAGCTTATCCGCTATGAAACTTGCAACAAACAACCAATCATTATATAAAACCTACATTTATATGGTTAAACTACTTAAGAGGGCTCGGTGGAGGGTGAAAGGGCAGTGCAAAAGAGAGGGAGCATGCGAAAGGGGATTCTATGGTCAAAACCATAAGAAACAGGGTTTAAATCTGCTTGTGGTGTGAAAATATGGATAAGCAGTTTTGCAGAAAACCGCAAGTGGTTTTCGCGTGAGGGATGGGCGGTAAATGGTTTCTCCCTAGGGGAACGCGATACAGGTCTCTGGGAGATGCGTCTACAGGCGAAAACTCCCTATTTCACATTGAAAATAGGTGATCAATTTTATGTTTGAAATGAACCCGAAAATGGTTTTAAACCATCAGATCTGGGGGGGGGGGGCAGATCTACGACATTAAGCGAGCACAAAAAATAGAAAAAAAGTGCAAAGGAAATATATGGTGGGGCCGGAGTGACGACATCAACTTTTTTTTCACAGAGCAAGGAGGCTTGAGGTTGGGTAAAACCAGGCGCGCCATTAGATTTATAGTGAGAAAAGGTTAAAAGAACGGTGGGGCGATTATATAAAGGGAAAGAAGTGGAAGTGGCAGGGGAGTTAATGGCCGTCCAATCTAGGGGCAATAGGTCAGATCAACAGTGGAGATTGATTCGGAGGGGGAAACAATATGAGGGAAGGGAGGGCCCACTTTAATTTCTTTTCAGGGTTTGAGTCTTAATACAAAGATTTTAGGGTTTTTTACATGGGAAAATGGGTTTATAAGAGCGGCGGAAGGGATCAATAGGAGCCGTCGGATCGGGCAGATGGAAGGTCTAGATTAAATCGTGGAGATCAGGGATTAAAAATGGTGGAAGAGGGGTCAGTGGGATGGTGAGAATGCGATGAAGTGAGGGTCGTTGATCTAAAACAGGATCAACGGTTAAGATTGGGTGATGAAGGAGAATGAAAAAGGTGGAGATGGAATGCATGAGTAATGTGGGCCATTGGATAAGGGAGATGGACGGCTGAGATGAACATCAGTGGATTGGAAATTAGAGAAGCAGACGGTCCTGGGAAGGAGGAAACCAGAATTGCAATGTGCTGATGAGTGAGGATAGCCTGATCTGAGGCAGATAGATCAATGGTGGAGATCTCATTGGTGGAGGATGGCTAGGCAGAAGGGAAAGAAATAATGTGAGATAGTGAGGATCATCTCATCATTTTTGATTGACGGTGGAGATTTTATCGTGGGATCACATCGACAGGAGGAAAAGGACTAGAAGTGTTGGGGTCATGATATTTGGCCGATTGGAAAACCAAATGATAAGGAAACATCAAAACCAATATTTAGAGCTCTAGGACCTAGCCTTCCTAGTCTCAGAGAGGGATCTCCCAATTGCTTGCAAAGATGTAAGCTTGTTTTCTTTTAAACATTGATTTTAGGCTAGTTATGTAGCATGGGTTTGTTTGATTGTTTGTTTTGGGATGATGATCTAGGGAGCATAGATAGAAAAGGGAAATACCTAAGTCATTGGGAACTGGATTCAAGTGGAAGTGGTAACAAGTTTGTAGATGAATCAGGGATATCAAAGGGAAAATCTAACTTGGCTATCAGATCTTCAAAGTCTTTCAGGTGAAATGAAATGGACATTAAAGGATTAGAATGTAAAGAAAAAATAAGGGAAATTAAGAATCATTAATTATATGTACTTCTCAATAAAGGGACTTAAAACATTATTTGAACATGAAGAGATATTCCATAGACAGGGCTAACCATAAGTTCTAGAAATCACACTTCAACAAATAATAATTCCAAGACAAACTTTTCAAATAAAATCTAGGAGTCGAGGAACGTTGTATTTCATCCAAATATTTCACTTGCAAGGATAAGAAAACATTTAAAATTCACAAATAACTGCATTCATAGAAGAGGGAATTCCTAGAAATATTTGATTATAGGTATAAAGAATTTCAAAACAATTATTTGAGAAAGTACAAAGGGTAAGAGTAAAACAGACCTCTTTGGAAAAATTTGGACAATGGTACTTTGAAGGGAGACTTCAGAAACCGTTTTTAAGTAGCAGCAAGGAAGCAAGGAAAACCATAAATCATTATTGAGGCCAAATGTATCAAACTATTTAAGAATTAAACAAGCATAAATGTTCAAGAGAGAAATTAAAAATTCTCTAGAATGCCCTCAGCAGAAGAAAACATAAAACAATGAAGAGTAAATAGGTCTAAGGTGCTTCTAGGAGGCATTTCTTAGCCTACAATTTTTACCCTAATGTAGTAAGAAATTATGAAACATAATGGAAAATAGGAAAAACATTAACAGATTAGAATACTTCACCAATAGCCAAGCTCAGGGATCCAATGACAGAGCTTTCTCCATCAACAAACAGGTTACAACATCCACAGGTTCCATAACATCAATTTATTTTCAACTTCAACAGAGCTATGTATTACTTCGAAAGAGTCATCAAATGCCAGCAACCAACCCCTAACAAAGAGCTCCTCATAGATTATTTATAGAAGAATGAGGAGGTGGAACTCTTTTTAGGTTTTGAGAGTCATTAACTATAGAGTAAATGCATCCCTGACCTTCAAAACCATGCAAGGCATAAGGTAGGAACATGTGTGCAACTACTTCTCTGTTTAATAAATTTTTCTTAACTTTATAAGGATAAAATAGGTGAAAAGTTTGACATTGAGGCCTATATTTATCTTTACATTAACTATCTTGAAATCTTAAAATATCTTCTTTTGTGTAATAACTGCTAATTTTCTTTACAGATAAAGGGTAGGCTATAGGTCGCAACTAGATCTTTTGGAGAAATAACTACCTCCTATTGATGTATTTGAGGCCTTTTAGCCTTTAATCATTGATCTTTAAAGGGGCTAATCTTTTTTTTGACAAACTTAATCTGTGATTAATCCCTTTAGTCTTTTGTCTTCATCGTCTTCTTCATTGATCTTATGTTTCTGTTTGTTGTGTGCAGGGGTTTCCTTTCATCGAATTTATGACCATGAATCATCAATTAAACCCCTCCAAATGAAATACACCATCGCTTTTTTTTTCAGGCCCTCAAATTTTCATCCTAAGGCCCCAACCTTTATCTTGAATATGGGATGGCCCCTTGGGCTTGGGGCACCATTAAACCTGCACATAAACATTAAAAAACATTATAAAAGCCTACGTTGTGGGTTAAAACTTCTTTAGAGACTTTAGCAGAGGTGAAGGAGCAATTGCAGAGGTGGAGGATGAGCAGGAGAAAAGGGATTCTATAAGCGGAAACGGGAGAAAACGACGCAATTTTGAATTTGGTATGGAAATGGAGGATTGCGGTTTTGAGGGAAACTGGGTGGTTTTCGCTCAAGGAAAGAGTGGTAAATGGTTTTGGCCAGGGGGAATGTGATACAGGTTAGAGAGTGACGCGTGTCACTCTAAAAACTGCCCATTTCGCATAAGAAATGCACACTGGGGAGAATTTGTGAATCGGGTGCAAAAACAAATCTGGACCGTCCAATCTAGGGGCAATAGATCAGATCAACGGTTTAAAAAAAATGTGAAGGGAAAAATAAATACATGGAAGGAAGAGAGCTGGGGCCCAGTGATGATGTAAGAAGAATTGGCGCGCAGTGCAAATTTCTTTGTGCAGGGTAAAAATTGGTCTTGTGGGGGTAAAATGTGAGGATCAACGCAAGCTGTTGAATCAGCAAGATCGACGGTCAGGATTGATTTTAGCAGATTGGAGATTTAAAAGATGGTGGATGAGGCCAGGGGGATGGCGAAGTTGTGATGAAGCGATAGCCGTCAGATCTGGAGAAGATCGACGACTAAGATCGACTGCGGGGGGACCGGTGGCACGAAAGGATCTCACTAGCAGGGTACCCCTACAGTGATCCTGCATCGTCCGATCTAGGAGAGATCGACGGTATAGATTGAATCGGGGCCGCGTAAAAAGAATGAATGGGGCAAGAGGATGTGAAAGGGCGATGAAGCACTGGCCGTTAGATCTGAGAGAGATCAACAGCTAGGATTGGATCTGGGTTTCTCATATCGATGGCAAAAAAGGGTCAGGGGACAAGGGAAAAGGCGAAGGCCGATAAGCGCGGACCGTCGATCTCAGAGAGAATGAATGGTGGACATCAAATCGAGACTTTACATTGGCGGGGAAAAAAGGTCGTAGGGAACAAAGGAATTTGGATTTTTGATGCACCGATGCACTAATGGAGCGATGGGCTTGGTTACAGCGGTAGGTCACATGGAGGAAAAGGGGGCTTAGGCCTAAGCCGAAAAAGTGCTTAAGGCCTTATATAACAAATGAAGGTTTTTGGACTAAAATGAAGGTTTTTTGAGGCTTTTTTAGGGTTATAATAGGTTAGAAAATGAGGTTTAAAACCAAATAAAGTGTATTTATAGGGTTTTAAGGGGATTTTGAAGGAAAATAAAGGGTAAATTGAGGAAAATGGGGGGTTTTTGCACAACGATTTATGAAGAGGAAAAGAGGGGGGGAAGTGACCTAAAGACAGTCTCTTTTGGTATCACCAGGTTGCCTTAAAGGATTTTTCAAGTGAAGATAATAGTGAGATGGGTTCTTTTAGACATAAGGCACAGTGAAGTTCCAAGAACTCACAGATTTGCAGAAATTTGTTTCTAGGAAACTTAGGAACCTGATTTAGCCATCATTTTATATGACAAATTTTTATGGATGGCTAACAGTGCCTCCACTTGGGGAGGGTAGCACCTTGGAGGTGTCAAGAACCTCAGAAAATAAATCTTTGAGTTTCAGTAGACCAGTGCCTTATCCATTTGGGTAGATTTCTTCTTTTATTTATTGATCTTTCTCTGAAAAAGACAACTTTTATCAATCTGCAACATGTAATTTCTTCAAACAGCATCTCTTCCTACCCAATCCTACTTGTCCTAGCATTTTTTCTTCTTTTGAGTGAATTTGAGTTAGCAAACGCCTTTGAAATTTTATTATTTTATTGAAAATAGGAAACTAATCTAAATCTACCCTTATTTCTTCCAAGAGTCCAGATTAAACTGTTGAACTCTTTAGCTTCTCTACCTAACTACTATATGTCAGGATTAAGCTGTATGATAGATCTTATTCTCTATATTCTAAAACAAAAATTTAAATACAGAAAAATCGGGATTAAACTATCTAATTTTCTGTGAGAATATGGCATAAAAACAAGTTGCACATAGACTGAAATTTACAGAAATTTAAAAAAAATTTGTGAAGGCTTAAGATCTGAAAATTATGAACATCCTTCCTTCTTCTTATGACTCAGATTTTAATCTATTTAGAGCCATCTTTTTCTTTATTTTCTTTGGTTCAGATTTTGAGCATGTTTGAACCATTATTTATTCTGTCCTAATCAATTCTACTGGTAAGACAAGATTAAAATGTTTTGGAAAATCTGATTCACTAACCTATCAACAGTAAATTGAAATCTATCTAGTCATAATTAAGCTCTATGACTAGATACCAGTGTTTTCTTTTAGTAGTAAAATTTAAGCTTGCACACTTTCAGATTTTTCTCTTTTTTTGTATGGGGCTGTACCTTTCTTCTTTTCATCTGCCCTCTTTTCTCTTTTCTATTTTTTTTTGTATTTTTCATTTTTCTCTTTCAAAGAAAAAACAAAAACTAACTGAGCTTTATTGCATTCCTATCTTACCTAACCTAACTTGGGAAATTTACATATTTAGCTGAGGAACTCCCTTTTCCAATATATCCAATCAAGTAAATGGTTCCATGGTTCATATTTTCTCATCTCCTTGAGCATGCTGGACAAACATGGCCACTCCCACTTCACTTTTTTCTTAGTAGCAGTGCTAAAAAATCTTCTTGTTTTTGGTAATACGCTACTCTTAATAACCTTTATCCCTTCTTCAAATATTTCCAAGAAATGAGCATAGGGATCTTGAAATAAAGCCTAGTTATGAATATTTGGAAGATAGGTTTCAACCACGATTACCTTTTCCTCCACTTGATCAAGATTAAAATTCTTTTGAGAAAGAACTTCTTCCTCCTCTTCATTATCATATGAACTGGAGGACTCATCATATATTGCACTTTTGTCCTCTTGAATTCCTGGTATGTCTTGATTGAGTGGACTGAACTCTATGAAGAGGTCACTATGTTCTTGAGCAAGGGTATTTTTTATTACCTGAACCCTTTCAGGAGAAGGCTCCTTATCTTCATCATGCTCAAGAAATTCCTCTTTCTTCTCAACCTTCTCATCACAACTGATAGATTGTTGATTCCCAATCACATGAAAACTATTACTGATGAGTTGTAATGAAGCAGAGCAAAGGTTCATAGATTCTTCACCCTCTTCTTCTTTTTTAAATCGTTCTTCATCAGTATCATAAATAGCCTTCTTTTCCTCATTACTTTCTTGGAGTTTGTGGAAATGATATTCCTCCCACAAATCTACTAATGATGGTCCTGCAAGATCAACTTCTGTTTAGAGAACATCATCATCAAACAGATCAAAATTAGGAAAATCATTAATGTAAGTAATGTCACCAATCAAACATATTGGATTATCAGCAGATCTTTCTTTATTCTGATCTACAAGAGAAATTTCTAAATTTTTACAACAAAGTTCATTAGGTGAATGGGCAAGAGTTTTTGTTTTGTAAAAAGTTTTAGAGGCTGTCTGTTTGTTTATAATTTGAAAAATTTATTCTTCTCTCAAAGGGGAATATTTTTCTATGTTTCTTTGAGCAGAAGTACAACAGTTTCTATCTCTTGAGAAGAATGAATTTGAGGCTGGATGTCTTCTTGAGCCTTAGCTGAAAGGGATGATGAATCAGTATTTGTGCTTGCAGGGTTATATTGAGGAATTTATTTTATTTCTTGATTGGTTTCTTCCTCAACTGATTCATCTAGGTTCTTGTGATAGCAGTATTGGGTATGAAATTCATGAATGGCTGCTAAGAGATCTTTAGGATGCATATTAACCAAATCCTCATCAATATCCAACAGGTATTGTATGGTGTTCTGAGATTGACACAAAAACCTGTAGTCCATGATAATTATGAAGATTTTTCCTTATATTTTTCATAAAATACTTTGTGCATGTCTTTAAAACAAAAAAAACTCTTAGTTTCTGACCATTCATACCAATCCCTTGCCTTTCCTTCTCATGTTGCCATGAACATTTTCATAAGATAGTCCTCATGCCATTCAAATTTTAACCTCCATATATGTATATGAAAATTGATGAGATGTAACAAGGGGTCATCAAAATTTTCATCCTGAAAGATAGGTAGGTTTTTTAACCAATTTATTTCAGGAATTTTGTGTGAGAATCCAGGGATATGATCTCTACTCATTGGAGCATATCTCCTTTGTATCCTTGGATCCATATTTTTAAATCAGAAAGGGTCACTGAATCTTTTAAACCAGTCTATAGTTCTCTACCAGTGGAGTCTTTAGGTCTTTTGGAGGTTGTGGAGTCGCCAGGTGGAATATTTGAACTTTTTTTCCCATCAACAGCATGATTGGGTTTTCTCAAAGCATTCCCAGGGGAGTTTACAATGACTAGTGAAGTAATAGACCTACTGGAGGCCAGTGGAGTTTCCAGGTGGAATCTTTTATCTCTTTTGGAGGTAAAATAATCTATGGTCCACCACCAATGTTTATTATAAAACCAATCTGAATTTTTTTTTGGGTTTTCTTAGTTTTTATGGTTGGTGAAGGACTAATGAGTTTATAAAATCTTGCTAGGCAACTATGAACTCAGAGGTCCCACCGTGATCGCCAGAATGTGGGGGTCCTATGATTTGGCTGATTGGAAAACCAAATGACAAGGCAACATCAAAACCAAACTTTAGAGCTCTAGGACCTAGCCTTCCTAGTCTCAGAGAGGGATCTCTCAATTGCTTGCAAATATGTAAGCTTGTTTTCTTTTAAAGGTTGATTTTAGGCTAGTTATGAAGCATGGGTTTGTTTGATTGTTTGTTTGGGCATGATGATCTTGGGAGCATAGACAGGAAAGGGAAATCCCTAAGTCATGGGGAAATGGAGTCAGGTGGAAATGGTAACAAGTTTGTAGGTGAATCAGGGATATCAAAGGGAAAATCTAACATGGCTATTAGATCTTCAAAGTCTTTCAGGTGAAATGAAATGGACATTAAAGGTTTAGAATGAAAAGAAAAACTAAGGGAAATTAAGAATCCTTAATTATATGTACTTCTCAACAAGGGGACTTAAAAAATTATTTGAACATGAAGAGATATTCCATAGACAAGGCTAACCATAAATTCTAGAAATCACACTTCAGCAAATAAGAGAAGGTGAAGGAGTGATTACAGAGGTGGATGATGAGCAAGGGACAAGGGATTATACAAGCAGAAATGGGAGAAAATGACGCAATTTTGAATTTGGTACAGAAATGGAGGATGGCGGTTTTGCGAGAAACCGGGTGGTTTTTGCACAAGGAAAGGGTGGTAAATGGTTTTTCCCTGGGGGAACGTGATACAGGTTAGAGAGTGATGTGTGTCCATCTAAAAACTGCCCATTTCATGTAAGAAATGCACACCGGGGAGAATTTGTGAATTGGGTGCGAAAACAAATCTGGACCATCTGATCTGGGGCCAATAGATCAAATCAACGGTTAAAAAAAAACATGAAGGGAAAAATAAATACATGGAAGGAAGAGAGGTGGGGCCTAGTGGTGACGTAAGTATAATTGGCGCGCAGTGAAAATTTCTTTGCGTAGGGTAAAAATTGGTCTAGTGGGGGTAAAACGTAAGGATAAACATGAGCCATCGTATCAGCAAGACCGACGGTTAGGATTGATTTCGGTAGATCGGAGATTTAAAAGATAGTGGATGAGGTTAGGGGGATGGCAAAGTCACGATGAAGCAATAGCCATCGGATCTAGAGAAGATCTACTGCGGGGCGACCGGTGGTATGGAAGGATCTCTCCGGTGGGGTGCCCCCGCAGTGATCCTGCGTTGTCCGATCTTGGAGAGATCGATGGTTTAGATTGAATCGGGGAAGCGTAAAAAGAATGAATGGGGTGAGAGGATGCGAAAGGGCGATGAAGCGTTGGTTGTTAGATTTGGGAGAGATCAATGGCTAGGATTGGATCGGGGTTTTGCATATTGGCAGCGAAAAAGGGTCGGGGGATAGGGGAAAAGGTGAAGTTCGATAAACGTGGACTGTCGATCTCGAAGAGAATGAACGATGGAGATCAAATCGGGACTTTGCATCGGCGTGGAAAAAAGGTCACGGGGAACAAAATAATTTGGATTTCCGATGTGCCGATGTGCTGATGGAGCGATGGGCTTGGTCACAGCGATGGGTCGTATGGAGGAAAAAGGGGCTCGAGCCTAAGCCGAAAAAGCGCTTAAGGCCTTATATAACAAATGAAGCTTTCTGGACTAAAATGAAGGTTTTTTGAGGGTTTTTGAGGGTTACGATAGGTTATAAAATGAGGTTTAAAACCAAATAAAGTGTATTAATAGGGATTTAAGGGGATTTTGAAGGAAAATAAAGGGTAAGTTGAGGAAAATGGGGGGTTTTTGCAGAAGGATTTATGAAGAGGAAAAGAGGGGGGGAAGTGGCCTAAAAAAAGTCTCTTTTGGTATTAGCAGGTTGCCATGAAGGAATTTTCAAGTGAAGATAATAGTGAGATAGGTGATTTTGGACATAAGGCACAGTGAAGTTCCAAGAAATCACATATTTGCGGAAATGTTTTTCTTGGAAACTTAGGAACTTGATTTAGGCATCATTTTATATCACAAAATTTTATGGATGGCTAACAAGGAGACAAGGGACATTTGGAATTGTGACGAGCAATGCGCCGATGTGATGAGGTGCTGATGGAGTGCAAACTTTCTAATCTGGGGGAGATCAAAGGTGGAGATTTCATCGGGGAATCAATATATCGGTGGAGAAAGGGTGTGGGAACAAGGGAACACAGATGTGCAATGCGATGGAATGATGTGCAGACTGTCAGATCTTGGGGAATGGACAGTCCAGATGTGATCAGGGTTTTGCATTGCCGGTGGATATTTTAAAAATAAAAAAGGGTCACAGGGAGCTGCGAAAGGCCAAAATGCTGATGGGATTAGCGCTTTAGTTGTAGGGCACGGTCTTGTTGTGGAAAAAGGGGCTCGAGCTTAAGAGGAAGGGGCTTAAGGCCTAAAAGGAGCGGAAAATCCTATTCAAAGGTTTTTATGGAATTTTATGGGTTTTTTAGTGTTTTGGGTAAGGTAAAAGGATTTTTAAAACCAAATAAAAAGGGTTAAATGGTTTTAAAGGGGATTTTGAGGGAAATAACGGGAAAAAATGGAAAAAATGGGTGAAAGGACGGGGTTCTTAAAGGAATTTTTCCAAAGGAAAAATTGATGGAAAATGGGTCTGAAAACAATTTTCTTCATGATAACAGCAGGATTTTTTGAAGGATTTTTGATGAAGACATCATTGGAAAGGACCTTTTTGGACAAGGAAAATAGCAAGGCTTCAAGAACTCACAATTTTGCTTAAAACTTGTTTCTTGAAGACTAAAAGACTTGTTTTAGCCATCATCAGTTATGAAAATTTTTTATTGATGGCTAACACAACTTGTTAAACCAAAGATTAATATGGCAGTATTTTCAGCGGTTACACCAAATTCAGCGGAGCTCCATAATTGGCGGGCCTAACTGGAGTCTTCTCCAGTTTTAGAGGTAGTTTATTACGAAAAAGTGGTTTTGGACATATCTTTTGCAATTTTTGACCAAATTGGGAGCAAGAAGATTCATTGTATATAGATTTATACATTATGGACTCATTGAAGCAGGTTTCAGGACCTATAGGTGAATGTAAAAATTTTTTTTTTGCAATTTTGAGATAATACAGAGGCCCAAGCCTTAGAAGCTCGACCAAGGAGATGTAACCTAGGAGCGGTGAACTCCTTCATCAAAACACAGTGCTGATGGATCAATTGTGATGGTTTGCTGTCTATTTTGTTGTTGATGTTCCACATTTTTTATTCATGCTTTATGCTCTTAAAATTAATTCAAAATCAACTATTTATATATTTGACACACATAAACACCAAGGAAACCTATGCACAATAAGAATAAGATCAGAAAAATAATTTTAAATATGAAGATGAAATTACCACAAAAAAACTAACATTCATACTCACATAAATTTGGTATCAGAGCCTAGTTGAAAGACTATTTACTTGATAGTTCCTTGAGTTTTGTGCAAGTAGTGTTTTAATGGTTGCAAAATTGTGATTCTTACAGGATTGAAATTCCAGAGAGGTGAAGGGAAATTGTTGCTTGCAAGTCCTAAGATTAGGACCAAAAGAAGGACAGCCCCAAGGCCACCATATCCACCGATATTTCCACTCATAGCTTCACTTGAAACACCTCAATTTTTATCTCAATAAGTTCAGATTGAAGAGGTACACGCACCAAAAGCTAAGCTTGAATCCATATCCATCATGTCAGTTATTGGAGAAATTGGAGGTCATTCAGAAGAGGATGATTTCAAGAACTACTTCAATGACATAAAGAGGATGGTTAAAATTATGTTTGATGCATTTACTACTCAGATGGCAGAAGAAGGTTCTAAGCCTCCACATGGAGAAGGAACTTCAGATGAAGAGAAGGACTCAAAGGGTAGTCAAGGAAATCCACCTCCATCTCCACCATCCTCATCTTCCTCATCATCTCCATCAACATAATCTTCCACTTCCACGACAAAAACAACTCATACTCACTCAAATACCACAAGAGGAAAAACACCCTTACTCAAACTTGATATCAAATTTATGCTTCGAATGTATAATGGCGACGTAAATGCAGAGAATTTGGACAACTAGATACATCAATTGGAGGTGTATTTCGAAATCCAGAACCTTCATGAATATGACATATAGATTCAATTGGATTCTTTGAGGATGGAAGGATCTACACTTGTATGGTGGGAAGCAAGGACTCAAGAAGAGATGGAAAACTACAACAATATCTCTATTTCTTGGTCAAATTTTATTGCTGCCATTGAAAGGAAATTCTATCCATTAGCTTACATGCAAAAGGGGATTATGGATTGGAAAAAGTTTAGGACAGTTCAAATGGAAAAGTGTGCAAGATTATACTAATGAATTTAGGAGAAGAGCTCTTATTTTGGGTATTAATTTATGTTCTCAAGGAACCTTGTTCAAGTACATTGGGGGTTTGCATAGTTACCTTAGGCACACTGTTCTCATGTTTAATCTCACAAACATAGATGAGGTTTGTGTTCAAGACACATATTTAGAAGCAAGAGGGAAATAGAACATAGATGAGAAAAGTGATAGTGAGGATAAAGGAAAGGGAAAGTTTTATGGAACTGGAAAGAGAAACAGCTCTATAAAAACAGAGAAAGAGAAACTCACATGTAAAAATTGTTTAAAAAATGGCCGTGATGAATACCATTGTTGGCAACTTCAACGAGAGTTGAAGCCAAACAAACTGAAATCCAAAGAAAATGAGAAAATTTTTGTTATAGTTGAACATGAATTACGTTCAGATTCACGAGTTGAGACAAACATTACAACCATGGGTTTGAAAGGTAAGAACATATCAAGCACTAGTTTGTCTCTTCAAATTATTCCAATTTTACTCAAGATGAAGATTCAAGAATAGAACTTTTCGATATTAGAGTTGTCTTTAAACATACAAAGATAGATACACTTTTTGATAGTGGGTCACAAGCTCACTTCATTTCTGAAGACTTGGTTAAGAAGCTAAACCTTGAAATTTTTACACATCCAAGACCTTATCTGATCTGAAAATGAAAATATTTGTATCTTCTGTGCAAAGTATCCATTTTAATTTAATTAAGTGTGCAAAGTGTTCACCATGTCCTGCAATTTAAACAAAGTGTTTTTGGTAATTGTTTCTGAGTTTATGTGTGAGGGAATGTTTATTAAAATTATTGGTTAACATCTTAAATTAGAAATACAAAACAGATAAACTTCAACATAAGATAACACAACCACATGATGAGGCAGTTCACCCCTCCTGGGATACATCTGCCGGGTCCAAGACTCCCAATGGGCATGTCCTTGCTCTATTAAGTTGCTCAAATTGGTTATACGGTGATAAATATGCCTAAAAAGGAAAAATCAACTATGAAAATGACTTCATAAGAGAGAAATAAGCTAAAAATTTCTTTTTGTTTCACCTCAAATAGTGAAGTATAGCCCAATACAACTCCATCTCCCTGATGGCCCTCGTGGCCCTTTCCTCTTTGCTAAAGAAAACATGGCTAGATAACACCTCTGTTCACTCTTTAAACTATCCCAAACACTCTATAAGGTCGAAGAAAGCCAAAATTGACTAAAATTTCATCCAAATTGGTTCAATATTGTGAAATTTATGACCCTAACAAGTTTTTGCCCAGTGGCACAAAAAAACCCCCTCCAACTGTGGGATAACTCCCGTTTAGCTCACCAAAAATGGCGGATAGATAAGATTGGTGGAACCGCGCCACTAAATTTGGGGTTACAATAAATTTGACAGCTAGTTAACTGCGCATTGACATGCAAGTTTTCCAGGACTATTAGCGCTGGTGGATAAGGTTTTAGCCCCGTGCCCCAATTCATAGCTCGCAGGTCATGTGGCTAGGGGGCTAGCACCCACAGGCTTAAAAAAATGTTTCACCGATTCAACAGGGCTTAGCCCTTGGTCATGCACCTGGTCGTGGGGTCTACTACCCTTAAGCCCTGAGGGCTTAACTCCTTATTCTGTTGATTCAACAAACGATGACCCGAATGTGGATTCTTTGATGACCCAAACACATTCATGTGTGCCTGCTACAGATGACCCGACTCATTCAACAATGACCCAAACGCGTTCACGTGTGCCCACTGCGGTTTATAGGATCTCGAACTAAATTCACATTCAGGTCGGGTCTGGTCGGCCCACAACATATTTTTAACTTGCCTTTTGATCATTTTAACCAATTAGGCCTAGGGCCACGTGGTAGCCTCTGGATAGGAAACGTGGCACCCTCTGATAGGCCCTAAAAAACCATTAAAAAAAAATGAAAATTTTCCATAATATTTTTTTTTTGCAAAATTTGACAAAGTCATAGTCAAAAGTCATGTTTTTGGAGGTTATTTGGCAACTTCAAACTTCAATATATTTCACATACACCTCGGATTTGAGTCTCATTTGCAATGCCAGAATCACAACGGCGAGGCCTATCTCGTCGTCTAGATTGCAAACAATTATGAGTAGTTCCATTTTTTAGCATTTTTTTCCACTTGGACATAAGCACCTGATCACACCTTCCCATTGGGAAGCTTTTGGACCCCAAAAGCCTTCAATTACCTGTTAAGAATATGAGAGCATAGATCCCTCACCTTTTCCACCTCCATCCATTCTGCCTTACTCAGTTTGTTGCCTTTAAGACCAACCCAAACATAATCGACATTTCCCCTTCGCGAAGTGCATGTCCTTTTGTCATCCAAAAATTCTGGAAATAAATCCTCTATATATGGTAGCTAAATGTCACTTCCATAATCAGCAATTAAAGGAGGTTCATACAAACATAAATTTTCCACATTCACAACGGAAAACATTTGCATTTGTGAAGGCAAACCTAGTTGAAAAGAATTCTTTCCAATTTGTCTAAGGATCTTGAATGGACCATAACGAATAGGCTTCAGCTTTTTCCCTTCTCCTTGCATTCTTTCCTTACTAATATGCAGCCATACCTCATGTCCTTCTTGAAACTTATGACCAACTCTATGTTTTTCATGCCTCTCCTTGTACTTTCATTGACGTTTTTCAAGCTGTTCTTGAACCAGTTGATGTATGAGCTGAATTATTTCAATGAACATGTGAACTTTGTGAATGTCACTATGCCCATCAATGGCAACATCCTTCTCAAAAATGAAATATAAAGTTGACTTAGGCAAATACCCAACGCAAGCTTCGAAAGGTGAAGTATTTGTAGAAGAGTGCTTGGCCCGGTTGTAAGCATGTTGAATGTAATGCAAATGCTCATCCCAAAGCTTGGGATGCTTGCTGCAATAACCTCTCAAAAGATGTACAATGGTTCTGTTCACTACCTCTATTTGGCCATCTGTTTGCGAATGGAAAGAAATACTCTTCTTCAACTTGGTGTCCATCATCTTCCATAAATTGGACCAAAAATTCTCAACAAATATAGAATCCTTGTCACTAACAATAGAAGTAGGAAAGCCATAATGAACCCATACATGTTGAAAATATAAATCAGTATTTTTTTTCAGTAGTTATAGGTTTCTTACATGGCATAATAATACACATCTTGCTGAATCTATCAACTACTGCATAAAGATAATCATGATTCTTTCTAGATAATGGTAGGCCTCCAAAAAAATCCATAGAAACACTTTCCCATGGTATAGAAGGTACTGGCAATGGCATATATAAACCAAGCTTCTTGTTGCTAGGCTTGATTGTAGCACATAATGAAAAACCTCTAATGAAATGAGAAACACTATCTACCATGCGAGGCCAATAACAATACCTCTGTAAATGTGCCACTGTTTTTCTTACCCCGAAATGTCCAAAAATAAGAGAAGAATGAGATTCTCTCATGATTCTTGGTCTCTCCCCCTTTGGTATACATAACTTGCCCATATGAAACAAAACATTATTATGCAAGTGATAATCATTCTCCTCAATATTATTCCCTTCACTCAAGTTAGCATGCACATCCTTAAAAGCAACATCTAATGCATTATGTACTATGTAGCTCTCATGTACAATAGAATCATTCTTAAGTAAATTAGTAGCACTAATAGTAAGCCTTGAAAGCATATCGACAAATTTATTGAAAATACCTTTCTTGTACCTTATTACCAAGTGAAATTGTTGTAGGAAAATCATCCATCTGAAATGCTGTGACTGCTATAATTTACTTTGTGATTGCAACTACTGTAAAGGTTGATGGTCGGCATGAACAATGGTTTCTTTACACATCAAATAGTGTTTCCACTTTTTGACGCTTTGTAACAATGCATAAAAATCCTTATCACATGTAGGATAATTCACAACAACACCATTAAATGTCTTAGAATGAAATGCGAGAGGCTTACCATGCTATAGGAGAATTGCATCGATGGCGTTATCACTATCATCGATCTGAATCTCTAATGGTTGTCTCAAGTCTGGTAATGCAAGGATTGGAGCTGAACTTATCTTCTCTTTCAAATAATCGAAAGAGTTTCGTTGCTTTTCTCCCCATTGGAAAGCACGTTTCACACTTGTCACTACATGCATAGGAGTTGCTATGGCAGAGAAGTTAGAAATAAACTTCCTCCAATACTGAGTTGAAACCAAAAAAATTCTTACCTCTGTAATGGATTTGGGAGTAGGCCAATTCACAATGGCTTCTACCTTAGACGGACCATTTCTCAAAGAACCTCCTCCTACTATGTGCCCCAAATAAACCAAATAAGCCTTCCCAAATTCACACTTTGACATTTTAAGAAACAACTGATTTTTCTTCAAAATATCAAGTACTTTCTTCACATGGATGACATGCTCTTCTCTAGTCTCGCTGAAAATTAAGATGTCATCTAAGTAGAAAATAACAAAATCATCAATAGAAGGACGTAAGACAACATCCATTACCTACATGAAAGTTTCACGTGCATTGCATAAACCAAATGGCATAACAAGCTAGTCAAACAATCCCTATTTGGTTTTAAATGATGTCATCCAAATGTCACTTTCTGTAATTCTAACTTGATGATAACCACTACGAAAGTCTAACTTAGTGAAATATTTAGCATATTTCAGCTGATCTAACAAATCATCTATCCGTTGGAGTGGGTAACGATTCTTTACCATTATCTTGTTCAATGCCCTGAAGTCCACACACATGCGCCAAGTTCCATCTTTCTTTCTGAATCAACACTATCAGTGACCCACATGGCGAAGTGCTTGGTATTATGAACCCTTTGTCCAACAAGTCCTTAATTTTCCTTTTTATTTTAGCATTCTCCATGATAGACATATGGTACATGCCTATGTTAGGAAGAGGACAATCTTGATGTAACTGGATTTCATGTTGAATCTCCCTTTTAGGAGGCAAAACTGTCGATTCCTGAAACATCTCATGATGTGCATCAACTACATCATATAAATATAATTTAATCTTAGAATCAAAATTTCAAATGATTCATGATTCACATCAACCTTGGGCTTAACCATAAGAAGTACAAAACTCTTACTAGAACTCACTAGCCTTTTTACCTATCCTGCAATTACCATCACTATATTTGTCTTCTTGCGATGTGCTCTGACAATAAAATCCTTGCCATCTTTAAAGAGATGATACTTATTTTCATGGCGATGGAATATCTCTTTCCTGTCAAATAAGTAAGGACTTCCCAAAACAATTCTTGATATATCAAGCAGTACTACATCAAGTTCAATTGTGTCAATAAAGTGTGTAGTAATTGCAAATCGCAATATGCACTTTCTTGAGACTTGTAAGTTTGCATCCTTGCATATCCACCCAAGTGGATAAGGCTTTGGATGTGGAATGGTCTCAAGTTTAAGCTATTTGAAAAAGTCTTCTGATATGAGATTTGCTTGTGACCCACTGTCTAACAGTGTGTCAATTTTTGTATGTTTTGAGACTACCCTCACATGGAACAATTCAATTCCTTCTTCCTCATTTGGAGCTTGTACATGACAATTTGAAGTAGTGGTGCTTGGATTAGTTTCAGTTTCCTTTCCCTTCATACCCTTCAAACCCATGGCTACAATTTTTGTTTCGTCACCTGAATCATCACCTAAGCCTTGTGGTGTAGTTGTAGTAGCTATAGTTTTCTTCTTTCCTTTGTTTTTGTTAAACTTAGTTCTTTTTTTAGGATATAGTTTCCAATAGTTTTTCTCTTCATGGCCTTCTCTTGAACAATGTTTACATATCACTTTCTCACCCTCTTGTTTGACAGATGCATTATTTTTTCCTTTTCCCTTAGAGGTTTTATCTTTGTTTTTCCCCTTAAAATGCTTGTTTCTACCCTCATCAAAAGTGTTTTTCCCTCTAGCCTTTAAATGCATAGATTGTACACAAACTTTGTATAGACTAGTAGGATTGAACATAAGGATAGTATGTCTAAGTAATCTGTGCAAACCACCTATATATTTTAGCAAAGTTTCATGGCTTTGTAAGTCTACCCCTAATAAGAGTGCTCTTTTCCTAAACTCTTGGCTGTAGTCTTGTACTTTTTTTCCCTTAAGCTGTCTAAATTTTTTCCAGTTCATGATAGCCTTTTGTAAATGAGCTAATGGATAAAATTTATTTTTAATTGAAGTAATAAATTCAGCCCACGATAAAGTTATCTTACCATGTTTTTTTAATTTCATCCTTGGTCTTAGCTTCCCACCATATCAATGTTGCTCCATCCATTCTCAAAGAGGCGAGCTGTATCTTGATGTTGTCATCATGAAGGTTTTGTATCCTCAAGTAAACTTCCAACTGTCTTATCCAATTGTCAAGTTTCTCTGCATTGACCTCACCATTAAACACACGCAACTCAAATTTAACATCAAGCTTTAAAAATGGACTTTTACCAGTGGTTTTAGACTTGTGATATTGATTCACCAAAGTTGAGGATGATGATGTAGAGGAAGAGGATGAAGATGGGGATGGTGGATCACCATTTCCTCTGTGTCCTTTCTTTTACTTGTCATCATTTTTCTTTCCTCCTAAATAACCCTCTCCTTTTTTCTGGTTTTTAGACCCTTCTAAAATAAGCCTATCATTCCTTCCTTGGTAGAGTATCCTCACCATCTCAGTCATGTCCAAAAACGCTTTTCGGAACACCCATTCCTCTTCTTTGGGATCAATGTCTTTAGGAACTTCTCCTTTTTCTTGAAGACATGCTTGAGGCTACTTCTATGGCTCTTGGAGGTGGCTCTCTGGCCCTCCTTGTATGAGGAGTACTTTGTGCACTAACCAAGTGTTCTTCACCTCTCTTGAGTTTAAGCCTAGTAAGCAGTACAACTTGCGAACAATCAACTATATCTTTACACAAAACAAATGCAGAGTAAAACTCATGATCTGATACCAACTTCTCTGAAAATGAAACTATTTGTATCTACTGTGCAAAGTATCCATTTTCATTTAATTAAGTGTGCAAATTGTTCACCATGTCTTGAAAATTAAACAAAGTGTTCATGGTAACTGTTTTTGAATTTATGTGTGAGGGAATGTTAATTAAAATTATTGTTTAACATCTTAAATCAGAAATACACAATAGATAAACTTCACCATAACATAACATAGCAACATGATGAGGCAGGTCACCCCTCCTGGGCTACATCTGCCAGGTCCAAGGCTCCCAATGGGCATGTCCTTGCTCTATTAAGTTGATAAATTTGGTTATACATTGAGAAATATGCCTAAACAGGAAAAACCACCTGTGAAAATGACTTCAGAGGACAGAAATAAGCTAAAAATGGCTTTTGTTTCACCTCAAAAAATTCAGTATAGCCTAATACAACTGCATCTCCCTGATGGCCCTGGTGGCCCTTTCCTTTTTCCTGAAGCAAAAATGGCCAAGAAACACCTCTGTTCACTCTAAAACCTATCCCAAACACTCCAGAAGGTCGAATAAAGCCAAAATTGACTAAACTTTCATCCAAATTGGTTCAATATTGTGAAAGTTGTGACCCTAACAAGTTCTTGCCCAATGGCACAAAAAACCCCCTCCAACTGTGGGATAACTCCAATTTAGCTCACCAAAAATGGCAGACAGATAATACTGGCAGAATTGTGCAACTAAATTCGGGGTTACAATAAATTTGACGGCTAGCTAACTATGCATTCACATGCGAGTTTTTCGGGACTGTTAGCACTGGTGGTTAAGGTTTCAGCCAGTGCCCTTGGTCATAGCTCGTAGGTCACATGGCTAGGGGGCTAGCACCCGTGGGCTTAACAAAATGTTCGTCTGGCTCAACAGGGCTTAGCCCTTGTTCGTGCACTAGGTCACATGGTCTACCACCCTTAAGCCCTAAGGGCTTAACTCCTTATTCTGTTGATTCAACAAACGACGACCTAACTGTGCATTATGTGATGACCCAAACACATTCACGTGTGCCCACTGCCGATGACCTGTCTCATTCACCAATGACCCAAATTCATTCATGTGTGCCCGCTATGGTTTACAGGAGCCCGACCCGAATTCACGTTCATGTCAGGTCGGGTCAGCCCACAACACATTTTTAACTTTTCTTTTGATCATTTTAACCAATTAGGCCTGGGGCCACGTGGTAGCCTTCGGGCAGGCCATCTGGCACCCTATGATAGGCTCCCAAAAGCCATATAAAAATGAAATTTTTCCATAATATTTTTTTTTGAAAAATTTGACAATGTCATAGTCAAAAGTCTTGTTTTTGGAGGTTATTGGGCAACTTCAAACCTCAATATCTTTCACATACGACCTCGGATTTGAGTCCCATTCATGGCGCCAGAATCTTAGCGACGAGGCCTATCTGTTCGTTCATATTGCAACCAATTCTGAGAAGTTCAATTTTTGAGCATTTTTTTCCACTTGGACATGATCACATGATCATTATCCTTTAGGGTGAATATGCAAGAATGCAAACTTGTAGGTTACAAGGAAGTGCATACTGCGATTCACCATCAATTCAAACTTTCTTGATGAAGTTGAATTTGATGTGGTGTTGCTTGAGATATCAAGTATAATTTTTGGAATTCCTTATCTCTATGATAAGAAAGGAGTATTTCATTGCCACGAGAATAAGTTTTACTTTTTTAAGGATTGTGAGTACATAGTTAGAGTGCATAAGAAGAATACAAGTTTGTCTCTTATACATGCAGGATAAATGAAGAAGATAGTGAATGAAAGTCAAAATTTGACATTGTTAATGATCAAACAAAGAGATGTTTTCAATCAAACCTTTCAAAAAGATGCATCAAATTAACAAGTTGATTTCATTAAAGTTTATTATTCTTGTAATGAGATGTTTCAGGATTCTAATAGGTTGCATGTGAAAGGAGGTGAACATGATGTGACAGATTTGCAGTAGTCAGCATTAGTGTTGAGCAATGTTCGAAGCAAGATATTGATGCAAGAGAGTGAAAAGGTCGAAGAGAAAGCGACAAAGAAGTTTGACAAAGAAGGCATGGGTTCCAAAAATTCTTGTTTTTGGTTTTCAAAGGGTACATGGAAATGGAAAATATACTTGGTAAAGATTCAATGCAAGTACAACACAAGATCTTTTAAGAATCACCATGACGACATTGTGCAATTTGACATAGTTTTTTAAGTTTCCTTTGATTGATTAACAGGGTAGGAACAAGTTCGTTTCTGTAAGAATATCTTTCTTCTCTGCAAATTCATGGAAATTGTAGCATGACGGTGTTAATGGCAGTAAGAGAAGGTCCCAAGAATCAAGGAAAAGGTTAAGTTTTGTGAAAAGATCAATTTGATGAAAATGGGAAAATTTCAGTTGATAGAGACTGGAAGGGTTAGGAAATAGTATCCCCATCCACATGATTAGTAATCAAATAGCTTTTGGGGTCCAAAATGCTTCTAGTGGGGAGGAACGATCAGGTGCTCAGTATAAAAGCTCAAAAATTAAGTGTTCAAAATTGATTGGAAACTAAACAACGACGAAGAACTCATTGCCAGGAATATTGCGCGATTTGTTTCGTCGAAATGGAATCTGGATGAAGAAGATAGAGCCTGTTGTTCATTTTCCTAAATAGTTGAAAAAATTGTAGATTTGACAGGGCGGTGAAATGGCAGCCCAATCAAAAAATTTAGGCATATCCAACAAATATTATTCATTTTTTTTCCAATGACATTATGACAAGTGTCGCAACAAGATTCGTCAGTTTTCTTTGAAGGTGAAACGTTTTTATATTTTGGCTCCTAAGGTTGAATTCAATTTTTTTTTATATGATTGGGGACAACCCAACTAGAGGCTAGCACGTGGTGCAGCCAGGGGCCACCACGTGTCCCCTCTAGTGGAATTTATCCAAGGTCGAATTTCATTTTTAAACTATCGTGTAAACCTGGAAATGGTATATTATATGGTGCATATATCAATGGACGGATTATTTTATAACATAGGGTGGGTGCATTTATTCTTAACCAAAGACTGAAATTATATTGGTGCATTAAATCCTACCCAAAGGTCGGAACCTTGGGTTATACAACATTTATATTAAACAAAATTTTATGTACATGGTTGGGTGGAGGTCGGGGCTTGACCTCGCGACCTCCCCCACAATACTCTCCAACTTTACCGTTGATCCATGTCAATGGGTATTAACAGACCATGGTTCTGGCTCTGATTTATTATGATATAAAATGTGCAGTGGGGGTTTGGAGGAGGCCAACCCCGTCCCCATACGACCAATCAAATAAACCCATAGGTGGGTGGAGTTTTTAAGCACGAGATTTAAGTTTAAATTTCGGATTAATTATCATAGTCTCGGTTTAAAGTTGTTAACCCTTATTTTATATTAATCCGCGCTTATGTGCAGTTAAGCCATGTTTATCTGCTCTTCAATGCACCTAACACCTAATTAAACCAGAGATTAATATGGCAGGATTTTCGGTGGTTACATCAAATTTGGCATAGCTCCATAATTGGTGGGGATAATTGGAGTCTTGTTGAGTTTTAAAGGCAATTTACTAGGAAAAAACGGTTTTGGCCATATCTTTTGCAATTTTCGACCAAATTGGGAGCAAGAAGAGTCATTTCATATATATTTGGACATTATGAACTCATTGAAGTAGATTTCAGGAGTTGTAGGTGAATTTAAGAAACAAATTTTTCACTTTTGAGCTAATACAGAGTCCCAAGCCATGGAAGTTGGACCAAGGATATGTAGCCCAGGAGGGGTGAGCTCTTTCATCAAAACACTATGTTGATGGATCAATTGTGATGGTGTGCTGTGTATTTTTTTGTTGATGTTTAACATTTGTTATTCATGCTTTATTCTCTTGAATTTAAAGTAAAACTCAAGTCATTTACATGTTTGACACACATAAACACCCAGGAAACCTATGCACAATAAGCATAAGACCAACAAATTAATTTTAAACCTAGAGATGAAATTAACAAAGCAAAACTAACATTAAAATTCAAATCAAATACATATTAGTATCCCTTTCATGCAGAGCATAACGTATTTTTTTATTAGTTTACCATCAATTATCTCCAACTTGATTTAAAAATCAAATGACCATGCATAATCTTAACCTTATAAAATCAAAAAAACAAAAAATCAATTTTTAAATTTCATTTATTTTAAATTTGATTCGTTTATGGGACTTCAGTAAAAAATAATTGAAAGAACTCATACTCATATATTTGACACAAAAGTGTATGCATCAACACACACACATTAGATTTAGCCATTACTCTATAATATAGAGTTTGTGAAATCTAACTTATTCCTTATTTAGAAGTAGAGGTTGAGAGAATTTCTCAACCATCACCAACAACTCATAAACTAACATTATAGATATAGGATGTAAGCATTAACTCCAAGTTCCCCTCTTAATTCTTACATTACATAAACTTAATGAAACCACCATAAACAACAAAATACACAATCAGTTTTAAAAATGGTTTACAACTTGCAGATTGACATAAGGTTCTATCAAGTTGCATCATGGCCCTCCTAAAGGTGTAGTGACAAAATTGGATTCCCGAGTTCAAATCTTGAACTCTTGAATCAAGGACCTCCCAAAGTCAATTACTGAACAACGTCCCAAGTTGTCGCATAAACTCATTATAAAACCACTCCCACTTCTTAAACAAATGAGGGTCCCACTTCTTAAACAAATGAGGTATCCTTCCTTAGATCCACAACTTCCATACTATTGGGACAACCATCCATGTTGAGCCTTTTCACTGAACTATAATTATTCTAAAATAGTTTGAGAGGTTCAAATTCCTCATTGAATTCATCATCAGAATTCAATAAATATTCATTTGTATCTATATTTGTTGATTCTTTCCGTTTCAAGTGATCACTAACACTACTTTTACAATTCCAGGTTGTATGCCCAATTTTCCTTTTTAAAATTAAACAGTGATATACCTTTCTACAATTAAAAAATTCTTCGACTACTTTGTAGAAACCACACGCCACCTTCCCTTGCAACTAGCTCCTCCTCTAACAACAAATACGCCACACGACTAATCTGACTTCAACCATGACATGTATGATGGTGCTACAATTAAACCCTGAAATTGGAACAAAACAAAATCCCACATAGGAATGCACTGAAAGGAACAACGACCTCGTGAAAAATCAGTCGAATCATTTATATTACCGTCGTGAACTAACACACAAGCTATCTGAAAATGCATTGTTATGTCAAGCATGTTTCCTTTAGGCCTATGTTAAATAACCTTACTCATCATATATACAAATCCAATCGACTTGTCACCAAAATGATCAAGCAAGTCTTAATTATAAAATCAGAAATCAACAAATCGTCAGTCAAGGGATTACCCATAGCACAATGCAAACAACAGTCTCAGTATTACCAGGGGCCTTCAAATTGCTAATGGGAATAACACCGGCTCACTCCTTATGTGTATGGCTCCACAAAAAAAATTTCACTGATTACTTCCTCTGCTAAGTGTTCCATCAAACTATGGGTTCCTTTGATCTTCCCTTGGAAGTTGTATACCCCTATGTGCTTCAACAACTCCTGAAAACACTTGAGTCGACCACACTTAAATGCTTCTCCACTGGAAGATGCATAATTTCAATGACCAGTCATAGCGAAGAACTCCATCACTTGAGCACCATTAATGATGACTGTCATGCACACTGAGAAATGAGAGAATCTAAATGGACTTAACTTCTCATAACAAAGGAGTTCCGCAATCGATCTTTACAATCCATTGGAAATACACACACTACCTTACCCATCACTATCACAAACCATGGACGAGCCTCACCCATTGATACCAAGTAAAAACTGAACACTCATATATTTCACACAATTGTATATGAGTCCACTCACATTACATTTAACCATTACTCTATAATATAGAGTTTGTGAGATATAATTTATTCTTAAAATTAGAAATAGAGATTTTTAAGAATTTCTCAACCATTATCAACCACTCATAAACAAACATTAAAGATATGATGTAAGCATTAACTCTGAATACTTCGCTCTTATTTTACCATGATGTGATTTATGGTCATACAATATTGGGACGTCATAACAATAATGAGAATTCTACTCAAAATTTGGTTAGCATACCATACGATTGCTGTGTGGAAGATTTCCAATCTTAATCGTGTGAGCCATGCCTTTTCATGTCATTCATCATTTTTAATCTAGTGTTTAATATATAATCCATCATAAATATTTTGGGTATTTTTCTTTTAATGTCCCTCGATTGGAGGTCGGTTATTTTGATATAGCAGCATATTTGGGCACATCAGATATGGCTTGTAGGGAATTTTCCAGTTGGTCTGTTGGTTTGTGATTAACATCCATGTATTGATTCATTACTTTGTTTGGTATTAAACATAATTTATCGTTTCAATGGTTTTTCAAGTAACTTCATAATTTTAAATAATTACGCCGAAAGGCGTTCCCTTTGCTGGCTTTGGCTGAGTGTCACTGTTCACTCTAGCCAATGAGAAGGCTTTCTCATCGCCCTTCCAGCCAGTGAAAATCAGACATTTGGGACCTCCTCCAACCAATCAAAATCTTCCATCTCTCACCCTCTTACCAGCTCATAGTTTCAAAATTAATCGCTCAAATATGGAAGATAGCACTCTTACCAGCTCGCAGCTTCAAAATTAATTGCTGAGATATGGAAAATATGGAGAATAATATGTTGATTAGATGCTTGCTCCCTCATTACAGCTCGGTATACATCTCCTTAATGGTGAAATAATGGTGAAACCTGAAAGCAACGGCTCTCACCCTCTTACCAGTTCACAGTTTCAAAATTTGAGAAATCGCCGAGATATGGAAGATATGGACTGTATTATGTTGATTACACGATTAATTTTCCCTTGTTGCAGCGTTAAATATCTCCATACGTTTCGTTCGTCGTGACTGCTCCATCATTATAGCTCGCCATACGTCTCCTTAATGTTGAAACCTCACAGCAACGGTTGTACTTAAATGCATTCATCCCTATTGTTGTCTCTGCCGTAGGGTGGTGCTTATGCATTTGTCCAACTCGGTCTTCATATCTTCACCATCTCCTGCCTTCATTCCGTTTCAGCGCCTGCCAATTCAATCTCACTGCTTGGCTTCCACCTTACACCCTCAGCAACTTCTGAACTTCCATCTTCACAGAATAACCTGTAAGCTTCTGTTCTATCAGCAGTTCTGTTCTCGGATAGTGTTAGATTCTCTTAAATTCTTTTTTTGTGACTATTATTTTAATATGAGCATTTGGTATTTTTTTCTACTATCTATGTACCCAAAAGGGAAGTGTAATAGTTTTATCTACCACCAATGGGCTTGTACAAGTCCGTTCATTTACTTATATTACGTTGATGCGTTTACAGTGTTGTGTGTGCCTAAAATATGAACTTATAGCATTTTTTTATCCCTCCCTTGCACTTGTCTCGGCTCTGGAAGGGAATTCGTTTCATTTCTGAGTGGGGTAGAGGTGTGTCGATTCGTTTCTTTGTTGGATAAACCTAATGCAACCATGTCATTACATCATTACAAAGTATGGAGCCGGCTCGCACTATTCACTCGCCGCAAGGAGTATACCAGGCGAAGGATTAAGGTAATGCTTTCCTCTAGTTTCCCTTTCTTTTCTAGTTCAGTTGCATAATTATTTCTTTGAATTTCCCTTTTGGTTAGACATTTCCCCTTTTCGTCACTCGTAAGGCTCCTTAATGCACGATTTATTCATTTAACCTTCACGCTCCGCTACTAATCGTGTTATTTCATTTCATCCTGTCCCCAGGTGCTCTTGTTGCTATCTTTGTTTCTTTAACCCCTGCTTCGAATTCTGTTGGAATTTAACCAGTCCTCACTCTCTGCTACAAGTAGATACTAAATGCCTTTTATAATACACTTTATGATATTTCAGTGAGTGAATGGCTGAATGATTCCTCTACATGCCGTGGTCTAATGACTTCTCTTAGTTTTGTTTTCTTACTGTGGGAGGCATACCTCTGTACCCGCTCGAGATATGAACAATGTTAAATTATGTATTTTATGTTAAAATTACAGTTGGAAAGGTAGCCCATATCACGTATTGTACTATTCTCTGTTTTGAACAAGGGTTTGAGGCTTCGAGCCCTCCCCAATGTATAATTTTTCCTTTTACTTAATGCGAGACTGTTATGATGATGATACTTTTTAGCCCTTCAGGGCATTGGCTATAAGTACATCTTAAGTTAGAAACTTAGATGTAATAAATGAAATTAAACTGGGTCCATTACCTTTTTCCTCTGTAATTTTCTCAGCTCTTTGATGAGGAATTTTTGGTTCTTTAATTCCTATAGGATTGGCATATTTGGTTTTTGACATGCTTGTCATTACAGTTATGTATTCTGTGATATAAATTTTCCTGAATAGTTATTGTTATCATCAGCTACCCCTACTTCTAGTGAATTCAAAGTGTAACTTGGATTTAGAATACCACATTATTACAATTCCAATATTTTTATTAGTCTACGGATATGTCTCATTACCCATCGATTTAATTCTAACACTCTTCAGAGATTTTATTTGCATCTCTCCTCGCTTCCTCATGTATAGAGGTGGGGTTTTCTGCAAAATTTGGCTGGTAACCGATTGAATTCTGCCCTCAATAGAAATAGGGCGCTTATCACCATCTCTGATAGCAGTGGAGATGAACAAAAATTTAGTTTAGTTGATCCATAGAATGCTCCCTCTAGCTCTCCTCTAAAATTGTAAAATGCTTCCAAAAACTAGGCAGCAAAGTTTCTTTAATCATATTTCTGAATACTTGCATGTGTATGTTTCTTAATGGATTTAACAACGATTATTGTGAATGAATGAATGTCTGTACAGAGTAGGAAGCTCGGAAGTAGTTTCACATTCAACTTGAGTCTAAATTTAGTTTATAAATATGTTTAAGAGTGATCCTTAAATGG
The DNA here is from genome assembly GCA_034641835.2 of Pinus albicaulis. Lineage (NCBI taxonomy): Eukaryota > Viridiplantae > Streptophyta > Pinopsida > Pinales > Pinaceae > Pinus > Pinus albicaulis. The sequence continues at coordinate 50,306,906 of CM076572.1, forward strand.
GTAAAGCTCATTAGATAACCTCCGTCCCTGCAAGAGTATCCCTAACAATGTGAGCCCTATGGATAATCAAGGGAAAATTCAGTCATCAACCAATGACTATTATTTTATCTTGCCAAAGAGGAATTTAAGGAGCCTTGCGCATACACTCAATCATTTGAGATCCAAATGAAAGTGATCAAAAATCAATTTCATTGTTTGTGCTGAGGGTCGCATTGATCAAACAATTTTCTCTATCTTACATCTGGCTAGTTTATTTAAATGAAAATTCATTTTAGCCATGCACTAAAGATTGGGAATCATCAACACCTAATATAATTTAGGGAGACAAAATATCTTCCTGTAATAGCTTGGAGTTTACTTACTAACTAATAATTGTGTTAAGATCTATCTCAGCAGGTTTAATTCGATCTAATTGTGACTATTGAGTTACTTTCGACCAGGTTAAATATAATTCTGGGTACATACCCTGTGCATGCATAATACGATTTGCTAAAGAATTTTTTTTTCTTGAAACTTTGTTCTAAAGAGAACAGGTACACGATTTCTGTTTCCCCTATTACCATTCATCTCACTCATTCACCTAATTCAATCTAACCATCTACCAACCCCAAACTGATTACCTCAAATTATTATGCCTCTCTTCAACACGTGGATGATCTCCAATCCTGGCTTACTTACTAACTAATAATTGTGTTAAGATCTTTCTCAGCAGGTTGAATTCGATCTAATTGTCACTATTGAGTTACTTTGGACCAAGTTAAATATAATTTTGGGTACATACCCTGTGCATGCATAATACGATTTGCTACAACATTTTTTTTCTTGAAACATTTTTCTAAAGAGAATAGGTACACCATTTTTGTTTCCCCTATTACTATTCGTCCTACGGCATTTACTTGCCTTATTAATTAAAAACCGATAATATTGGTGGAGTTGATAATAAATGTTCTCGTTTAAACCAATCTTCATAAATTTTTAGCTTCTGATATCCTTAAAGGTTCGAGCAGCTACGATGGTAGCATAACAATTTCACACTAACGTTTATTACTTCCATATTATTCCTCACTAGATCAAAAAATCATGTTGACGCTAATTAAGGTTCAAAGTATATTGATCCCTATGCTAACTAAGGTGACTAAGGTCACAGCAGACCCAAAAATCTGCTTCGTGTGTCCGTTGTTCCAATTTTTTCACTCCTCTATAAGGAATATTCCCTTGAACATGGAAACTAAGGTGACTAAGGTCACAACAGACCCAAAAATCTACTTCATGTGTCCGTGAAATTTTCCGGAAGCGATCTTGTTTTATCCATCCGATCTGATAGACAATCGTGCATCCATAAGGTGACGTAAGAAAACCCATTTTGTGGCCCGAAATGTGTTTATGCAATTTCATTGAATGGACTTCGAAGTCCGGAAGGATCGCGTGATGGTGGTTTAACCTGCTCTGAAGTGTAATGAAGTAATCATCACGTCGAATATCATTACACACATGGGCATCTAGCAATTTCAACACTTTACATCAAGTTCTACTTACTGGTGGTTAAAATATCATTATGATTTGATCCACACTTAATGTCAAATAAATCAAAACTTATATAAATCATTATATATAAACGTAGGCGTATCAACACTTCCATAAAGAAAGGTAGGCGTTGACATTAAAAACAAAAAAGAAAATAATTAGTAGTAAGAGTAACAATATATGTACAAATATTGTATCTGGTCTACCACTTGTAATGTTCAAACTCAAATTATCACAAATATTGGGTGCACAATAAAATATGCCCCTTGTAATATTCATACTTAAATTTTTATAATTAGTTATGCCGTGCACAAGTAACAAAATTCACACATGCAAAGTTTAATGGTCAAAAGGGCTTATATGTATTTTTTTTTTCAATGATGAAAAGTTAAAAGAAGAAATATTTTAATGGAGTAGAGTGTATCATTTTTATATTTCATTTCAATTATTCATTTTCTTTTATTATTATCGAATAAATTAAACGTTAAAAATAATTACATAAGACTTCAAGTTTGAATTTATATATTTATTTTATTTTTAACAGTTAAATTCTATCATACAAAAAATATTAGAAAAAATATAAAAACAAATAAATTAATTAATTAAAAAATATATATTAAATGAATAAAGCAAAATATGAATAAATAAATAAAAATAAATAAAAATAAAATAAAATAAAATAAAGATAGAATTACAAATAAAAATATAATATATAAAAAAAAATACATAAATAAATAGAAATAAAATAAATAAACAAACAAATAAATACGTAAAATTAAATAAATTACATTTTAATAATATTAAATTAATAATTGTTGTTTTTATTAAAATAAATATTAACATTTAAAATTAAGTTTATCAACTTTGATCATTTGGTTTACTCTTTTTTAAATAAAATAGAATGATTTTTATTATTTGAGTCAAACTAGCCATTATTTTACAAACGCCTAGTAGGAATTATACTTTCTATTTAAAGAGGTTATTTGATTAGGTTTTCCATCTTATTTTGATGATGGCTCACACTGACTGGTTCAAAACGCGTCAGCCTAATCTATTCTAATGTGATTTCCACAAAGAGATTTAGTACATTTGGTTTACTCTTTCTAAAATAAAATAAATTACTTTCTAATTGTTTGAGTCAAACTAGCCATTTCAATCTTACTCTCTCTACTATTTAGTATTTACTTAGTACTATTTAGAACTTCAATCAATGTTTTCTATTTTTGTACATGGTTACGTTTCAAATTGTGATGTGCATATATCATTTCATATATGATTAACAATGATTTCAAAAAAACAATGCTTCGAATATTAAAGATATACACTTGCAAGTCACTCTTTACTAATCTTAGGCAATTTTAATTTACTTTTTCAGGTTTCAGTATCTGCTATTTAGTGTTTACTTAGTACCATTTACAATTTCCATCAATGTATTCCATTTTCTTATATGCTTACGTTTCAAATTGTCATGTGCATGTGTCATGTGAAACATGATTAGTAATGAGTTAAAAAAAAACTTGGAATATTCAAGATATACAGTTGCAAGTAGCATACTTCAAAAGCTAATTTACAAATATGGTTATTTGAAATTACTATTTCCTTTCCTTTTATACCTACAAACCAACATCCTCTCCTAACCTATTTTCTACCTATGTCTTCTTTACCATGGAAATAATTCAACAGTCCCTATTCCAAAATATATTTTCCATAGGGAAAGCCTGTAAACTACTCATTGTCATGAACGTATTCGCAAAATTTCATTTGTACACCTTCCAGTAACATCTTGCGTAGAGAAAATTTTCCACTATCGATTTAAGAGTGGAAATCATCCAAAATAGCAATTCTACACTTCATCTCTCACAAATTAGCAATGTATAATTTTTCCTTCATTAATGTACACATCTTATTCTTCACTTTCTTAACCTTAATATCTCTATTCACTTGCAGCATCTTCTTTTTACAAGCCACCCGTACTACCATGGAGATGTCATTATCTCACAATTGTCTTCCTTCTCTCCTAGCTGGTGCTACCGCCCAACAACCAACCCTCCAGGTCGTCAAACTTGAGAAAATCAACTCTACCCGGACTTCAACAACTCGGTACTGCGTGTCACATTTTGATGGTGTTCACAAACATTCTTCCTTGCTCCCTTCTTTGCACATTGTCCTCGTGAAGAACGGGGGCTTGCGTGTAGGCTCCATTGTTCTCTTGAAGAGAAGCTCATGCACGTATTCGCATTAAACATTGTATGTTTAATGCAAACCGCCTCCCACCTTCCTCCCCTATAATGGCTTTTCTCTTATGTCCTTATTTTTCCTTTCATATTTCTATAATTCTACATCACCACTTCAGTAATACATTTCTCGTTCTTGCAGGTCATTCTCTATTCTTGAGCTCGAAGTAGTCCAACGCATTGCCCCATTGGTTGGTGACCCATGCCCTCTTACTCTCTCTGCTGAACAGATGGTCCAAGCCACATCATCCTCCTCTTCTGTCTCTCCCTTTTCATCACAACCCTCCCTTCACATTAACTCACTGTCCTCCCAATACCCCACCCCAACATCTTCAACTACTCTCCTTTTTAAAGCACTCTCCCCTACTAGAAAAAATTATTCCATCTAGGGCTGAGTCCTTTCAAAAACACCTCTTCGGCAATTTACCAATGCGTGTGGCTCTAGAAAATCACTAGGCTTTGACCTTGTCGACCACGAAAACGATCAAATCCACGTCTCTACCTTCAATGAATTGGTTGAATCTGTTCATGCTCTCATTCAAGTTGGCCACATATACAATGTTGCAAATGGCACCATAAAGGTCCCGAAACCTTCCTATAACCATCTAATACGCCCATTTGAAATTCTCCTCTTCTCTTCATCAACGGTGTCTCAAGTCTTCAATGATGACCTTACAATTCCTTCCCAGACCTTCCACTTTGTGCCTATCAATTCCCTCAAACTTTCACCTCCTAACTCAATCGTTGATGTCATAGGTATTGTCAGCTCACTCTTTCCTGCCTCTATTGTCCGCAAACACGATGGCTGTGAAACTCCAAAAAAGACAATTTGTCTTCGCGACATGTCTAGAAACAACATTGATGTGACCTTGTGGGGGGAACACTGCCATGTTGAATGGCGGGAACTCTCTGATCTCTGCATGGCTCACGCAATTTCTATCCTTGCAATTAGAGGGGGTAGGATCGTCGAGTTCAACGGCCAAACTATCAGCACAATGCCTACCACCTCCCTGGTTATAGATCCAAAGATCACTGAAACCATGGAACTAAGCAATGGTTCGAGAAATAAGGCATTCAATCTTCATCACCCTCGCTCAGTTGCAAATACTCAGGCATCAGCAGGAAGAAGAACACCCTGGAAACAAATCTTCCCTCCTACGGTTGTACGTGTCCTTCCTTGTTACACCTCCATCCCATCAAAAGACTCATCATCCTATGTGGACTTCTGTTGGAGCAAACTCCTTCTATACTGCCCTTTCCGTACCCTCCCTGACAACATCGGCACATCTGACATGGCCATTGTTGCACATTGGGAACAAACTAGACACACGTATCAGGTTTGGGATGTTCACCGCACCCCGATCGACCCTACCCATGACGACTCTTGTTGTTCGTCTCCTGATGCCTCTCCCTATGCCCCCACGCTCGACATGCCTGAATCGAAATTTCTCTCTCAACTCCACCCAAGTAACAACATCCTCCTCAATGAACCTGAAATGCTTAGCCATCGTGACTTTGATGCAAATTATAATTGAGCGGACTCCATTATCCCTTCACAGTTACAAGAAATATCCATCTGCTTCATCAACTTCAACCGCTCCTCCACAATAATCCACCAAATCCAAACTCCATGCTCACATTCACTTTCCTCCTTATCCCCAAGCCAAACCATTGCATTCAATATCATTTTCCCCCACTTCCTCAGACACGGTGAAGGATCAATTTTAAAAATGATAATCCAAGCCACTGCTGGTACTGGCAAGTCATTCCTAATTGAGTGCCTAAAAAATTCCTTCCTTGAAAACTCCACCAATGGACCAAACCCCCTCCTCTTGCTCGCTCCAACCGGTGTTGTAGCATTCCACATCAATGCATTGACATTCGTTCCAAATCCGAATTCTTCACCTTCTCAAAGCCTTCACATCTCTCCAAAATTTCAAAAGGATATGTAGCTCGATTTATAAGCTTTGCACATAAATACTTCATAGTTTTGGAATTTAATTCCATATTTAAATCGTGTAAGATGTTGAAAATAAGAGTCAATTGTGTAGGAGAAAATTTGTCTTCTAAGCATCCAACTTTACTGAATCATATGAACAACCATAATAATAAAATATTACATTGAAAACTTCCATCCAAAATCGTAATTAGCACTTACAAAGTTCTAATATACTTAAACTTCAAACCATTTTTTTATGGGTTATTTTACAAACAGACTTGTATTACAGATTCACAATATACAACTCATCACACAAATATATATACTATCGATGTCACCGATAGTAGATCGCACAATATTATTTTTAATTATTTTACGCTTTTTAAATCAATCATTTTATTAATATACATGGTTGAATATGGCCGAATGAGGAGAAGTACAACTCAAAAGAAAAACCAGCGATTTTGTTCATGACAATTCACCCATTTGCTCATGGAACTACGGCCACTAGAGCAACGGCAACAGAAATATCAAAACCGCAAGAAAGGTCCGAAACCCTTTTCTATGTCGTGATGTGTTTCAGTTTTCTATTAAACTTCCTCAACCAGCTTCTCTAGCAAAGGATAGGTTACAGAAAAATATAGGGATAATTTAGGATGAGTTACGGAAAAATATTGGGGTAATTTAGGTGGCCCATTTTTCATGTCTTGTTTAAAAACAATATTTTATAATTTTTATTTTTTTCTCATTTTTTAAAAATTTAAAATTTAAAATTGATATACTATAAAAAAAAATATTAAAATTTATAAAAATTACATAAAATTATTAGAAATTTAAATATTTAAAAAAAATAGTCAAGACTAATAACATTCATCTTAATATCTAATCTTTAAATCAAATTCTTCAAGAAAGTGGTTTTCAAGCAGTCTTTCTTAAACCCTCACTCACACAGCTCCTCCTTTCAGCGTTCCCTTGCACCACAGGTGCAATTTCTAGTTTACTATTTTTTAATAATTGATTCATGCATTTTTATTTGAAGCTTGGTGGGACCCCACCCTAGCTGCAAGTCTTGTGCAGGATTTGTGGATAAAATTTATCATTCATATAAAAAATTTATTTTATGGGTTACAAAGTATGCAATTTCATATTTTTTACATAATGTCTTATTATTATTAACTAATAATGCAATGTTGACATTGAATTAGTTTTGGAGTTGAATTAGTTCTAGTTTGTTTATTAGTCCTTGCCAGCAGGAAAGGGACTATAGTACTATATGGTTTTTTAGCATTTGTGTTACTTCGAAATTAAGATCTTAAACCCAAAGTTTTTAGCCAATAATATTTTTTGTCTTTTTTCACTGTCCTATTAAATACTCACACCATTTTTTACTGGCCAATAAAAACTTTTGAGGTCTTATTGGCCTCTTCCTGAGGCTGAGGGTTGCATAACAGTTAAAAATATTTGGTAAAACATCATATTGTCAAATTTTTCTTTTCCAAAAAAGTTATGGTGGACTAATGCTAGCATTACTCTAGCATCAGTCGTTTAATATTAAATGTTTTTCAAATACTTTACAATTCACCATATTGTAACCTTCTGAAATTTATGAACTTTATTCGCTCCAACCTTCTAAACTTTATTCGCTCTTGAACTGCTATCTACATTGTCATGCAGGCAGAATGAAGCTATCATGTAGGCAGGGTGAAGCTGTCATGGAGGGTTGAAGTTGAAGACACCTACATTGACAACGAACAAGGTTAAATTTGATAGGGAAAGAGGGAAAAACAAGGGAATTCCAACAATCATGCAGGGCTGAAGTTGATGGTTGTGCAGGGTACCTGGGTTTACAGAAAATAGGAGATTGTGCAGTGCATTTTTGCAGATTTGACAACCAGGAACTCTTTCCCACACAACACTCTTTCCCTCTGCGGGGCGAAACGTTTTGATAGCATTCTAGAGAACCAGCAGGAAACTGCCATGGTAGCTGGAGACTTGGATCCAAACTAGGCCAGCCTAAAAATGTGGATGGGAATCACATAGAATAATAAAGAATAGACTAATAAGAAGGAATTGGATGAACGGGCTAAAAATAAAGGGAAGTAGCACACTAGAAAATTCAACGAGTGCGTAAATACCTTTGGATCCTACTTTCTACACCTATGTAGGTGCTACTTCTATAGATTTAGGTGCTCTTGGCTCCACAAGATTTATTCCGGTTCAAGTCATTGAACTAGCATCCAAGCCAGCAGCAGGGAAGGTGAAGGGGACAACAGGGTAGGAGGGCCTCTAGTAAATCCTGTCTTATGTGCCTTTTTACTAATATTCCAAGGTTGCCTTACGACGTGGATATAATGATGCTTATGGTGCTGGTACTAGTACTTAAACAACTAGGACTGGCTCTTCCTACTAAGAACTCACCCAAACCCATGTCAGTGTTCTCAGATAGAGGAATTTGACAATCTAACAGGTATTTAGCTATAATAGTATTTATTGTATCAGATGAAAACAGATAAAGAAGCAGTCGGAACTTACCTGGAGGAACAGTGCTATGATTAGTTCATGCACTAACCAAAGTGATTATGATCCATTAACCCAAAAGTTGAATTTGGTCTATGTTGGGAAAAATACTGAGAGGGGGGGTTGAATCAGTATTTATACCATATTCAAAACTTTTTACTTTTTCACTCTCTAAAACCCATACGCTACTTTCCTTTAGTAAACCCGCATATATACGCGGATATCCTTCATGCAACTCGCGTATTAGCAGAGATCTAAATATGCAGATATTTATTAACTTAGTTCTTTGCACTATTCAATCATCTGATGTTAAGTTAACAGTAAACATGTGTAGTAACAACAGAATAAACCATCACACAAAACATCACACATGAACACCAGGATTTTTAGGTGGAAACCCAAGTCGGGAGAAAACCACCGCTGCAGTTGCTCAGCCTTCAATATTTTATTATAGAGAAAACATCTTACAACATATGTGCTGGCGCAGACTTGACCAGCACGCAGGCACCCACCTGCGCTCGTTTACCAGCCTCTCCTGGAAGGGAGCTCCAACCCACTGACTCGTTTACCAGCCTCTCCTGGAAGGGAGCTACGACCCCCCGATCTCGTTTACCAGCCTCTCCTGGAAGGGAGCTACAACCCCCTGACTGAAGGCTACAACCCTCAGCACCACCTTGGACCACGTTTCATCAATTTTCACACTGGATCCAACAACTTCAATAGAACACAACTTGCAGGCCATGTTTCATCATATTTTCAGACTGGACCCTTTCCATACTTTTAAGCACAGTCAACCATGAAACAGATACATATAACTCACTGACAGATATCAGTAAACCAGCAAAACAGATCAGACATTTCTTACCATAGACTTCAGCAAACCCTAGTTTGCATACGCGCTTTCCTTTCACTGATGTCGCGTATATACGCGCTTCCGTTCACATAAACCAGCGTATACTTCTGTACATATTACAGATCCAATTTCATTGCGCATACGCGCTTTCTCTTTAGCGAAGCCGCGTATATACGCGCTTCCTCTTCGGCGAACTAGCGTATGGTTCTTCAGACTTTTATGACATTGCAATTCTTCACCACAGATACATCACTTCAGATTTTACCCTTTACCTCAGACAGATGTTCGCCTCATCACAGATCTAATCATTCCATAAACAGATCTAGCAAATACAAGTACATTTCAGATCTAGACCCCCTTCTTCATCATTGGTGCATCATACATTTCAGATCTATCATTCAACTGTAACCCTTTCCATTCAGATATACTTCAAAGAGAAGTATTCATTCAAGCTCAGACATCTTGCACCCACACTCATAATTTGCACAATGAATTTCTTCTCTTTATATAGGTTTACCCTTTTTCAATACCATGAGCCCCTTTTTCAATACCATGAGCCTAAAACTACATTACTTCCGATGGTATTCCTGGACGGGGTCATTTAGACGAATCATTACCCAATACAATGGGTCAATACCATGGTGGTTACCCCTGGTTTTGCACTTTATGAGCGCTTTTGCCCATACGCGACTTGGCTCGTACTTTACCGCGTGCATACGCGACTTCTCCTAGGAAAATCCGCGTATGCCTTGAGACATACTCTTTTCATCATAGATCTAGCACATATTGAATTCCTTTCTTCATTACCTTCTGTAATCTTTGTGGATACATCAGATTTTCATCTTTAAACAGGTTCATCAAGACATATTCTATCAAGCACAACTTCATCAAGTAAGTTGCCATCATATTCATCAGGTGGGTTGCCATTCAAGAACAAATATCTACATCATATTGTCAACAAACATCATATCACATCAGATTTACATCATTTACCAAGTCCATCAAGTCAAGAATAACTTCATCAGTTGTATTGCCATGCCAACAATCTCATGTCTTCATCTTCATTCAGTGGGTTGCCATCAAGGACAACACTCTGCATCATATTGCCAACAATCTCCCCCTTTGGACTTGATGGCAATCACGATGGTTTTTGGTTACCACAAGAGACACCATGTCACTCTCCCCATTTTTGAAACCATTCTTTCTCGTCATTCAAACACCATGTCACTCTCCCCCTTTGACATCAAGGGCAAAGGGTGGATCAAAACCAACATACTCTCCCCCTTTTCTCCGCATGTGGAAGAACCGTTCTGCAGATCTGATATATACTGAAGTGACCAAGCTCCCCCTGAGTTCATGCTGAATCTTCAAACATATTTTCCAATGAAGTACATGACTCTATGAATTTCCTATCACCAGTGACTCATACTTACATCAAAGATCCATCCAAGTGGATTTACATATGAGACGTAACTACCCAACCAAGTGGGTTTACAAATTTGACTCAGCTACCCAACCAAGTGGGTTTACAAAATTTGACTCAGCTACCCAACCAAGTGGGTTTACAGATTTATCAAGTGCTTACATGACTGAATATTAAAATTTTACATCATGGATCTCTACATGGCCTTTTCATCAAACTACAAATATAACTTTAAGACCAACACCAGAAAGTCCTCAAGAAAGAGAACATATTTCAGAAATGCCAACAATGCATTATACTCAGCAAGACTAATGCTCCCCCTGAATCTGTGCATCCAAAACACTTTCCATATGACTAAGGCTCCCCCTTAGTTTGTGCATCCTGAACACTTTTACCAACAAATCATCAAGGCATCTTTTATCAAAACATTAGAAATAGAAATATGAGAACTGGAACACCACCAGAGATGCCAAATAGTATCAGAGATACCAAATAGCACTGCAGCTATGCTGAAGAGAGCTGACTCCAAACAGAAAATTTGTCAACAATCAGACATACGCGGTTTTCTGTGCATGAACTCGCGTATATACGCGACTGTGTTTTAGGAAACCCGCGTATCCAATGCCATCTTCTAAATTTATGTAGATTTGTTCTTTTTACTAGCAGAGAACACTCCCAGCTTCTGTCTTAAGTACTCGAACGCTTCCCTGGGCAGAGGTTTGGTAAAGATATCAGCAACTTGTTCTTTGGAGGGAACATACTCCAACTTCACCTTTTGCTCAAGCACTTGTTCACGTAAGAAGTGATACTTGATGGGAATGTGTTTGGTCTTCGAATGCATAACAGGATTCTTTGAAATACTGATGGCACTTGTATTGTCACACTTAATGGGGACAGGAGGTGTACATTTGATTTGAAAATCTTGTAAGGTTTGCATCATCCAAAGGAGTTGAGTGGAAGAGAGCTGACCCCAAACAGAAATTTGTCAGCAATCATACATACGCGGTTTTCTGTGCATGAACTCGCGTATATACGCGACTGTGTTTCAGGAAATCCGCGTATCCAATGCCATCTTCTAAATTTATGCAGATTTGTTCTTTTGACTGGCAGAGAACACTCCCAGCTTCTGTCTTAGATACTCGAACGCTTCCCTGGGCAGAGGTTTGGTAAAAATATCAGCAACTTGTTCTTTGGAGGGAACATACTCCAACTTCACCTTTTGTTCAAGCACTTGTTCACGTAAAAAGTGATACTTGATGGGAATGTGCTTGGTCTTCGAATGCATAACAGGATTCTTTGAAATACTGATGGCACTTGTATTGTCACACTTAATGGGGACAAGAGGTGTACATTTGATTTGAAAATCTTGTAAGGTTTGCATCATCCAAAGGAGTTGAGTGCAACAAGATGCGGCAGCCACATATTCTGCTTCTGCCGTAGATAAGGCAATAGAATTTTGCTTCTTGCTGAACCAAGATACTAACCGGGGTCCCATATAGAATGCACCACCACTAGTGCTTTTCCGATCATCAACACTTCCAGCCCAATCTGCATCGGTGTAAGCATGAAGAGTAAGATCAGCATTCTTTGGATACCATAGACCAAAGTCTTGAGTTCCTTGTAGATATTTGAAAATTCTTTTCACAGCCTGAAGGTGAGACTCTTTTGGATTAGCTTGGAATCGTCCAACAATCCCAACTGCATGCATAATGTCTGGTCTAGTCCTAGTGAGATAAAGTAGACTTCCTATCATTGATCTGTATTCTGGTTGATTCACCGTGGGAGAATCATCATGAGAACTGAGATTGCATCCGGTTATCATTGGTGTACTTACATGTTTGCATTCTTCCATGCCATACTTCTTCAGAATTTGCTTAAGATATTTTGCTTGTGATAGGAATATACCATCTGCAGTTTGATGCACTTGCAAGCCAAGAAAGAATGTTAGTTCCCCCAGTAAGGACATTTCAAATTCTTGCTGCATGACAGAAGAAAATTTTTGACTCATAGATTCTTCGTTACTCCCAAAAATGATATCATCAACATATACAACCACAATCAATAGTTTATCATTTTCAACTTTTGTGTATAATTTTCTATCAGCAGACCCCTTTGAAAATCCTTGTTGATGAAGATATTTGTCAAGACGATAATACCATGCCCTTGGAGCTTGTTTGAGACCATATAGAGCCTTTTTAAGTTTACAAACAAGATTTTCATCATTTCCCAAAATGAATCCTTCCGGTTGTTCTATATATACTTCTTCTTCTAGATCACCATTTAGAAAAGCAGATTTAACATCCATTTGATAAACTTTGATTTGTTGATAACTTGAAAAAGCAAGAAACATTCTTATCGCTTCAAGTCTAGCAACAGGAGCAAAAGTTTCTTCAAAGTCTATACCTTCTTGTTGAGTATACCCTTTGCAAACCAGTCTAGCTTTGTTTCTTACAACATCCCCATTCTCATTTAACTTGTTCTTGAAAATCCATTTAGTTCAAATGACATTTTTATCATGTGCTCTTGGTACTAATTCCCAAGTGTCATTCTTTTCAATTTGATCAAGCTCTTCATCCATGGCTTTCTTCCAACATTCATCTTTGCTAGCTTGATTGACATTGTGTGGTTCAATTGTGGATAGAAGTGCCAGATGACTAGAAGATCCCACCAGAGTTCTCCTTGTTCGTACACCCGATTCCTTGTCTCCCAAAATTTGAGACTCAGGATGATTCTTTTGAACATATCTGGAAGGAGCTTTTTCAGATAGATCATTTTCAGGTTCTTCATTGGATTTACTATCTATATCATTTCTATTTGATGTAGAAGGACATAAGTCACCATCATCTTATTTTGTTGTTTGTTTTTCTTCTTTAGGAGCTGCAGAAGACTCATCAATAACAACATCAATACATTCAACAATCTTTCGCAGCCTTTTATTGTAACATGTGTAAGCTTTGCTTGAAGATGAGTAACCAAGAAATATCCCTTCATCCGATCTAGGTTCAAACTTGCCAAGCTTTTCATCATTATTTTTGATAAAGCATTTACTTCCAAAAACTCTAAAATGCTTCACAGAGGGAGAATTACCATACCAGAGTTCATATGGAGTTTTGTCACTATTTACCCAAACATGAGCCTTGTTGAGAATGTTAGCTGTTGTATGTGCTGCTTCACCCCAGAACATGTCAGGAGTTCCAGAATCATCAAGCATAGCTCTAGCCATTTGTTGAATTGTTCTATTCATTCTTTCTGCTACGCCATTTTGTTGTGGAGTGCCTGCTACAGAGAACTGTCTTTTTATGCCGTGTTGTTCACAAAATTCAAAGAATTCATTTGATGTATATTCTCCTCCTCGATCAGATCTAAGACACTTGATTTTTAGATCTAATTCATTTTCTACCAATGCTTTGAAGATTTGAAATTTTTCAAATGCTTCATCTTTGTGTTTAATCAACCCGATCCAACACATTCTAGAGTAATCATCAATAAATAAGATATAGTATTCTTCCCCACGTGGTGACTTTTTCCTCATAGGTCCACATATGTCATTATGAATGAGTTCAAGAGGCTTACTTGATGATCCTTCTTTGGCATTAAATTGTACTCTGGTCTGCTTACCGAATTGGCAAGATTTGCATATGATACTCTCTGGTAGAGTAATATTGGGAAGACCACGAATAGCTTGAAGTCTACTTGCTTTGTTGATTTGAGAGAAGCTCAGATGCCCCAGCCTTCTATGCCATAGCCAATTTTATGAAGATTTGCTCAAGTAACATTGATCTATGCCGTTTAGTATATACAGGTTGCTAGGATTTCTTTTTCCTTTTATAATGATTTTACCTGTATCAAGATCACGAACCACACATTCTTTTGAACTAAAGACCACTTCTGTTCCTTGATCACACATTTGACTTACACTTAACAGGTTATGCCTTAATCCATCCACATACATGACATCCTTAGCCTTCACCTTTTCTTTTAGAAACACGGACCCTTTTCCTTTAATTACAACAGGAGAATCATTTCCAAAAGTTACTTTCTTTTCTTTTTCTAGAGCATTATATGCAAGAAGTTTGCTTTTGTCACCTGTCATGTGTCTTGAGCATCCACTATCAATGTACCATTGATTTTCTTCACCTTCTGCAAATAATGCTATCCCACAATTTTCAACTTGTAATTCCTTCTTTTTCCATACTTTGGAATTTGAGGGAAAGTATTGTTTTGGCTGGACTTTGCTCCTGCATTCAGATTCTTCATGGCCAAAGTTATTGCAATAAGCACATTCAACTTCATTTTGAAGAGGAGAAAAGTTGTTATAGGTATTCTTCTTTGGTTCAGTATCCAACCTTTTCTTTCTTGCTTCTCTTCTCATGATGGTTTTGTAAGCAACACATTGAGCAGCTTTGTGACCAAAATTGTGACATGTAAAACATTGTCCATTGAAATAGACATTTTTGTAATCACGAAATCTTCTATTTGGATTTACCTGCTGGTTGGAGCTCCTTTGAAAGTTATTCCTGTCAGTGTTCCTTGAAGTGCGATGATCCTGCTTTACCTGTAAAGAATCCTTGCTTCTTTGTTGAGAGGCAGAATATTGTAAACCAGTAGTTGTTGCCTTTAGATAGTTTGGTGCTGAAGCCTGAGAGGATTCTCCAATATATCCAAGACCTGTTTTTATGAGAGGAGAACGTTGAGCATTGATAATTTCATCTAAGGTTTCTGAACTTTTAGCAAATCTAAGATTGAGAGTTTTTCCTTTCTCATTATCTTTCCTTAGACTTACTACTTCACACTCCAATTCCTCAATGCGTTTTTCCTTTGCTTCAAGCTGATTTTCAAGAGTCTTTATGATTATGTTCTTTTCTTCTAGGCTTACTTTGAGTTGATTGTTTTCTTCAAGAAAATCATTGTCTTCCAGAGCATCCACAAAAGTATCATTTTCTTCTCTTTGTTCAAATGCCATGAGAAGTCTAAGATCTTCTTCACATTCTTTCTCACTATCAGATGACCCATCACTATCTTCATTAGTATAGTAACTTTTCTTAGAGCTAGATCGGTTCTTATTCCTTCTTGCTACTTCTTTTCCTTTAGCAGACGTTTCTTTATAAGGACATTTTGCAGCATAATGACCAACTTTTCCACACTCAAAACATTTGAAAGGAAGCTTACCTTTGAATCTTCCAGTACCTAGTTGGAGCTTTCTCACAAAATTCGCTTCTTCTTCTTCGGATATATATAGCTGGATTCTTTGACAATTTCCTTTTCCTTTCCTCTTGTAGATACCTTAAAAGAAGCTTCTTTGATTTGAGACGGACCTCCTTGTCTCATTTCAAAGGCAGTCAGAATACCATGTAATTGAACAATAGTAAGAGTTTGCAGGTCTTGCCTTTCTTCAATAGCTGAAACTTTAGAGTCAAATTTTGAAGTCAAGGATCTTAAGAATTTTTCAACCAAAGTAGTATCAGTTATGGTTTCACCCAAATTTCTCATTCGATTTACAATATCATCCAGACGTAAGAAGAAATGGGCAATACTCTCATCACTATGCATCTTCAAATTTTCATATTCAATTCTAAGAGTTTGGAGTTTTGCACTTTTTACCTTTGTGTCTCCTTCATAGCTTAGAATGATTTTGTCCCATATTTCTTTTGCTGAATGTAGCTACATCACTTTAGCAAATTCTGGTTCAGACATGCTTCCTAATAATACATTTACTGCTTTGGCATTGATTTCATACTTCTTCCTTTCTGCTGCATCAGTAGGAATACTTGCCGGGTATTGATAACCTTCTTCCACAATTGCCCATACATCTGCACCAAGACTTTGCAGATATGCTTTTGTTCGTACCTTCCAGAATATCAGATTGCTTCCATTGAATAGAGGTGGCTTTATAGACATCACTCCTTCTTAACTTCACATTGCGACGGATCTCCTTCAAGCGATCAAGCTTCTGCAGAAGGATCTGCTCTGAAACCAATTGTTGGGAAAAATACTGAGAGGGGGGGGGTGAATCAGTATTTACTGCATATTCAAAAATTTTTAATTTTTCACTCTCTAAAACCCATATGCTACTTTCCTTTAGTAAACTCGCGTATACATGCAGATATCCTTCATACAACTCGTGTATTAGCAGAGATCTAAATATGCAGATATTTATTAACTTAGTTCTTTGCACTATTCATTCATCTGATGTTATGTTAACAGTAAACATGTGTAGTAACAACAGAATAAACCGTCACACAAAGCATCACACATGAACACCAGGATTTTTAGGTGGAAACCCAAGTCGGGAGAAAACCACCGCTGCAGTTGCTCAGCCTTCAATATTTTATTATAGAGAAAACATCTTACAACATATGTGCTGCTGCAGACTCCTACCAGCACGCAGGCACCCACCTGCGCTCGTTTACCAGCCTCTCCTGGAAGGGAGCTACGACCCCCTGACTCGTTTACCAGCCTCTCCTGGAAGGGAGCTACGACCCCTCGATCTCGTTTACCAGCCTCACCTGGAAGGGAGCTACAACCCCCTGACTGAAGGCTACAACCCTCAGCACCTCTATGGACCACGTTTCATCAATTTTCACACTGGATCCAAAGCTTCCTTTAGGACACAACTTGCAGGCCACGTTTCATCATATCTTCAGACTGGACCCTTTCCATACTTTTAAGCACAGTCAACCATGAAACAGATACATATAACTCACTGACAGATATCAGTAAACCAGCAGAACAGATCAGACATTTCTTACCACAGACTTCAGCAAACCCTAGTTTTCATACGCGCTTTCCTTTCACTGATGTCGCGTATATACGCGCTTCCGTTCACATAAACCAACGTATACTTCTGTACATATTACAAATCCAATTTCATTGCTCATACGCGCTTTCTCTTCAGCGAAGCCATGTATATACGTGCTTCCTCTGCAGCAAACAAGCATATGGTTCTTCAAACATTTAGGTCATTGCAATTCTTCAGAACAGATACATCACACACATTTTTACCCTTTACTGCATGTATGTTCGCTCATTCCACGATCTAATCATTCCATAAACACATCTAGCAAATACAATTACATTTCCTTTATCTAGATCTCCCTCATCATTGGTGCATCATCCATTCAGATCTATCATTCAACTGTAACCCTTTCCATTCAGATATCCTTCAGAGAGAAGTATTTATTCAAGCTCAGACATCTTGCACCACACTCATCTTTTGCACAATGAACTTCTTCTCCTTATATAGGTTTACCCTTTTTCAATACCATGAGCCAAAACCACATTACTTCCGATGGTATTCCTGGACGGGGTCATTTAGACGAATCATTACCCAATACAATGGGTCAATACCATGGTGGTTACCTCTGGTTTTGCACTTTATGAGCGCTTTTGCCCATACGCGACTTGACACGTTATTTCCCGCGTGCATACGCGACTTCCCCTAGACAAATCCGCGTATGCCTTGAGACATACTCTTTTCATCAGAGATCTAGCACATATTGAATTCCTTTCTTCATTACCTTCTGTACTCTTTGTAGATACATCAAATTTTCATCTTTAAACAGGTTCATCAAGACATATTCTATCAAGCACAACTTTATCAGGTGGGTTTCCATTCAAGGACAACACTCTATCAAGTGGGTTGTCATCAAGGACAACACCCAGAATCATATTGTCAACAAACATCATATCACATCAGATTTACATCATTTACCAAGTCCATCAAGTCAAGAATAACTTCATCAGGTGGATTGCCATCAAGGACAACACAAGTCAACAATCTCATGTCTTCATCTTCATTCAGTGGGTTGCCATCAAGGAGAACACTCTGCATCATATTGCCAACACATATAGAGCATGGTTCGGGGATTCTAGTTTGAGATTCTTGGAGCATTGGTCATGTTGGTAAAAATAGATGAGACTCTATTTTTTAGGTCAAAGAGGTCGAAGTCTATTTTTAGACTGCCTCTCCTAAAAATAGGGAAGTCAAATATTATTTACCCTTAATAATATTTGGACTATAAACTTCAGTTTACTCTCTTGGAGCACTTCAGTTTGAGCCTTGGAAGTGGCTCATGCATCTGACAGAGGAATCACATGATTCCCAAGGGTTTGATGGCACATGCATGGTTGACTTCAGTTAGGACTTCAGTGGCAGAAGTTTGGTGGAGTTAATGAGACAGCTAGTGGAGTTGTGTTCTGTTTATTTTAGTTGAACTAGTTGAAATTAGTTTAACTAGCTAATAAATTAGTTATGAGTGGAGTGAATTAAATATTATTTAATTCATTAATTAGTAACTCATTATTCAACTCAAGAACACATCAGTTCACTACAGTGCATGATCAGTTCAGTGGAGACCAGGGAAAGAGGTAGATGAAAGGGTGGAGTTAGCTATCAGTGGCGACATCAGTTGTGCATGAGATTTGCACCACACTTGGAGGAATTGCCCATGATGATTGCGCTGTCAAGCCAAGGAGATTCTAACCTTGGATCTCTATTTAGACAGGCCATGATTGCGCAATAGAGGCAAGGCAATTAGTGGTGAGTTTTGAACCAGTAACCTGTTCAAAACCAAGCTAGTTTGTGTGTAACTTTATGAGAAAGTACTGAGTACTTGTGAGGAGTATTGTACTGAGTTTGTTACATGATTTCTCCATTATAATATACACAATAGCCGCGGGGTTTTCAGCTATAAGCTTTCCCCATACATACTGTGTTAATGTGTATGATGATTTGATGTGTTATCGCTTGATTTTATTTCCGCATGTTTGATGATCTGAGTGGAAGAGATTATGTGTTGCATATAAATTCGAATTGTATGTGATCAGGATAGTCTCGGTGAATAATTAATCATTATTTAGAAAATTTCTACAGTGCATGCATCTATACCACCAGGTGAGAGGTGGGGCGACATGCATGAGTAATCCCAAGAACAAATTTCTGGGCAGGATTCATTGAGATGGTGTGGATCTCATGTATCGAACCTGGCTACGAGGACCCCACAATACAACAGTAGCAGGATCAATTGGATTGATGCAGTCGGATGTCGTGAGGACATGAAATCAAAGTGACAATGTCGGATAATGGAGCACGGATCAAAGTTGACAACAAGTACAGAGTGCATGGATGCAGAGGTCAGCAACGCAGTGGTTCTTAAAGACATGTGCAGTTGGTACCAGCAGAAGTCAAAAGACTTTGATGACAGATGCATTATACTGATTCAGTTGTTTGGAGGCTATTCAGATTTGGAAGTGTTGCATGTGCGAGAAACACTAGAGAAGTGTTGCATATAAGAGTTTCAGGGCATGCATGGAGTTGCATGGAGCATGCAAAGGTTGCAGGGAAAATGCATGGAGTTGCAAGTCGCATGCAAAGACATTCCTTTCTTGTTGAGAGGGAGTGTTGAAGGTTGCAACAAAAAATAGTGAAATTGGCATCCAGAAACATCATCCTTGATCCTAGTAAAAATTAAGCACCTACACTAGGTGGGGCCCACACAAGCTATTTTTAGGTGTATGTCTATTTTTAGAATGGTGAGAAAAGTATATTTATAGTGGGAGTCTATTTATAGATGGTTGAGAAAATTATATTTATGGATGGGTGTATATTTTTGGAATGCATGTGCGAAGTCTGTTCGTAGATCACATGTCTAAAAATAGAATGCATGTCGATTATTATTATCTCTTAATAATAATTAGACAATAAATAATAATCTATTCTCTTAAAGGACTTGATTTCAGTTAACTGATGTGGAAAACCAGTTGGCTGAAGGAATTTAAAGTTCTAAGGTTGGTTGGAGGGACATGCAAGTGGACTTAGTTGTAACTGAGTGATTTGAAGTTGTAACAGAGTTGGATGTGTAGTTATGTGAGTTGTAAAGTAGTTTAACTCAGTTAAGTGAGTTAAAATCAGCTGTGCTAGTTGTAACTAGTTGTAACTAAAGATACACTAGTGAGAGATTGGTGAATTAAATATTAAATTAATTCACATGGAGTGATCTCACATGCAACTGAAGATTTACTACTATTAATTACATGCATATTGGATCTAGTGGAGACCCAGTTGAGAGATAGGTGAAAGGGATTGTTCGACTATCAGTTGTGACATTAGTGGGTGCACTCATGCAACCACACATACATTGGAGATGCCTATGAGTATTGCGCAGTCAAGGCAGGCTATAATTAATCATTCAAAGGTTCTTGACCATTAGGTATTGCACAGTGGAGGCAGTAACTTGGCGCATGTATTTTCCAATTTTTATATGACAGTGTGAGACGATTGCATATTGTACTGAGAGCTCTTGGAGTAGATTTTTGTATGAGATTGTTTCATGATCCATGATATATACATAATATATGATAGTGGGGTTTTTAGCTTTATGATTTCCCGGTAAAAAAATATGTGTTATGTGTGATTAATCTTTCTTCATGTGTTTGGAATTTGCGATTAAATTTCCACAAAGATTTAAGTAGAAGGATTCTGTATTTAACAATGGCATATAATTGTTAGATCAGGAGAATCCATGAAATACATAATTGTATTAAAATTTCTACATAAACTACATTCAGAAACCCATACTATAGCTATCCTATTCTTATGACTACTTTTACCCATATTACCAAAAATATTCCCACTGTATTCCTTACAAAAACTG
Organism: Pinus albicaulis; assembly: GCA_034641835.2. NCBI lineage: Eukaryota > Viridiplantae > Streptophyta > Pinopsida > Pinales > Pinaceae > Pinus > Pinus albicaulis. The sequence goes on from CM076572.1 coordinate 50,328,048, forward strand.
TACAAAAATTTCCTAATAAAAACTTGTATCTACGTAATATCAAAACACTCTAGCTGATGAATATTATCTGTCACTAGAGGTCTAGTCTTTTGGTGATGCAATTCACAACTAAGTGCATTCGTCTCCTTCTAATAATTCTGCTCCTTGATCCACATTGACTCTTTCTTGCTGTGGCACCACGCTGGTCCCATCTTCCTCTCTGTCAAATTTAACACCACTGCTGGATCCTTCTTTGCTTTCTGTCACCTTGATTTCCAAGATTTTCAACTCAGAGTGGATCTCTGCCCAAAATATCTCTAATTTAATTTGCAATTTTCAACTGAGAGTGGATATCTGTTTGAAAGATCTCCAATTTAATTTGCAATTTCCAACTGAGAGTGGATCTCTGCCTAAAAGATCTCCAATTCACTTTGCAATTACATGAATTTGGTATCCATTAGTAGATGGAAAATTTCCCTTTCCTTTTCTTCAACCATACATTTCTTATTAATCGTTTTCAACAAGGCTTCAAACATCTCCACTATTTTATTTAGAAACTCTCTAACTCTGCCATGATGCAACAATGCCTTGCTTCGCTCTAGACACCAAGATATGATAACCTTCTCTGTATACAATTTTACAATGGAGTGGGTGGTCGAAAGTGACTTGCAATGATCCATATATAACCAAAAATATCTCTTCTTCTCTGTCTTGAAGAATTAAATTGAAGATCTGCCAAATCCGTTGCAAATTCCATGCTGATTGCTTGGATACACGTTTAGGAGATACAAAAGGGATGAGCCATTATTTCCTTGAATTTCTGAATTGAATTTTGTTTCATGGTTGAGGCATTGATCAACTATAAGAGCCCATCCATACCATCCGATAGACTCCAGTTGTAACACTGGATAAATCAAGAGATTTAATTTTATTAACTTACATGTCAATTGAATGAGATTTGGCCGCCCCAAACTTCCAATCTTGGTCTAGTTTCCCATGAGATATTTATTTCCTTGATTATTATTGTTTTTATCTTGGCGCACGTTTCCCTTGTGGCATATGTATCCATGTTTTGTAAGCTTCATATTCACGAATGATTCAACGCATAGGGACATTCGTTATTCGATGATCTTCCTCGAAGACACCCCTTGTGCCATTGTGGAGCCTTTTTTCACCACAGAGTCAAGTTTGTCATTTAAGTTTCTATATGAAAAAATCAATTTGTTCAAATCTCACAATTTATAATTTGTAATGATATTCTATGAATAATAGAGGGGGGTCTTGATTTTGAGAGCCTTTAACTTTCCAAGCTCCAAAGACAAATATTTTGGAGATTTTATTTTCAATTGATATGTCCAAGTCCTTACAAAGAGATAGACTCATTCTTCTTGATTATTGGATGCTTTTCTCAAGCCCTAAGCATATTGAATCTCAATTTGTTCATCGGGCAAAGGATAACCTCTCTCTCTCTCTTGCCACCTCTGTCTTTTCTATTTTTTTTAACAATTTGTTTGCAATTATTTTCAGTATAGGGTTGGAACCTACATATGAAACTTAAATATATATGATGACACTCTTGCCTCTACTATCCTATGTTGATTTTGGTGCTCAAAGCTTTTGCTGATCAAATTGAAATTTAGTCAAGTTCCTTCTCCCATATCTGCAATTGGGTTAAGTTCAACCTTTCTAATGGAATTGAAGAAGCTACATTGCTACTGTAAAATGAGTTAGTGAAGCACATGTGTGATTAAATAATGGCTACTAGTACGTCCCCATTGTTTGACTTTCTACATCTTATATTTGGAGAAGACCTTGCTTGTGAGACTTGTCAAAGGAATATAGATGACCAAAATAAAAACACTACTCTTATTGCTCCAAAGTAATAAGAGCATATTCTGGATGTTTTCCCACATAATGCAGAGGGCATTGAATAAATAGAAAAATTTATCATCAAACAATATTGTTGCTTCTTGAATTAGTTTATTAGATTACTATATTGTCTACCTATTGTCCAGGTACCTATTGATAAAAGATAAACACACACACACACACACACACAACTTTACAACAAATTGCAAACTGAGCAAATCAAAATTCACCAAAAATTAAATAAAAACCTTCAATTTTTATAGTTAGAACCATAGAAAACAATTGTCTTTTCATTAGGTTCCACTTGGTTGGTGCATTCCAACAATATTGTTTCTTTTTGATTTAACTTATTAAATAACTGTATAATCTCTGTATTTTCTGGGTACCCTATTGATAATATATTAGAGTACACACATTTATTTTACATCAAATTTCAAACACGAGAAATCAATTTTCCAAAATTTAAACAAATACCTTCAATTTTAACAATCAGAATCATGGAAAAACCACATCAAAATAGTCATATGCTTCCACTCTTCTGGTGCTTCAAGATCATCATGAAAACTGTAGAAGAATCGTTGAACAAAATTCTCCAGTTTTAATTATGCAAAAAATACTATTAATTGAAAAACACCTACAAATCATGAAAAGTGAGGTTGAAATCTTCTAACTATAGCTTCATACATTCCACTTATATTTACAAATTATAGTTGGGATTTTGTGTTTCAGATATATTTATTATGACCTTTCAAACATGGAGAGGAGTATGAACATAACGGTTACAGGAGTATGAACATATATAGTTACAAGTATAAAAAAACCAAAATGAAATCGCATATAATAAATGATGGTGTTTTCATAAAATGAAGTTAAAAAAAGTTTTTTATGATTACTTATTCAACTTGTATATAAAATTAACATGAGAAATTTAATAGCATTATTTTTTATATTTTAAATTATATATATATATATATATTTTGAATAAAAAATTTCTATTATTTCACATCGTTTTAGGGTGTATTTCAAAAACTTGTTGGCCTCACTCTTACTAGATTTATTGACTGACATTATACAAAACTGAAGGTGGAGGGTTCGACGATAGGACCCTTGCCGCTGCATCCCAATGCATTTTTTCTTCTCAGATATGGATGAACACTGTTGCTTTTTCTCTGGTCGTCACCACCGTGATGCTGTGTTTCTTGCTTGTCTTTCGTCGTCATCTTTTGTTGTTGGCTCAGTTCTTGCATAGGGGAGTTGAGGGGGATGGTGTGTGGCGACTCCATAACAATTTCATTTTTGGTTTCGGGCGTATGTTGGCCTAGATTTAGTGTAGGGTGTTGAGGAGGTTAGGGTACGATGAATCCATAGTCATCTTATCTTCGATTTCAGACCTCTCTTTTTTAGCTTCGGTGGAGGTGGGTGTTTGCGGTTGTGGGTTTGTGGTGGTTCCTCCACCGTCTTTGCAAATTCTTCCTTTTCATGGCTGGTTAATTCCGTTGCTGTTGCGGTTGTTTCCGTCTTCTAGGCATATTATGCCACACTTTTCTATGGGGTTTTCTTGGGCTCACTGGGAAGCCTGTGTGCAAGTTTCTTTTGTTTTGATTTTAGGTTTTCTGATATATATATATATATATATATATATATATATATATATATATATATATATATATATATATATATATATATATATATATATATATATATATTGAATAAAAAATTTATATTATTTCACATCGTTTTAGGGTGTATTTCAAAAAATTGTTGGCCTCACTCTTACTAGATTTATTGAATGACATTATACAAAGCTAAAGGTGGAGGGTTCGACGGTAGGACCCTTGCCACTGCATCCATATGCATTTTTTCTTCTCAGATATGGATCGAACGTTGTTTTTGTTTCTCTAGCCGTCGCCATCGTGATGCTGTGTTTCCTGGTGGTCTTTCGCCGTCATCTTCTGTTGTTGGCTCAATTATTACATAGGGAGTTGAGGGGGATGGGGTGTGGCAGCTCCATAACCATTGTATTTCTGGTTTCACGCCTATGATGGCCTAGATTTAGTGTAGGGTGTTGAGGGGGTTAGGGTGCGATGAATCCATAATCGTCTTATCTTCAGTTTTAGGCCTCTCTTTTTCAACTTCGGTGGAGGTGGGTGTTTGTGGTTGTGGGTTCGTGGTGGTTCCTCTATCATCTTTGCAAATGATTCCTTTTCATGGCTGGTTGATGCCATACTTTGCCACACTTTTTTATGGGGTTTTCTTGGGCTCACTAGAAAGCCTGTGTGCAAGTTTCTTTTGTTGGGATTTAAGGTTTTCTAGCTTGGTGTTTTCCTGTAGTTTTTTTTGGGCTATTTGGGCGACTTGTGGCTTTTTTTTGTTGTTAAAGTTTCAATCAACATATTTTGCTGGGTTTATGGTGGCTTATTAGTGAGCCTACATGCTCTGCATCCTTGATGGCCTTTTGGCCTTTTCTTGTTTTTAGTCGTGAGGTGTAAAATAATCGAATGTGTTCAACATTACAAAATCTAAACTTTGTTCCTCCTTCGGATGAATACAATTATAGGTTACCGACATCCATTTCCAAAAGACCAACAACACAAAAAAACAACCAACACTCATAATTTATCATCAGAAGTTATCGAGATGGGATGGTCTGGGATTGAGCTTGGAGAAGACGGGGATTTAAAATCATAATGATGTGATCCTCCATGTGTGCAAAACTAGTTTTTAGTCCGTCCAACTGCTCCTGGTTGTGCCTGTGTCCTCTCTAATGAATAACCATTCTATCGTGCATCTCCCACATATTGCATTGGATGTAACGTTCATGAAGTTGATGGTATCATTATGGTCATCAATTAAGCTAGACCAACGAGCTATGCAACTATTGAAGGATATTAAAATTGTCATCCATTGAGGAAGTGTTTCCCATAGGAGGGAGGAAGTAGGGAAACAGAGGATACACTTTTTCACCTTGTCCCTATTCCTGTTGCTACTGTCAATGTTGGAAAATTCTCATTTCCATCTTGCGATGTGCCTAACCTCTTTGAGAATTCATGTTTTTCTTCTTACTTAGATCTTCTTCACTCTAGAATATCCCCTTTCCAAAACACCCATTAACCCTTCTAGGCTGACGGGGGTTATCCCTCTACCTATAGAAAGTTACAACTACGCATGACCCCGAATGTGCACGATACATACCACACAAATTTTCACGAACTGCCATCAGGATAAACAAGGAAGGTAGCATAACAATGACCCAGTCACTACTCTCTAATTCAACCCCAAAGGAGAGAAATCCCACCCATCACTCCGCATGGAATAAAGAAATTTAAAACCCAATAAAGTAGGATGTCAAGGTGAGCGAGACCCAAGAACTGAAAGAGCAGACAGACCCCCTACAGAATTGGGAGAAGCTTTCCCCAATAAAACTGAAGTTCCGCCCACTTTTACCGATCGACCACTCAAGGGGGGTATAATCACCCACCATAAATACGAGACAACCCCACTTGCAAAAATCCTCCAGATAGGGAAAACTGATACACCCTTCTTCGAATCAGACCACTATCTCACCACACCCAACATACCAAATACTAATAAACACAAAAACAACTGGTACTAAGAAAGAAACAAGACAAGGATTCTTATATCTAGTACGAATCACCCAAAGAAGCTCTGAAAAAAACACCATGCAACTGAATTAGCAATATAGGCTAGTATGTCTCCCATCTTTCCATGTAGTGCTTAATATCTCACTACCCAGAGCCTCTAGCATACTTTGAATTTTAAAACAAAGATTGCGCCAGAGTCCCCTTGCATCCCCTATGCTCATACATGGAATTTTATTCTTGTAGTACACCCCCATAAATGATACAAGAACAATCCAGACCGACATTATTGCACTTAAATTCCACTCGATAATAGACTATTGTCATCTAAACCAGTAGCCTCACGTCTGATAAACGAACAATGCGTCTATTGTAAATGGCATTAATTGGATTCCCTTAATGGATTGAAATCTCATACATGTCTGCATGCGTCCCACCTGCCAAGAGGCACCTCATCCAGAGTTAAGAATGGGGTGTAGGGTAGCAAGACCTTGCCACATTCTCCAATTTCGCGTGATCTGTCACCCCTATCGAGGTATAAAAAAATAGTTTATTAACATGTATTGTTTTATTTAATTTTAATAATTTTTTTCTTGAATTAAATTTTATGTATTATTATTTAAAGATATTTTTGAAATATAAATATAGTAATAAGATGGTAAATAAGCTTAATTCATTATAATTATTATTCATATTAAATTAATTTAGTTAGATAGTTTACTTTTGGTAAATGTATCCTTTCATTAATTAGAAAAGGTTACATATAGCTTGAATTTCTTAAAGAAGACTAAAGTGCAGGAATTAATTGAGATTAACAAGATGTTTACTAATAACAAACATTCAAAAAGTAACTACGATAATTATAACAACATAAAAAACTCCTTAAGGATTCAAAATTTAAAGGTTGGAAATGCCTTTGACATTTGCATGATTTTCCATGAGTTTACTAATTGTTCACTATCTTCTTGGATCTGTGCCTTATTTCTCTTGCGACCTTATTTTTTGGATTCTTTGTTCGAGAATACCCTAAAATCCATTGTTTGAAATCCAAGAATACATTGAAAGTGATCTAGGAAGATCCCAAAATACCAAAATTTTGAAGTCATCGAAACTCACCAAAACCTATCTCAAATCGAAGAGCTCGTCGATTCATGGTGTGAACGACACCTTAATCTGACACCGTATGCAAAAGTTATGGCCCGCTGAAGTTTTTGTCAAACTCTATTTTTTTTTTTCAAGTGGCTAGTCCACAGGTCGCCAAGTGGAAGTTCGGTTAGCAAAATCAGAGCATAATATTATAGACCAACCAATGCACACGTGTCAAAATATAGGGAATATTTCAGTCCAATCTGAAGTCGACACATGGAAGGCTCAGATTGGATGGATAAGGCCAAATCCGGGGTCACCATTTAGCCCATTCATAGGGTGCCACATGGAACCCCGTGATTGGCCATTTGGGCCTAGACCGAAACTAGCATGCAATTTGGTGAAGGTTAGTTTGGCGTTTCCACCGTTTTTGGTGGACCAAATAGCGGATAGGTGGCACCAAGGTAGTCGTTGGTAGAATTGAGTATGAGGAGGGGTTGGCGAGCCATGTTAGGTCCCTATATTACTAGTATAGTCCCTTATTGTTGTTAGTGAAACCCCCTTATTGTTATTATTGTACCCCTGTAACCCCCATATTGTTATTATTGTGCCCTTAAATTATTATTTTTAGGTCAGCTAGGATTACATTGTGGACCCACTAGGATTACATAGTGGCCCCATGGACTCTTATATATAGAAATGAGGTTTTGTAATTTGTAGCAACAAGAATTGTTCATTCATGTAATGTATTGGAGGTTGCCCCCTCGAAGTGTCTTATTTCTAAGGTGTTGATATCTCTTTTCTTCTATTTTTGGAGCTGGTTTCATAGCATTTGGTATCAGAGCTTTGGATTCTAGGGTTTCGCTGCTCCAAATAGGTCATCATGGAATTTTGGCTATAAATTTTTTTATACGAAGGTTCAGAAGCTAAAATATTTAGAGTGCGAAGCCAAAATCCTGAGGAACATCGTCGTAAAATTTCAGAGGTTGGTTCGCAATATTTTTAGAGATATGATCTGTGGAAGTTAGGGATTTTTGCAGGCTCCTAAATTTCATTTAAAACGGTCATCTTAGAATTTTCGATATAAATTTTGTTCTACAAAGGTTCAGAAGCTGAAAGTTTTAAAGATCGAAGCCAAAATCTTGAGGAACATCGTCACAAAATTTCAGAGGTTGGTTCACAATATTTTCAGAGATATGACCTCTGGAAGTTAGGTATTTTTCAGGCTCCCGAATTTCATCTCAAAGAGGTGATCGTGGGAAAATCTTCATAACTCTCTCTCTGAGCATCAGATTGGAATTCTGGAAAAACTCAGTGGAAGCGAACATATTGTAGTTTCCTGTCTATAAATTTTAGAGCCAAAGGAGCAAACAATGACATGTGGTAAGTTGTACAAGTTCGCTCTACTGAACCAATCCATAATTAGGTCATTGTGGGAGATTGGACATAAATTTGTCTTGAAGAATCCAAATTAGGTCAGACTCATGGCATTCAAAAGAGAATTCAGAGGACTAACGGAGTTCTAAATTTCAGATATTGAAGATCTGAAATCACAAAGATAATTCAGTTTCAATATCGAGCTCCTCAAAATCAAGAAAAAGGTGTGTATTTGGTTTTTAAAAATACATAACGTTTGTTTGAAAAATCAGTTTGAAGTGATTCCAAGGGCATATTGAGCATATATTTTAGTATTGGGTTCTGAAAATTCCCCCTAAAAATAATTCAATACCCATTAAGCCCTCAGAATACTCTACTATGACTCATGAAGATGAAGAATTGCAACGTGATCTATCAAAATTACAAGAGCAAGTGCACCAAATTTCGCTCTCGCAAAGAGTAGCAAAAAATGAAATGGAAGTTTTGAAGAAAGACGTGGAAGCGAAGATGGATGGTTTGAAGAAAGGCGTGGAAGCTAATATGGATGTCGTGAAAGCTAAGATGGAGGACATGGAAGAAAAAATGAAAGACAACATGGAAAACATGAAGAATGATCTAAAAGCAAACATCGAAGGTTTGACAAAGTTGATACAAGAAATGACTCCTGTTGGTGAAAAGATAGTAGAGGAAACTCATGATGAGAAAAAAATAAATGTTAATCGTGATTTCATAAACTCTAATGTTGGATTGAAGAACCACCATATTCCAAAGATGGATATGAGGAAGTTTGATGGAAAGGATCCTATAACATGGATACTACAGATGGAACAATATTTTGATCTCAATAATGTGCAAAACACACAAAAGGTACGCATTGCAACTTTACATTTAGAACAAAATACATTTGTATGGTATCGATGGCTTTGCTCCCGTAAAAAAATTGTCACTTGGTCAATTTTTGTGGAGGAAATGATAGCACATTATGAGGATACAAAGAGCAACACCTTCTTTAGCCAATTGATAAATCTCAAACAAAAGGGTTTAGTGGGGGAGCACATTGAGGACTTCCAAAAATTGAATATAAGGGTAACTGATATTCTAGAGGAACACAGGATTGATCTCTTCATAGGTGCTTTAAAGGATAACATCCAACATGAAGTTCGCGTTTTGGAACCTGATTCATTGGAGAAGGCATTCAGGTTGGCAAGAAAAATTGAATGTAAAATTATGGTGACAAGGAAGCCTACCACTCACTTCTATAAAGAGGGAAGTGTTGCTACTCCTAGATTTCCACAACCTACAAGGTTGACACCACAAAAATTGGAATAAAAAAGAGCAAAAGGGCTTTGCTACAGTTGTGATAGAAAATACACTAAAGGTCATAAGTGTGCTGAGAAGAAATTATTTTACATAGATTGTGAAGAGGAAGAAGAAAATGAACAAGAAGAGGATATACACCAGGAACCAGCCCTAGAAGAGGAAGAAATGAGTCCCACCATATCGTGTAATGCATTGGCAGGAATTACCACTCCTCAAACTCTCAAGATAGAAGGACATATCAAGAAGAAAAAGGTAATAGTGTTGATTGATTCAGGTAGTACCTATAATTTTATTCATTGTAAGGTAGCCAAGGAATTGAATTGTTTCCTATACCCAACACCAGAATGTCAAGTGATGGTTGCAAATGGAGGAACTATAAATTGCTCTAGAAAATGCCATAATATCAAGCTAACCATGGGGGAATATGTATTGACTAGTCCAATGCTTGCCATTCCTATGGGAGGTGCCGATGTTGTACTAGGAGTACAATGGTTACAATATTTGGGGACGATAGCTTTTAATTTTCAAGAACTTTTCTTGAAATTTTTTTCAGAAGGAAAGAAAGTCGAATTACGGGGTATTGCGGGGAAGCCAGGAAGGATAATAAGCTCTAATGTCATGACAAAGCTTCTAAAGAAAGAACAGCGAGGCGTAATTGCACAATTAGGCTCACTAGAAGTTCCAACATCAAAATCATCTATTTCTGCAGATCTCCAACAAGTCTTGGACAATCATTCCAAGGTGTTTGAAACTCCCAAAGGACTCCCACCTATTCATGATCACGATCATGCTATTCATTTGATTCCAGGAAGTGTTCCTCCAAACATCAGGCCTTATAGATATCCTTATGTCCAAAAGAGCGAAATTGAATGTATGATTGCAGAAATGTTAGAGGCGGGTATAATTCAACCTAGTCAAAGTTCTTTCTCTCCTCCTGTAGTATTGGTACACAAGAAGGATGGATCATGGCGAATGTGTCCGGATTATAGGGAGCTCAATAAGCTCACCATTAAAGATAAATTTCCCATTCCTGTGATTGATGAAATATTGGATGAATTACATGGAGCAATTTATTTTACCAAGTTGGATCTTCGTTCAGGATATCATCAAATTAGAATGAAGACTGAAGATATTCCAAAAACAACATTTCGAACTCATGAGGGTCATTATGAATTTTTGGTCATGCCTTTGGCCTTACCAATGCACCTTCTACATTTCAAGGGTTGATGAATTCCATTTTCAAACCCTTCCTTAGAAAATTTGTGCTAGTATTTTTTGATGATATACTAATCTACAGCAGGTCTTGGAAGGATCATGTTCAACATGTTGACAGGGTGCTCAAACTATTGGAGGAGAAACAATTATATGCAAAAACATCCAAATGTTTTTTTGGAGTACAAGAGGTGGAATATTTGGGTCATATTGTATCTCACGAGGGTGTTAAGGTAGACCCTAACAAAATTAAAGCCATTAAGGAATGGAAAGTCCCCACAACCATAAATCAATTGCACGGATTTCTCGGGTTAACAGGGTATTATCGCAAATTTGTTAAGAATTATGGGAGAATAGAAGCACCTCTAACAACATTATTGAAGAAAGATGCATTTTCATGGACTCCCGAAGCAACTAAGGCCTTTGAACATCTTAAAGAGGCAATGTGCCTAGCACCGGTCTTAGCTACGCCAGACTTCACAAAAACCTTTATTGTGGAATGTGATGCCTCAGGAAATGGAATTGGTGCAGTTTTAATGCAGGAAGGAAGACCCATTGCTTTGGAAAGTCGTCCAATCAAAGGAAAGTATTTACAGAAACCTATTTATGAGAAGGAAATGTTAGCAATACTACATGCACTAAAGAAATGGCGAACTTACCTAATGGGAAGACACTTCAAGGTAAAAACTGATCATGATAGTCTTAAACACTTTTGGAACAAAGACTATCTTCAGAAGAGCAGCAAAAATGGGTCACAAAGATGTTGGGTTATGACTTTGAAATAATCTACAAAAAAGGAAAGCTTAATGTTGTTGCAGATGCACTCTCAAGAAAGAATGAAGAGGTAGAAGCATTTCTTTGTGCCATTTCTATTATCCAACCAGATTGGATAACCGAAGCAAGAGATGAATGGAAGAAGGACGAAGAAGTGTGGACACTCATTCAAAAGTTGCAGCAAGATCCTAGTACATCTGATACATTTAGTTGGAAAATGATTCCTTATGGTACACATATCGCTTATATATTTTTAAGAATTCCCAACTAAAACAAAATATTCTTTTGGAATTGCACACTTCTCCTTTAGGAGGACACTCAAGATTTTAAAAAACTTACCACAAGGTGAAGAAAGAATTTTTTTGGGATGGCCTTAAATTTGATATTCAAAAGTTTGTGGAAAAATGTTTGGTTTTCCAGCATAATAAAGTTGAGACAATTAAGACTCTGGGTCTTCTACAACCTTTATCCATTCCAAGTCAACGTTGGGAGGAGATTTCAATGGATTTTATCACATGTTTACCTAAGTTCGAAGGAAAGAGTTTCATCATGGTGGTAGTTGATAGACTTACCAAGTATGCACACTTTTGTGCATTATATCATCCATTTAAAGCAAGTATAGTTGCTACTACATTTATGGACACAATTCAAAAGCTACATGGAAAGCCAAGGGTTATTGTGAGCGACAGATATCCCATTTTTACTGGAAATTTTTGGACGGAGTTGTTTTCTTGTTTGGGTACTCAATTAGCTCATAGCTCATCTTATGATCCTCAATCCGATGGTCAAACTGAGATAGTAAATAAATGTTTGGAAGGATACCTTCGTTGTTTTGTATCTGATAAAAAAACACAATGGGTCAAGTGGTTACCTCGTTGAATGGTGGTATAACACTTCCTTCCATACTGCAGCAAAAATGACCCCATTTATGGCACTTTATGGATATCATCCACCATCCATCACATCATCTTTAAGAGAAATTTCGAAGGTTCAAGCAGTGGAAGATCACATCAATCATCAACAAGAAGTTCTCCAACTCTTAAAGGATAACCTGAATTTGGCACAAAATTGAATGAAACAACATGCAGATCAACATCACAGCGAGAGAAGTTTTGATGTAAGAGACTGGGTATTTTTACGGCTAAAACCATACAAACAAATGTCCCTCAAGCAAGCTAAGAAGGGTAATAAATTATCGCCAAAGTACTATGGTCCTTACAAGGTGTTGCAAAATATTGGTACTATGGCATACAAATTGGAGCTTCCTGCTTCTTCACGAGTGCATCCAGTTTTCCATTTTTCATGCTTAAAGAAGGTTACAGGTGAAAATCTTCCAGTTCAAACAATATTTCCAGAACTTGATGAGGAAATAAAAATCATATTGGAACCTGAAGCGGTCACGGAAAAAAGAACTCGAAAGCTACGAAATTGATCAATTTCAGAGTATCTCATCAAGTGGAAGAACTTACCCACTGAATATTCTACATGGGAGGATGAGAATTTTATACAGAAGCACCCAGAGCAACTCAAGCGTTGAGGAGAACAATTTTTTGAAGGAGAGGGGCATGTTAGGTCCATATATTACTAGTATAGTCCCTTATTGTTGTTAGTGTAACCCCCTTATCGTTATTATTGTACCCTTGTAACCCCCATATTGTTATTATTGTGCCCTTAAATTACTATTGTTAGGTCGGCTAGGATTACATTGTGGCCCCACTAGGATTACATAGTGGCCCCATGGACTCCTATATATAGAAAGGAGGTTTTGTAATTTGTAGCATCCAAGAATTGTTCATTCATGTAATGTATTGGAGGTTACCCCCTCGAAGTGGCTTATTTCTAAGGCGTTGATATCTCTTTTCTTCTATTTTTGGAGCTGGTTTCACAACATGCCGCCAAATTGGTGGACCCGCGAAACCCCAAGCTATTTTTGGCGGAGTGGTTATGTCAATATAAAAAAAACGATTAGCGATCATTGGGGTTTATTGGTGGTCTTCCAACTGATTCACTACCGTTATATAATATATTCAATTAAAAACAAATGTCGAGGTAGATCGTGGGGTTTGAATCCCCGACCTCTAACCAAACGTCTTACAACTTGAACGCATGTCGTTGGGCCAACGATCCCATTAGTAACTCTACCTAGGCCAAAAATATATAAAACTTCAACTATCTGAATGATGGATATGGTCAGACGAGAAGATCCCCTAACATAACATTGTTTTGGAACCACACGCTGGAAACTAGATCGAGTGCGTTTGTCAAGAGAATCTTAAAGGGATATTATTATATGGAATATTATGGGAATATTTTATAAGGAATCTATGGGGAATCTAAAATATTCCCTAGAGACTCATAGATCACAGTGACATAAAGTGGTCGTGTTTATTCTCAAATTTCATGATTTTTCATCGGGAATCTAATGGTTTAGTCAGTTTTCTGATTTGAGAAACACATTTTCAGGCTGTACCCAAATTTGGAGGTATAAGATGTATTTTGCTATGTATTCATTTAATTTTTGATGATATTAATGAAGATACCTCCCCACTATTGAAGCAGGGCCTTGAGAGGTAGTCCACACTGGATGAACTCCATTATTTGAATATTTTTGTGTTCTTTGTCTATGGATGCTTTTATTTTCCCTCTTCTTTAAGTGTATGCACATATGTTTTTTCATGCTATTTTACATGCAATTTGAATACATCACCGAAGAAAAGATCTTGGTTAATCCAAGTAACTGAAAGATTCCGAATCAAGTTTGGTATCAGAGCAGTCTTCTTATTGATGTGAATTGCGAGTCTATATGATAACCAGGGAAAAACTCAAACAAGGAGAAGGTAAACTTAACTCCTTTGATCCATAAGAGGAGTGTGCAACACAAAGAAGGAAAATGACAGATCATGATAATCATGATGAGGAAGCACAAGCATTTCACAAAGATTTTAACACCATGGCCAACAAAGTGGACAAATTGTTTGCAGAATATGAGAAGACAACGGTAAAGAAGGAGAAGAAGAAAGAACCAACAAAAGATCATGCTTTGGTAAATCAAGGTGAAGGAGGAGAGCCTCCTGAACCCCCATCTCCATCTTCTAGTGAAATATCTTCTTCTTCATCATCTTATTCTCATCACTCTAGAAAAAACATCGGGAATGATTGTAAAAGGCATTTTTTAAAGCTAGATGTAAAGTTTGTTTTTCCTGTGTTTAACGAAGAGTCTAATGTAGAAAAGCTAAATAATTGGATCAAACATATTGAAGTGTATTACTGGATTCAACTGATTGAAGAAGATGAGGCTAAGATCCAGTTAGCATCTATTTGACTAGGGAGCATCGCTCTCATATGGTGGGAAAACAAACTTCATAAAGGCAACAAGAATGTGGGTAAACTCCTTCCTTCTTGGTATGAGTTTTTTTTTTGCTTTAAAAGGGAAATTTTACACATTAGCATATCGATAGAAATCCATGATAGAATGACAATATTTGAAACAAGACAAAGGTCAAAATGTTCAAAGCTTCAGAGAATAATTTAGAAAAAAATATTTAACATTGGACATTCCTTTAGATTCACCTGATATTTTGATGAATTATATTGGTTCTTTACATTCTTATCTTTGACATGCTTTGTTATTGTTTGAACCCATTAGTCTTGATTAATCTAGTTTGAAAGCCATTTATCTTGAAAGCAAGGGAAAGTATGAATAGGGAAACTATGCAAAGCAGGCAGCAACAACGAGGAAAAATGAAGCAAATTCCTCTTGCACTAAGTGTGAGAAAGAGGGGCACGATGAGGAGCATCGTTGGAAACTCCATCCAAAATTGAATCCAAAGAGGAATGGGATAAACGGGAAGTAGAAGACGGTAGCTACCTGTTGAGGTGAAAATTCAACCCCCCCTTTTTGACTTATTTATTTCAAATAATGGAGACAATTTATTTAAATTTTTGGCTAAACCACCTTTTATGATTTTATTTGGGTTAAGTGTCCTACAATTTTTCCCTTTTTTTCATTTTTGTCAAATTTCTATTTTTATTGTTTCATTGAGTTCGAATTTTAGCAAGCTTTCCATCGGAACTTGTTTTGTATCAATTGGTTACTTAGTTTGCAAATGAGACTCCTCTAAAGTTTGATCATTTTATCATCTCAGTTAAAAAATGTATAAAATGTATACTAGCAATTGCACCTAATGTTGCAAAGGAAACGCCGTAAGGAAGATCGTAGAAAGAGATCAACTCTAATTAACTTGATGAGTATCTTAAACTAGACAACTCTAACTGGAAATGGAGGGAACTAAAGTCTACTTGTCAAGAACCACAAACTCTGTTTTCTAAAAAGTTGTCAGGCACAGGTATATTTTTTTTGGAGTAAGCCTAACTTGCCCTTTATCTTAATGGCTGTCTTAGATTGTTTTTTTCTCTGACATGCAAAACATTTCCCATGTCAAATAAATTTAAGCTTCCTGCATGTCTTCCACATCCTATCTGTACCTAGTCTTTACCATTCCTGTGCTCAGGTTTGATTGAACATGTTCTCAGATGAAGTAAGAAATTCAATATAATCTCTGCCCATTGTCACAGTGAACTCCAAAAATGATTACAGCACCAGTGATCTTTCAAATACAATGGCATTTATCCACCAACCTTTAATACTAGAGGGTATGAAGAGTTAGGTCTCAGCAATAAATCTGAGACACAACATTTAATGTGAAATAGAAATCTGGAAGAAGGGAGCCGGCATGTCTGAAATGTTAGGATTGTGGGAAAAAAGGGGCATCTCTGATTGGATGATGTACAAACTAAAGTGCACTAAAATTTGTCAAGAAGATGTTCTAAAATTTACCTTTATAAACCTTGTCAAATTTTAACTAGAAACACCTCCTTATGAGTTATTATGTTAAGAGAAACAACCATACTAAAATAGTGAATATTAGCCATAAAAATTTCATAAATGGCTAGAGGTTCGATTGAATCTGCCCTGAATCATATATCTTCATCATCAATCTTTTAAGTGTTATCATATTCATATCCGAATAGACAATCTATTTCAAAAAATTAAGGGATTGGGAGGAAGAGACTCACTAACCTGAAAAAAATAAACTAAGATATCATGAATTACAATATATTACTAATTTTTTCCTCTTCATACTATGTACATTCCATTCCTTGCAACTGCTAAAACTGCTTCTACTTCTCTCTATGTTGTTGCTTGCTTTCAAAAGGAGCCTTCTGTCTACATCTAACTGACTGCATGCCATGGATAACTTATACAGATTTGGATTTCCTGGACATTTGAGGACAATCCTAGTAAAGAATCTGGACATTTCAGGACAACCCTGGTAAAGAATCAAGTGTGGGCTATTGGTTTAGGCCCTCTCTGAATGATATCAGAATGTAAAATATTACTATAATTTGTTTATTTTTGTTGAATGGAAGTTAATTTCCACCCACCGTAAGTAATTAAGAGGCGATCATCTGAACAATTTTACATCAGAATCTCTTGGTTCAGGTGAGTTTGCATATCAGAATCTCTCAGTTCAGGTTTGTTTGCATAAATATTTTGCTTTTGCATGCGATTTTTATGGCCGAATAGTTGGGTTTTTGGTGAACTAGTGGCAGAAGGGGTATCATTTGGGATGACACAGCCTTTGGAAATTTGTCTTCCTCCATTTTGATAGGCCTTAACAATCCAACTGATCACCAAAAATATCAAGACTGTGGATAAAGCAACTAGAGATGACCAAACTCTGTTAATAGATGACTTGACAGGGTGGCATTGCTTATTGAGAATGTTGGAAAAGGTGTCCTTCACAAAGGAGCAGTTTTTCAGGCTCTCCAATGCTGGAAAAATGTCCAGCAGATTCTGAACCGATATTGCATATGCTTCTACTTCATCAAATTGACTCTGTGTTAGGTACTTCCCTTCACTAGTGCATTTTGCAGTATCATTTTCTGAACATTTGAAGCTCTCCAGTAACTGCAAGAAGAGGATGTAAGTTTCCACAACACATCAATGCATAGTCAGAATTGGTAAAATGTTCCAGTTACTTACTTGAGGAATAAATCCGATTTGAATGGTACCATTAGAACAGAAATCTGGCGTATATTCATACTTTGGTGGTCCAGAAAATGGATCACATACATAAGGAACATTTAGTGACTGGATATTTAGTGCCTGCAACCTAGAGATGTTTTTGTTCAACTGCAAATAACAAAAGATTAAATAAGCAATTAAAGCTTCCAGTAGAGTCAAATAATGTAGAATTCAATGTCCTTGATCATATTAGATCAAAGACTATAGATAATCAAGAAAATGGATAAAAGATGTTTGAAGCTGATAGATGTTGTGGTTAACCCAAGGTGTTAACTCAACCGGTTAGTTGCCAGTGTTGTTGGACATTTGGCTGGTTCTATGCCAACGGGGGCTGCTGATTAAAATTAAGAAAGTAGTACATTCCTTTTAAGTTTGAGTTGCCTAGGCTACATTCAAAGATCAAATGTGACTCTGTTTATTAGAGAACCACTTTCTTACCATGGATTAAAAGGTTCACACCTTATTGATCAACATAAAATTAACCATACCTCGCTTATCATAAGATGTACTTCTTGCCGAACCTCTGCAAGGCTGGAATCTGCTGCTTGCAAATCAAGACAAGGAAGAATTGAATTCAAAGTGGTGTCATACGGGTTGTTTTGGTAAGCTTTCAAAGCTATGCACGAGTCATCTGCAAATCTGAAAGGGCAGAACAAACATTCCTGAGCAACAAGAAATGAACAGACAAATAGGTATGCTCATACAAGGTTCCCACAATGGTATTCAATTTGTGGGAGGTGATCACTTATGTATGAATAGCAAAATAGACACCAAAAGCTAGCCAAGTGAGAGCTGTCAACAGCCAGCAAATGAAAATAACTCTGCACAGGAAAAGAAATTTCAGTTCCAACCATAAGAAACAAAATGCAAAAGATACTATAAAACTTACAAGCTATTTTCCATATTTTCTACCTACAGACCAGTCTCAAGCTCAAATACAATGTTCAAGTATATGTTTGTTTTACCCTAGCGTAGTCCTATCTTAACCACTGATATATTTAGGACAGAGAGGGTAAAAAAAACCGCAAACTTGCAACATCTAAGCTATCATGTATTTATATACAAACAAAGACACTAAGATCTCACCCTCCTCTAGAGTATCATGCTTCTTTTGGTACAAGAACATTTTTTAAGTTCGATCAATGGCTTGCTAAATTTTATTATTAACACTACTTAAGACCATCTGTCATGACATGAAATGTAATTGCAGAAGTGTTGTTGTACAGGTTGTCAAGTGACTTACAAAAAAAATACATGACGCCAATGCAGGAGAAGTATAGCTGTATCAAAAGAAATTGTGTTGGCTTGTTAGTTAAAACATATTGAATTATTATATCTTAGAAAATAGGATAGGCAATATATACTACTTTGAGTTTAGACATAGGATTAGTAAATTACACGAGGAGATAATTACCTATTGCCAAAATCACCAGAGCCAAAATGATTGATGCCAGAACAATAGTTACAATATTTCTGCAAAATGAATATACAAATTGTAATTCAATTACATAAAAACATAAATCAAACCATTGGTTTCATTGAAAAGATTCAATTATTTCCTAGGGAAATGGAAATTCAGAAATTTTTTGAAGCTGATAGATGCAAATCCATTTTTTTTTTAAGTTGAGAGAAAAAGAATCTGATAATATTCTTAAGCCAAACCTAAGAACTTTTTGGAGCTGAGAATAAAAGAATCTTACAGTACTCTTATGCCAATATCGATTGCTCCCCTGTCTGATTGCTCTGTTGTTGCAACAGATTTCTGCCAGTAAAATGGGCTGAAAAATGAAAGAAGAAGACCAAAGTTTAGTAAGTTTAATGCAGAACATCTGTTAAGATTCAAAGAAAGACATGAATTGGACTTGACTGAAGTTACAGATGGAAATGCAAGAATTTCAAAGAAAAATAGCAGTGTATTGTATATAGGCAACTCAACCCATTGCAAATGTGAGGGGCTCAATCATATTTTTCTATGAAACAAATAATTCAAGAATTAACTTTTAAAAACCAAAACAAAACATTTATAGGGTTATGTCTTTCAAAACATTTTTTAATTCTTATTTTTGCCTTGTTTACTATACCCATCTCACTTAGTAGCTTGCCTTGAGGTTTTGGTCTTACGGTTTTCTCGGTAATCTTGATACCGTTAATAAGATTAGATAAACGAAAAGAAAATCTTAGTGCTTTACACACTAGGTAAACTGGTTGGGCATATAGGTTTGGGGTCGATTCAGGGTTTATTCACACCCTTTGCCTTTAAGTATTTGACTTTACCCTTTGCTGGACACCAATGCAGATCCTGGTCTAAAATTGAGCCAAGAAATAGTTTCATTTCAACCATGGACACTTCAAGGTAATCATTTTCCAAAACTGTTGGTCAGTGTTTTACTGGGGCCATCATTTTCCAAGCTCTATTGTAATTCTGATTCAGTTAGTGTTTTATTATTTCCTTTTTGGGAGAGAATCAGTAGATCTGTTACCTGTCACCAAGGAGATCCAGGGCGAGTAAGATGGACTGCCCCTATACTCTTGAGCCTTGCTCCTGCCCGTTCCTTAAGAATCTTAGGTTGGTCCCATATCCCACACACTGGTACTTTTGATGCCATATATTATATACTTCATTATAGGACTGTCCAGCAATTGAGACCTCCTATACAAAATTTTCAGGCTTTCTGACAATTGAAGCCTCCTATACTTCCTTTTAGGGCTTTCTGGCTAGTGTCAGTGTGAACAAATGTCAAGTTCCATCTCCTAGCATGCCTTCGCAGGACTGCTTGGGATCACAAGAATGAATGGAAGGAATAGAGCCATCAGGCCAAATTTTCTTATGGGCAGAGGTCGTTATTCACTTAGATTTGCTTGAATTTCTCAACTCTAATCCTTAATCTATCTATGATATGGTGTAACCGTAGCCTTAAGCTTACAATCATTCCATGAGTTCACCTCCATGACCTGCGTACAGATCTCTCTCCAAGCTAGATATCACTTACATGGTAAGGTAATGGGTTTTAGATTACCTTTAATGGATTCAGAGAACCTAATTTATCGAGTTCCCAGAAGAGTTAAAATAATTTCTGGCAATGAGCATTTCATTATCACATGATTCTAAATGGGCCATCGACCTATAATCCTGAATAATGAAAGTTTACTCTGAACTTATATCAATTGCAGATTCAGGGAATTCAAGATCCATTGAATGTACAGAATCTGCAATCCATATAAGGATGACTCAAGTGAACAGACTTCTCTAGTTTCCTTCATCAACAAAGGTACTTAAAAAAAATTTACATTGATAGAGAACACTGATAAAATTGAGGCAATTCCAAATCTCCTCCCTCTTTTCTTTCTTTTGTCGAAAACACTGATGACTCGAAGGACGGATAATAGAGAAAGCAGCTTCTCTCATATATAAGACAAAAATAAAAAATATAATTTTATGAAGTTCGTTTTGGACAATGACAACAGATAGATTTATGCAACTGTAAAATGTCTTGCTACAAGTGTTGCGCAAATAATCAATGTCAATTTCCAGTGAACCAAAATACAGGGCATTCCAAACTAAATGCAATAACACACAAATACAGGGAATATTTATGAAAAGATTCAAACCTCAACCATATAATGATCCATGAAATAATACGATTAAAACCTCGGTAAACATGGAAAGAAACCCTGAAATTACACAGTCAATGCCAATGTTGTATTTAACGGTTTTAACATAATATTGAAGGATGAGTTTCATTTATCTAAACTACACGGGAGGGCTTAGACACGCACAAATGCTTGTCACCAATGAGACACATTAGTGAATCGTAAGCATCGAGAGATGTCATTGTTCATCATCGCCCTCATATGGCATGAATTAAATGAAACCAGAGAAGAAAAAATATTTTCGCTAAAAGAACTCAATAACAGACCATAATAGAAAGGGCGTCATAAAATACTGAAGGAGCAGCAGCAGTGCAAAAATTTGATCTAAAAACATTTAACAGCTCAGTTTGAGGGTAATATGTGAATGTAGAGGTGGTCGTGACTCTTCTTATAAATATCCAACACCACCAGAGGGTTTTATAACAACAACTCTATTTCAGCTTCCATTCGGTCTCACACCTTCCTCTTTCATCTGCCCAAACAACTGAATCGCCTCATCTGCAAGGCCACTGTATGACAACCCGGCAATCATATAATTCCGTGACGCACAATCTCGTTCAGGCATTTTATCAAACACTTGGCGTGCTTCCTGCACGCACCCACATTTCCCATACATCTCAATGATTTTATTATCCACCAAAACATCTGGCCTAAATCCACTTCTAATAATGTGATCATCCACCTCCCTCCCCTCTTCTAGCGCCTTCAAATCTGCACAACACTGCAGAATACAAACATAACTAATGGAATCCATGGGAATACCTTGCTTCTGTACGTTTCTGAAAAGTTCCATGGCTTCTCTCAGCTTTCCTTCCTTAGACGCAATCCTCAAATCCTCGATGGCGGCACTGGTTGCCCTGGTGCCTCCGCTGTAAGAGCTCCCCACGTGACCTCCGGCATAACTTGGGCTTTGAATTACTGGGTTTGCAGAGGCGTTAAGTTGTTTGATATACATGAATTTGGTTTTAAACCAAGGAAAAAACTGGGCCTCTTTGGGCATCCTGGAGCTCAGAAACCTGAAAAACTGAACATGGGGTCTGTTATAGGGAAGTCGCGTGTTCCTTACCTTGAATAGGGTTGTCAGGTATCGCAACTTGTTCATGCCTGCAGCTCCCTGCATCATTGCCGTTTAACTCATCCCCTCAGCTAACTAAATATTTGCAACTACCATTGCTTTTCCATCTAACGGCTGCATTTGTTTCAATCGTCTAACATATAATCTAACGGTTTCACATTATGACACGATACACATCAGCAAAGTTGTTTTCAAATAATAACGCCTTACGGCGTAATTATTTTATTTTTTATAAAAAATTAGTAATTCATTGTAAATTTGAATTTCTAGTCAGTTTTTACTAATTAATTCATTTTTCACTAATGGTCCTACAAAATCACCCTACCAAATTGTAGAACAATTAAAATAATAATATTTTGAGATCTCGGTAATTTATTCCAATTTCAAAATTTAAAAGAAATTACAAGACCTAAAAAATGCAAAATGGCTGAAGTTCATTTTGTTGAGTTTTTAATTACCATGTGACTATAGTTTATAATGGATGAGTTTTACTCCACATGGGCCCCACTTCACTTCACTTCACCTCCTCCCTTACTATTTTATAAATCCCAATATTACATATTGGACTTCGAAAATTTTAATTGGTGTCAAAATTTTCAAAATGTCATTTTGAAAACGCTGATACCTAATCCCTGATGATATGCGATGAGTTATTTATTTATACCAAATATTTTCTCATCCTCACTAATTTAATAACTCCAAAAACAAGAACGTTGAATTGTAAACCAAGTGGATGTAATTTCTATAGAGAGAAAGACCCACCTTCCCTCACCACACTTCATTCCCCAATTCATATCGAAACCCCCTGCACTTATTACATATCATAAGTTTTTTTTTGAAAATTCACGATATCCTTCATCCATCTTCACCCTTCATACCGGACATCGACATTTCTTAAAACACTCATTTTATAATCTCCGATATAGTTCATCCTCACATATCCGATATTCGACATAAAATATGTCGTGGCTATTTTAACATAAGGCCTCTTTATAACTTCCATACTTCTTCGTCACATATCAAAACATCATGATTATTTTCTATCGTAATTTATTATCCCTTCTGCCTCGCACTTCTCCATATCCGGTATGAAAAAACCTCAAATATCCCTTATACCTCCCTCCTCCTCTCCTGTTCCCTCCACATGACTTTATAACAACCCTCCTCCTTATGCTTCCCCTTATAATAAGCCTCCACCTTATACCTCCCACTTATCCGTCATGGCTCACGTAAGTGAGCCAAAATCCACTTAGGTCCATAATTTTGCGCTAATAGCCACTTGCCATGTGTCCTATAATATTTTTTAATATTAATTAATTAATTTAATTTTTATGATTTGTAATAATAATTAATAATTTATTTTAGTAATTTAACTTTTATTAATTTATAATCAAATTAATTTATAAATTAACTTTTATAATTAAATAGTTTCATAATTGAAATTAATTAATACTTATACAGTTAAATATGATTATAATTTTTAATTAATTTTTTCTATTTTGGCTCAAACAACAATTTTTTCAGAATTCTCGCAATTTTGACATTTCAACTTTGGAAGCTCATAAGTTGAGTTTTACTTGGAAAAATAAGATCAAGGACGACTTGTTGGATAGATAAAATCATGGAGAATACCTTTGACATGGTTGCATGACCAAATTTGGTCATTAAATGATTCTAAAATTCAGTAAAAAATCAAATTCCGAATTTGTAAACAAAATTAACTTTATGAGTTAATTTTCTGCATTTTCATTTGCTCATAGCCTCTGTTGAGTGCAGATCCATTCGACTATGTTCTATTTGACCAATAGGATCTTTACAAGGATTAATGGAAAGTTCAATTTTCCTTTTATTTATTTATTTAATTAAGTTTTGATGAGAAGATGTTTTATTTTCCAGATTTGATATTTTTTATTTTAATTAAATTTTAATTGGTTTTGAAAGGAGAACAATTCAAGAGATGATGAAGAAAAAATTTCAATCAATATAATTGCTCCAACAATACAAGAAAAATAATCTGGATCAATGAGAATTGTTGGAGAAAAATATTTTTCAACAACCCTCCTATTTGGAATTAATTTTATAAATTATAAATAGTGGTTTATAGAATGTGCAAATTTCTTCTCTTCTCTACAATTCTATAATTCTTGTAACACTACTGTAATAGGGGTTTGAAGTTGTAGATGAGAAAAGAGTAAACTCTTAGATATGAGGGATAATTTTGAGATTTTTCATTTTCATTTTGGATTGCGTCTGGAGAGCTGAGTTTGCACTACTGCAGCTCGATTTTTTGTAGCAGAGTTCAAGCATTTTAAAGGAATGTTGGAGACCAGAGCCAAAGAAATAGTTTCAATAAATTGATATTTAGAATACTATTGTTTTTATATTGATTTGATTTTATAATGACATAAATGTGTCATTTTCATTCATATTTGTGCACTATTGACTATGTGAGTGATTTGCCTCAATTATCTGCTGTTATTTATCTCTACTCTTGTGTGTTGAACTCTGATTTAAGAGTAACTATTTACTCATAAATCAACATTTTAATTCTGATTTAACAAACAATAATATTTTGTGAACTATTTCCTTATATTATTGTTTAATCATTCGAGTTACTCATTTAATAATCATCATCATTTTTGTAAACTACTTCATAAATATTGTTGATTAGTTATTCTTATTAATATATCTATGAACAAAATGTGTTTTGATATTCATAATATCAGTTAATTGAACTATTTCATTAGCTTGATATTAATTTTAAGCCAAACATTTTTAATCCCAATCATTTAATTAGTTTTATCTTGGTGGAGTTAGATCTATATATTCATAATCGAGATAGGCTTAGGATATTTTTCCTTTTGCTTGCATTTTAGGATTAATTTGCATATAAATTAATAAATACATTTCTAGAAGTCTTCTTTTCAAAGAGGAAAAATTTAGTTGTAGCTTGGCTAAGCCCAAGATCAGCTTAAGGATCACTTTCTTTCTTGATTAGCAAGAAGAGTCGACCTGATGTCTCTTCTCTCTTGGTAGGTGAAAGTCATACTTCAAGCCAGTAGAGATAGAGAGAAGGTAACTATAACTAGTTCAACGAGTCAAAACCACCATTTCGATGGAAAAGGTGCTGCATTAAGTTTCCGATCGGGTGGTCTCCTTTATAATGTTAAGGCAGAGAATTTTGAGCCATCAACATTTTTGGCCCTAGAAGGAGGGCCATAGTAAATTGTGTCTCCAATGATTTTGTGCTTTAAAATTTTATTTTTATTACTATGACTCCATTTAAAATATTTCCTTGGAATTTCTTTATTGTAGCTAATCCAACTTCCACTCCGGAAAAAAGCATTCAAGATCCAATCTAAGTTAAAATACAACGGTAAGATATCTGCTTTTAATCATCTCTTTCAATTTATTTTGAGTTGCAACAATTTAAATATTAATGAAGATATTATTTGCAGGATCTTCCCTTGTACTTTGATAGGAAAAGCCAAAGACTGGTGCTTGTCACCCCCAGTTTCCTCTTTACGTATTGGAGACAAATTTTCCAAGATTTTCCTTCACACATTTTAGGAATTTAATTATGAAAATGTGTGTGATGAGTTAGAATAATTGTGTAGGATGGAAGGTGAGACTTTGAGTATGTTTTTATGTTAGATTTAAATTAATTTTAATGCAATTTCGGTCCAAATATATGCCACCTCAATTCCAATTAATTGGATGGTTTAGACATTTAATGTCTCTAGCCTCTGATAACTATTAAGAACCAAAAAGTATATGCTTCGTTGATAATGATACGCTTTCTCAAAATGAAAAACTTCGATTCTTCGCAAATTGAAATTATAAATGATAATGCGAGAAATGCTCCAAATTTACATAATGTTGATCAAGTAGAATTTCAACAAAATGCACAATATATTAGCCACAATCAACAACAATTTAATCAACCAGAGAATGTTGAAAACACACTCTACTGCTGAAATTAATTCATGATATGCCAATAATAAACTGCAAATTTTGAAGCAACTCAACAAAAAATTGCAAATCGATCTAATGCACAAGGAATCTGAATTGTCTATTTTGGAAAATTAGAAATCATCTACGCATAGAGAAACCTTCAGATATATATCTTCATCTTCTTATTTTTCACTCTACCCTGATATATTTCAATATTAGTTTAATTCATAATTAATCAACAACTCCTTTGAATTCAAGTTTAATTTTAGAAAATAGAGGAACTGATATTAGTAATGAATTTTTAAATATTGGTAGAGAAAATTTAATTGGTAATTCAATCAATAATTTTGAAGATTATTTAATTTGGTATTTAATCACTTGCCTAGTTCTGATTTATTTAATTTAGAGGGAAAAGCACTAATGAAGTTACTTGTGACGATGAATTTAAAACTGAAAATTATGAACCTCGTTTCTCTCTTTCTTCAAAATCAAGTTTGACAGAATTCCATATTTCTCATTCCTTAAGAAAATCTACCATATTTCTCATTCCTTTAGAAAATCTATTTTTGAAGATGAGAATAATACTAATCAAGAAATAATTTCGGTCAATTCTCAAAATCATCATAGTAATTTTAGTACTCGTAACTGCATTCCAATTTATGATACATAAGATGATGAAATACCCTTTTTGGATCATAAACTTGAAATATTCCCATTCCCGTAAAATAATGCAAACAATAAGCGTAACTTTATAATTTCTATTGATAATTGTGGGAAAGAAATATTTGCAAATGAGTCCCAACCATGTTGTACCATTACTTGTAACATTAATATAAATTGTAATTTGCTTCATTTTCAGTTCCTTCGGTTTGAATTTATTTTTCTTTCGAATTTAAATTTTGAATTTTTGAACACATTGTGCTGACAATTTGATCATTCGAACTATAGATACTCGTCAAGTGCATTAATAAGTTTGTATGAAAATCAATTCCAAAATTTCAAGCATGAACATTGGCTACTTTTTTTGAAATTTTATTTGTTCATGCTTGATCAATCTATTTATGTTTTTCAAATAAATTATTTACAAATCTTGGCACTTGAGAGTGTGTCATTATATTCTGTTAAACAATGGAATACTTCTAGAAATATTTTAAATAACTATCCATACTTTATCAATCCATTTGAAAAATATGTGGAAGTTCCACTCCTTAGTAATATTTCTGATTTTTCCAGTGTGCAACAGGCTTCAATATTTAAAAGTGTATCATTCAACCCAAGCTTGATGTTTCCTTTTCCTTTGAACTTATTTCAATCGTTCACTGAAATACATGTTCATTTTTATGACCCTGTAAACATTTGGGTGGAATAATTTAAAGGTAAGAATTTTGTAAATAAGTTTATTTTGCTAAATTTGTTAATTGTACATAGTAGGTTGAATTTTTCTTTTTACAATTTAGTTGTAGTTTTACTCCTCTTGATTGACTTTGTACACACACGTAGGAATTAAAATTAGAGAATGATTACATTGGAAGTATGATTATATCTATTCATGCTTCTTTTTCATTCAATTAGGATTAGGAATAGGACTAATTTTGGTTTGCTTGTTAGTTCTTCTTTTATTTCCTTGTTTGCAAATTTTCAATAGATGTTGGTAATAAACTCAAGTATGAACTTGGTATTCATTTCCTTGATTTAGTAAATTCATTTTAATAATAAAAGATCAATTAGCTATCTCAAAATCATAATAGGTCCAAGGAAACGATTCATGTTATTAATTTATATGCTATGGATTTGTGCTTAGCTTCATGTTTTCTCACGTTGCAGATTTACAAGTTGTGTCATGATTTTGTTTCTAAAATCATGTATTTGAAATGAAATGTTTGTCACTTGCCTATCTTATTTTTGGTAATGACCTTTATCTTCCTCCAGCTTGAACGAAAAATTTAAAATCTGGCAACAATTGAGAAACATTGTCCATGGCTTTCCTCTATCCTTTCTCCGAATTATCATATTTGGTTGAGTTGATTTTATGCCGATTTATTTAATCCCAACAATCTCGGAAAATTCACAAATTAAATTTCAGGATTAGTAAGATCATATAAATAATTCAAATTTTTACACCACTCTCTCAATTGATATGAATTTTAGCTTACTGTAAATTATCCTTTTGCCATATCATTTCGGAAATCACGCAAGTATAATTTGAAGTCTAATTTTGAAAGTCTTTTAAGAATATTATTTCCAAGTAATGTCACAGAACTATGGGAATTCAAATTCTTTCACTCAGTTTCCTTGGATGCCCACATGTTTGGTTAATATGATCCGTTCTTTTGGATTAGATATTACATGACAACCACTATATTGATACACGAAGATAGTAAATACACTTTTAAATTTTTTGATTTTTTTTTGGTGACATCAAATTTCATAAAAAGACTTGAGATGGATTTATTGTACTTGTATGAAAATTTTGGAGCTGATTTAAAATCAAAAGTGACGAGGAGGATTGCCACTAAAATTTGAATGGAAAATAGATGCCAATTGTTCATTTCTTAGTTGTTAATTTAGAATGAATAATTAGATAATTTTGAGCATATGTCAATTTTGAGAAATGCATGGGAGAACTTGAAGATTCATGAGGTAAATTACAGTAAATATTATTCCAGGTATGCATTAACAAATTCATCTTCATCTGTTAATTTTATCTTTTTAGTTTACGTCTTATTTCCATTTTGTTTCTTTTGTAGGTCTTCATTGGCTTGATTTCAGAGACTTAAGATAAGCGAGAAACCAACCCTTTCTAATTTGCAACATGTCCAAGGAAGTATTTTTTGTTTCACCAGAATTTGGGTATTCTTTAGCTTGTTTCTATTCATATTTTCCTTCCCTTGCACATTTAACAACATTAATCAATATTCGTATTATGCCTCTCATCGATGGAGCTGAAATAAAATGTTTAGACTCTTTAGTGCTTAGATTTGCTACAAACAGAGAAAAATGTGCACAGAACTCTTGCAACAAATGATCTTATCCATGATTTTATCTATGCCTTTTCCGAATCTTATGATTCTAGAGTTGATTTGAACCATTGCATTGCACTCGTTCATATTGTTTTCCCTTTATTCATATTCTTTTCTTCCGAAGGGACTCAAAGCCTCTAATTGGTGAATCATGGAATCCTGAGCCTCTGCTTTTCATTTTTCCGAGATCTTTCCTCAGAATTTCATACTTTCTCTCTTATTGAACTCTTCGGTTTGTATTATATCAGAAGCATTTGAAACAAATTCCGATATTTACCTTTCTAAGATCTAGATTTCCTTTTCCTCCACTATCACGTCCATTACACTTAGCGAAGGAAATGGCCCTGACTTCACCGTCTTCACTGGAATCTTTTGGTATCATAGTCTTGTAAGTTGATTTGAGTTTCAAAAAAGGTTTTTGAGATATTTAACACTTGATTTTTTCTCAAATTTATTAAATATTTGAATAATTTCCTCGAAAGCTTATTTTTATAAACAAATGTAGGTGCTCTTGTTATTTTTAAATCAGAACAAAAACTATCAGATCTATTTTATAAAAATATTATGACATTGATTACCTCCGATAGTTGAATGCCCAATATACAGTACTCCCATGTTATACATTAAAAGCTATTCACTATTAGACATATTTGATATCGTAATATTTAGTTATAAAAAGTTACGAAAAACTTTTGTTCTGATATCTTACTTCCTTTTAATATTCTAAATATCAGAACTTTTTTTTTTCTTTTGTGGCAGTTCACGTTCCTATGTGCCCGCACACGTGTACCAGCTAAATCCATGGTCTTAAGAAATCACAGTAAATCCTCCTGTAGGGATCTACTGTTGGCGTAACACTGAGGCCTAACCCCGTAGGCGTCTAGAAGATTTGATCTTGTAACCTCTCAATCTGGGAGTACTTCCAAGCGGGGACTCAACCAATTGAGCTAACCCTTGGGGCTAAATATAAGAACTTCTCATATAGGAGGTGAAATTTAATTAAACTTTTGAAAACGAATGTCACCGAAAACATTATGAAGCAAGGTATTTGTTTATCGAAGTTTTTCCCATTAATAAATTTTTGGAAACCTTGAGCCCTTACCTTTCGCTTTGATTCTCTTGGATTCACAAAACTTCAGCTTATCGGGTTAATTATCTGCGTAGGTCTCTGATCAATTCATTTTGATCTTTCACTACGCTCGCATGAAGTCCTATTTCATTATATTTGTATATATATGCTTAATTTCATGTTATCATGGTGGTCAAAAGCTTGGATTTATTTTAATTATAATTTCATCAAAATCTAAGTATCCATTCCTCGTATGACTTTGTGATTTTGGGGATATACATTATTCATGGTGTGTGCACAAGGAGATTTTTTTACACTTTTCGACAATATTCTTGGCTAATGAGAAATTTCATCACCTGTGGTTTGTTTACATTTTTTCATTTGTCTCATTATTGGATGCCCATTTCATTATCTAAATCATCGTTTAGTGTGCATATTCATTTGTCTTACAAGGCACCCTTGAGTAGCCACTATGGTAATGTGGCAATTCCAAGGATTTTGGAACATGTAAAGGTATTGAATCATGGTTAAATAATGTATGATTTCTTTTATATTTGAGTTTTGATATATCACTCTATATTTAGCATACAAAATTTTAAGACCTATACATCTATACATATGCATTATATTGTTTGGAATTTTTCTTGATCCTTGAAAAATTTGAAAGTCATGGAGTGAATATGAAATTTGAAATATTAAGAGAAAAATCCTCACTGCAATTCATAAAGAGGCATCACTTCATTCTCATTTTTGTGGATTTTATTTACTTCAGATTCCTTGGACATGAAACATTATTTTCTTCTAGTTTATTGCTTGCTTTAGTTAGATTTAATAAAGAATCATTTTGGGTCAGTGAAATTTAAAAAAAGTTCCACTCCTTCATGCTTTTAAGTCTAATCTAAAGAAGAGGTTATCCTTCATTGGAGGAAATCCATACCTTTAAGGTAAAGTTCTAAATGGAATTATTCCAATGGCAAGTTTCATATGCCAACTTTCATTCTTTCCCATTTCCGTTTCAACTTTATTTTTAATTTTACTGATCTTAAACTCTGTTTTGTAGGTATCCATGAGTTATTTTCACGTCCCTACCAACTTAGATTGGGAACTCATTCTCTTTATCATTTGCTTTTGAGTTTTGCAACAACAATAATTATTGTTCATCAAATCAGCTAAAATGGGGAGTTTTTGAACCTTTAGTTTGTTTCTTAAGCATTGTTTTTATCAGAAAACGGTTAAGATGTTTTCTTTTAGCAGGATTTGATTTAAAAAAAGAAAAAAAATGCAGCAAACAAAGACTTCTCATTTAGCTTACTATCTCTCATTACTGCTAATCACCCTTTACATTTTGAGAGCCTCATTTCATATAACTCTGCAAGATAAAATTTATTAAAATCTCAACATAGAATGAACGTTCACATGCTTATATTTTTTTTACTCTTTTGTTGAGACATTTGTATAGTTAGTATTGTTGGGTTTGGCTTTTAATTTATGGTTTTATTTCAACTTTTATTTTCTAATTTGAAATTTTGGAGCTTGCTGATTTCTTTCACTTCCGTTTGGACTTCTTTTTCTTTTTTATATTTGGTTTTGGTTTGATTTTGGTGACTCCACTGAGATTTATGTGAAAGGCATTTTCCTCACCCAAAAATGGTTGACATACATGGGAAATATTTACTCTGTCTATTCAATGAATTTCATTTATCATTAAAGGTATATATTTATGGAACCTTAAAACCCTCTTGCTTTAATTAATTTATTTTTATTTTATTTTATTTTATGGAGGAACACACATCTTTTATAAGTGATATAGTTCACATTTTGAAGGAAAATAACTGACCTGAGTTCAACTCAATGGATCTCTCCCATCCCTCCACATAAAAGCCTATGATTGATAGTCGCACTAAAATAATTTAGAGTCAACACTATGGAAATATTATATCCATTAACACAAGTCTCTATTACCATCCCACCTCTTTCACTCAGATATATCATAAACTAAAATCTTGCAAATGATTTTATCAAAAGGGTGATTAAAAGAGGAATCATGGAAAATACAAGTAAACTCGTTGGGGCTATGGATGCTCGCTCACAGCGAGACCATACTTGTATGGCATAAAAGAAAACTTCGTCGGGGTATTTTTCAGGCTCACTGGCAGCGAAGCGATGTCAGAAACCATCCATAATAATGGATATATGCTTTATTAAAAAATTCCTATCCATACCTTCTTTGTTTCTCATACGAGGTAATTTTAAAATAATTTTTTCCCAAATTTTGGATTCATGATTTTTACTCAAGTCTTATTTTGAGTACCTATCTTTTCAAACTCATATTGCTTAATCTAATTATGTGGGACCTGTTAGTGTTGGAATCAGCACTTGGACTGCATCAAGTGCCTGACCAGACACATCTTAAGCTCAAGGGCTATTCTTATAATTTGATTGGGTTTTTTGGAATGTGGTTGGATCTCAAGAACTCTGAAAGGAACATTGAACATATAAAAATATCTGACACATATGAGGGCACTCATATATATGACGTGGTAGAAAACTTTATAGTTCAATGATTAGAAGAATGGGAGAAAGACATTGGGTCTGTAGGACATAAATCCATTGCTGGGAGGAAAATGACACAAATTCCAGACCCATAATGTCTAATGAAATAAGGCTTTTAAGAAAGACTTACAAAAATCTCATTCTACATTTTAAGAATCCTATTTCAAGGAATGCTTTTGACTAACATGACCTCAGGAATCAGAAATGCTTGGTGATTCAATACTGACAAAAATAGATTAACATGCATGCTAGATCAAAAGACTTATAAAAACATGAAACATGGTTTATTTTCACCTCAAGGAATGCTTATTAACATTCTTTAATTCATATTGAATCGGGAAAGCTTGGAACAAGACTTACAAAAACATATCCATATGTCTTGGAGGTTCACAAGACTTATAAAAACATAATATATAACTTTTATGATAAATCTGGAAAAACAGATCAAGTATGTAAAAGCAGAAGGGAAAAAAATACACACACCATATGATTTTGTGAATCCTCAAGGGTGTAACTGGAATATATTATGTGTTCGACAATACACTGTGCCACCAACCATCTTTTTTACTTCATAGCAATTTGTCACATATATACAAAAATATAAAATTGTCATTCCCACAAAAGTAGTAAATCTGTTCCTAAAAGTTATTACCATTTTGTGCAAGAGATAAGTCTTATCTAAAAACTTTAATACAAAGTGATATGACATAATCAACATAAAAAACATCAAGGCTAACAATTCGAAGTGGTTTTTTGATGTGGCAGTCTATAGGAAGACTCATCCTCTTTTCTGGTGCAACCAACTCCACAAAAAGTGTAAACAACAGTGAAAGTGATGTGTGGCTGTTCCTTGAATGCTGCCTGGTGCCTTGTGGAAACGTGCTGGTGTTAAGATTAATGGTAGAAATATGTTTCAGAGAAATTGTCGCTGTTCCTTTGCTTTGGCTTCTTGTTTGTCGTGATAGGAATGGAGGCAGATTAAAAGAGATAGCGGAGTTTCACTTTATTAGTCGCGAGGGATTATTAAATAAATGATGAGTGGGAGGAGAAAACCCTTTGTGAATATATCGCAATCGCAGATCGGGGTCGAAACATTTAAACATAAGACACAAGTGGGAAGGAATGTGATTTGTGATGGGGGTGATGACGTGGTAGGATAGGGATGGGGCCCATTTAATATTGCAAATTGCAAATCAGGAGTTTTGTTAAGAGAAACGGGAGGTAAGTGTTAAAACTTGCGAAGTGCAATGTGCGATGAGAACAGAGGGTGGTGTGGCAGGACGGATATGGGTCCCATTTAATACCACAAATCGCGAATCAAAAGTTTTGTTATGAGGAATGAGAGTTAAAGGTTAAGATTTGGGAAGTACGATGTGCGATGAGAACAGAGGTGACGTGGCATGATAGACGGTGGGGCCGATTTAATACCACAAATCACAAATCGGGAGTTTTGTTAAGAGAAGCGGGAGGTATGTGTTAAAATTTGCGAAGTGCGATGTGCGACGAGAAGGGAAGGTGGAGCCTATTTACATCGCAATTGGGGGAATCGAGAGTTTTGATCATGAGCCCAAGGCTATGCAGGTTTGAACATTGGCTTAGACTTGGTGTGATGTGTCCTCCTCTCGTGACTTGGACTTGGCTCTTTGTTATATGACACTTGGTTGTGTGATGAGGATTTGAGCTGAGAGCTAGGGAGCTCGATGAAGCCTATTTTTTATTTATTTTTTCTAAAAATTATAATAATTATATATATAAAAATATAAAATTAATATATAATTTTATTTTCCATTTTCGATAAGATTTGGCTAGAATAGGGAATAGATAGGACAACATTAAAATATCATTAAGTAGTTTTTATACATGAAAATGGCCAAATAGGAATAGTTTAGGGCGTTTTAACATTTTGGCAAAAATGAAAATGAGGAAAGGATCGAAGAGAATGGCGAGGATGTAGCGAGAAGTGGCGAGAAAAATTGAAGCATAGGGAGCTAGAGGCCAAATAAAATGATGGAGAGGGAAACTTTCAAGGGAATAAAAACCAGTGCTAACAGTGGCTCTAATTGGGAATGATATGCCCCCTCTGAGCTATCAAGAACCATAGCCTAGTGCCTTGTATTCAACTCTTATCTCTCCAACTAGTGATCCTGCTCATTAACTCAAAATTACAACATGCTTAGCCATTGGGTAATGGAGTTAAAAGCATCATTTCAATTCTGCAACTTATTTCTCCAAATTGAAATTGGATTCAAACTGAAAACTGAAATCTAACTTTCTGGAAAAAAATGCTCAAAACAACGAGCTTATTCATTCCTCTACTTCTAATTTGATTTGAATGGAAATATTCATGAAATATGGAACTTGTCGTACAACCATTCAAATAGTTGAAAAAACCTCATATGGATTCTGAATCTTAAGAGTAAAACTGAAAGAAGCCATATCATAACATAGTGAAACTCATGATGAAAATAATCACAACGCGGGATACTCATGAAGCATTGAATGTCTGCACTATAAGAAGACTCCAAATCATCAACTACTGAATGAGGAAAAACATTAAATGCTACCTCTGCAATGATGTCCCTTTCCTGATTCCGAAAGGTGTATTTGTTTATCCAAAACTTCCATTGAAAATATGATCTCTACATCCCCGTGAAGTCGCCAATGAATCCAAAACAATGGAGTCCCTAGGTGAAAAACTGCAGTCCTCTTCAAGTTATCAATTCCTATTCACCTTCAAGATTCGATCTTCAGCAATTAAAACAAGAGATTCGGGATAATACTTCATTTCAAGGTCTTCGTCTCCCGACAGATGCACCAAAAGATGTTAGCGTTGGAATCAACAATTGGACTGCATCAAGCGCCTGACCAGACACATCTTAAGCTCGAGGGCTATTCTTATAATTTGACACGACGTTGCCTCCATTCGTGGAGATGGTCCGATATGTGGACCACGGGGGTTTGTCTAAAATGTGTCAGTAATTCCATTCCGGAATCATGGTGAATGGGTAACTAAAAATATGTTAGGAACGCGGTGGCAACAGTGCCAAAGGTTCCATGTGAAGCTGAGGGTTGCTCCACGTACCACTTCGTGGCAACTCTAGTCAGAGTGCATTGAAATAGTATCAATCGCATAGTGTCGTCAATGATACTGTTCGATGAGCACCATAGGTGGAAGGTCATGACATGATTACCTGGGTCTTCCACTTGCTTTCCTTCAAATTTTGAAATATTTGAAGGGAGCTTCGTGGGCATGGGAGGCCATGTCGGGTTATGTGCGATGGGGTCATTCGTCAGCTTGGTTAAATCAGGCAGATTCAACGATGCTAAGAAAGGTGACTAGGAGGTTGACGCCATTGCAATGTGTGAAAACACAAAGTTCTGGTTAGGAAGAGGGTTGGTCTGCAACATACCCTGCTGTGTATTCGGTTGGCTTCCTAAATGGGACGCACTCCTCTACCCCCTAGGGGTCGTAAGAGGAGTGGTGTGTGGTGTGTTGTTGGGAGACTAACTAGGGTTCCCATCTAAGGATTCCCCAATAAAGTACAAACCAATAATGGTGGCAACGTTCCATCTTTGACGCTTAAACGAAGAAAGACATGGAACCCCTCCCGGTAATGGGGGGAGGTCCAACAGACGCCTAGATCGACGAGGTCCCGTTGGGTCTGTTCGGGTGTCGACTAGGTTTGGTTTTGGAAAAATTTGAGAGGATAGAGTCTATGATCAAAGAAAAATTTTGGTCACATACATAAAACAAGGCGAAAATAAAATAAATTTTCCCTTTAAATTAATTCTATGTGATCAAGCAATCAAAAAAGTGGTTTTTGTTTGTTTGCGCATGATACTCAAAATCCTAGAAGACCTATTCATCCTCACACACTCAAATGTAACTGGGCCTTGAGAATATATCTTGCGAGTGTTGGCACAACGTCTCGTAAGAGTTGGCGACGCCCCTAGTCAACCGAAGAAAATCCACCAAGGTAAGGGTAGAGGGTCTGGTGCTTGCTTGCACCATCACCTATAGGGAAAGGATGCCCTAGTTTTGGTCACTAAATACCACCGTCCCACGTGAGCATTCGAGTCTTGGGTTTCTTTGTAAGTTAGCTAACAGTACCAAGTATCAGCCAAGTCAGGTAGCCTTGATTAATACCTGTCCGCACTGCGCCTAAGCCTAACCCCCTCTGAAACGGGTCTCTGCCGCGCTCGAGTTTTATTTTCCATGGGCTGATAGGTGGATTTGAAGCTCCCTAAATAGTCAACTTCTATGATTCAAGATGAAGAATGATCAAGGCAGCTTATTGGATGCCCACCCCCTTGATCCTAACTTAAGCTATAAATTGTTTTGTGGCCCCTGTGGGGAGAATTTAGCGAGTTTGGTTATTAGTTTTAGGTGTCTTTGGTTTGCTTAGTGAGTGAATGTGTGTGAGCACAAAGTGGACAAGCACATAGTTTGAACGTGTGGATATTCGATGATCCTTTTCAAAATCCCCCATTTAAACTATGTTGTATTGTTCCTTGTTCAAAAGAAAAACATGTGCGGATATGGGCCGCTTTCTATTTTTCCTAGTTAATCTATGTGATCAACTATAGGGAGATGGCGAGTTGTGAATAGGGAGCATTCATATGATTTCCTAGCATCACCGGATGGTGCAAAGGTAGCAGAGGTTACTTGCTCTCTTATCAACAATTCAATCCTAGTCCCGAAAATCCTAGTGCAAAAATTGAACTAAACTAATAAATTTTACACTAGAAAAAAGAAACTAGCTATGCATGTGTGGTCTTGGGCCACTTACTTTGGCTAGTTATCTAGGTGTGTTAGTACCAAAATTTGCAAAACATAATTTTTTTTCGGAATGAAATTTATTTTCCCCCCTACTTAAACTATGTGTGAACTTTGCAAAAATCAACTTGAAATAAAACTGACACTAAGCCTACAAAAAGTAGCTAAGAGTAAGCTTTAGCAAGCTGCGGGGTACCACAACCAATGTTGGTAGGTGTATTAGGGGCTGCCAAGCACTTTAAAAGCAGGAACAGATAGAAATAAGGGAGAATTTCCTCTTTTTGTCTTTTGCCCGAAAAAGGCCTAAACATGCGTGATGTCTGCGCACGGGTCAGCTCTGAACGCACGCCCTGGGTGCATCTGTGGGAAGAAAAAGCGCAAAAATTACTGCAACTAAATTTTGGAGCTATTCTGCTTCAGTCTGTCACTTGGGATGACCTAGGGACTGTAAGAGAAATCAGGGGAAATTTAGCTCCACTCCACAGCACAGACAGAGGTCTTTGCAAAAAAGGCACAACCACATAAACTTTGTAATAAACGTTAGTGGAGTCACCAATCCTGTTGAAGTGTGTTTGGTGCACATATATATGAAATCACACCAACTTAAGGGGTGTGGTCTACCCACTTAAGTTATTGGTAATAGGTAGAAAAAGAAGTGGAGTCGAGAAAGTTAGTGGAACAAGCTAGAATCATAAGCATACTAGAGAGAGAAACAACATGCATATATAAACTAAAACTAAACTAAAAACTAAAAAATATAAACACGAGCTTTGAAAAGAGTCAACTGAAAAAAATAATACAAACGATGGCTCTAGGCCCCTCTTATTGAGCGCTGGTAGGAATAAGAGTGAAAATTTACCCTCTTGCCAAAGGGCCCTTAGAACATGGGTTCTAAGTCCCGATGCAAGGATGTTTTTTATCCCAAACTTGCCTCGGTGCAGTCTCCCTCTCTCTCTAATGTGGTGCACTGAACTTGTTGGA
This sequence comes from Pinus albicaulis, assembly GCA_034641835.2. NCBI lineage: Eukaryota > Viridiplantae > Streptophyta > Pinopsida > Pinales > Pinaceae > Pinus > Pinus albicaulis. The sequence continues at coordinate 50,366,432 of CM076572.1, forward strand.
TGGCCAACAAGTGAGTCCCCTGTATCTTCAGCTCCAGATCACACACTACTGGTATTTCTTGGGCAATTATGGCCAGTATAAAATTGTGTTCACCCATTCTTCATCTCATGGTGGCCTTATATAGGAGATTTCAAATCCTCCTTCCCTCTCTTGGTACATTGTGTATGGTGGCCCAAGAGATGGGTATGATTCCTTTGTGTGCTCCAAATATTCCATTGTGTGCTCACTTGATGTGTAAGGAGGCGTTGGTGGCTATCCTTAGGTGGCTTCAAGTGAGGAATCACTTGTCTTATGCTTTGTGTGGTCCCGGAAAGTGACATTTCGCCACTCCAAGAATTGCACGCATTTCAGGCCATAAGGCGCGCAAAGGCGCTCTTCACGAAGGATAATGCGCACAAAAGCATTTAGGAGTTTTTCAAATTTGATTTTTCCTTAGACCTTAGAGATTTTTGAATACTTTCCAGACTCTGTAATGTCTTTCAGCCCTGTAAATCATTTTTCTTGACATTAAATAATGTCGTCTTCTTCTTGTACGATTTTCCAGTTTTAACACTAAGCTTCTTGCCAATAGAATCAAACTGCTCCTCGGAAGCCTCATATCCATCACTCAAGGGGGATTTGTTAAAGGTAGACATATATTGGAAAATTTCATCGAAGTGCAGGAAACTATGCATTCTAGCAATCAAAGGAAGGAGAAAGGAATTCTAGTCAAGCTGGACATGGCTAATGCCTTTGATAGGGTCAAACTGTCCTTCCTCTAAAGGGTCATTCTCTCCTATGGATTTTCCCAATAATTCGTCAATTTAATCAATTCTTTCACTGACAAGCCATGGATTGCTCCACTAGTCAATGGGAGACCTACCCATAATTCCAAGCAATGATGGGATTGAGGCAAGGCTTCCCTCTCTCCACTTTCCTATACATCCTCATGGCTGATACACTCAGTAGGAAGCTGGCAATTGATAAGGCAACTAGGACCTCTCCTGGTCTTATAATCTCGAATGGATTGGAGCTGATCAACCATGCTCTCTTTGCAGATGACTCCTTGCTGCCTGGTGGAGTTTCCAACAGAATTTCCAACTCCTTTAAAGCCACACTTCACAGATACTACAACGTCTCTAGCGCACTCATAAATGATAGTAAGGGTTCTTTTTACGGTTGGAATGTTGAAGAGCACGAAATTCGTAGAGTGGCACAAATCCTAGGCTTCACAAGATATGCTAGATGGGACAAAATCAATTACCTAGGATTTCCAATTTATCTTGGAAACAACAGAGGTTCTCTCTGGGGCGAAGTGATTAGCAAAATAAAATAAAAAATTGACTTCTGGGGTGGCCAATGGTTTACGAATGGTGGGAAACTCACCCTTATTAAATATGTGCTTTGAGCTCTTCCAATTTATCAAGCTTCTTTCCTGCTGGCGCCCAAATCTACTACTGAACAAATCTCCAATATGTTGCACGATTTTCTCTGGCAAGGTGGCAAAAGGAATCACAGGAAATTTCACTTGGTCAGCTGGGACACTACGAAATGTTGTATGCGAGACGGTGGGCTTCAGATTCGAGATCCTGCCCACGCCAACATCTCTCTCGGATGAAAAATTATGTGGAAGCTCCACGCTGATCCAAACCACCTTGTCAGCCGTATGCTCAGAAAAAAAATGTTAAAGGCGCATCCCTCAGGAAAATGCAGGCGGACAACAATATGAAAGGAACGTTGATTTGGAACCTATGCAGGAGAGGCATCTATTTTTTTCAGAGACATCGTTATCGCATCCCTGACAATGGGAAAAAAGTCAAATTTTGGATAGAGAGTATTATGGGCCATCCGCCTCTTGCCAAATATGTTGTTCTCAAAGAGATTAGGGAATGGATGACTCAGTGTGGAATCCAAACAACTGATGAAATTTCAGAGTGGTATGAGACAAGAAATTGCATCTCATGGGTCTTTCCCAGAATCCCAGAGCACTTGCTACAACAATTGGATATTCTCAAAATAGAATTTAGGGATGCTGCCCTGGTTCAAAAACTTGTAGTTGATTCATGGGGTTGGGGCTCCTCTGGTACCTATATTGCTGCAAAGGGTTTTATTCTTCTGCAACCACAACATGCAAGGCTCCTTCTAGCTAGCTTCTGGCTTCAGGTGTGGGATCCCATGGGCCTCCCCAAAATAAATTTCTTCTTCTGGACGCTAATGCACAAAAGGATCTTAACAGGGGAAAATATCTTGTAAAGAAGTATTGCAAGCCCTCATAGATGTGCTCTCTGCAGGAATGCTCTTGAAACCTCAGATCATCTCTTTGTGGACTGTTATTTCGCCAAGGAATTCTAGAACCTTACCCTTCATGGTCTCAATGTTGCTGCTCCTTCCCAAATCTCTGTTGTGGATATTTATTCCTCATGGAAGGAGCGTTACCCTCAAGCCATTTCCAGCAAGGTCCTTTGGTCCCATGTTTGGCTCACCATCCCCAAATATGTTTGTTGGAAAATCTGGCTTGCCAGGAATGATAAAGCCTTCAACAAATCTTCATGGCCTCCATCTACAGTAGCTGCAAAGCCAAAGCTCTCCTCTTTGAACCATGAGTAACCAAACCCTCAAATTCGACATCGCTCTCCTCCCCGAGGAAAGGAAATGGATGGGGTCTTTCGTCTTCCAGGACAGAAATCAAATCACAGCAAAACCTTCAAACAAATCAAGTTGGTGGTTAAGGGATACATATGATACATTTCAAAGTTGGTGGAGGAAGCAGGGTAAAAAAATGATTTTATTTGATGGAGCCTCTAAAGGAAACCCGAGGACAATGGGTGCAAGAGGTGTACTTTACTCTTCGGATGACACAAGAAGAGAAAGTTTCAGCTGGGGTCTAGGGAAATGAAAAAATAACCAAGCAGAAATCCTTGGTCTGTTAAAAGCTTGTCAAATCGCACGAGAGAAAGGCATTAGAGATTTGGAAGCCTTTGGAGACTCTGAAATCTTGATAAAAATGCTACACTCGAAAGATCAATTCAAGGATGCAATCCTAAACAAGATCCTCCATAGACTGAATTTCATCTTGCTGGACTTCTCTTCTTTCTAATGCTTCCACATACTCAGAGACTCAAACAAAGAAGGAGATAGCTATGAAAACAAAGGCTGCCTAATCCTGCAAGGTGATCTCTGCATAAACGATGGAAATACTTCACAAAGCTGCATCCCTTGAAAGGTTGCTCATCATGTAATAGGAAGCTTGTTTGTCGTCTTGCATCGATGGTTGATTGGTCTCGACCCAACCTAATTTTACTACTAAATAAAAACTATAACCGCTTCAGTTAAGAAAATAACTTTCATAATTGAAATTAATTAATAATTATGGAGTTAAATAGGATTAGAATTTTTAATTAAATTTTTCTATTTTTGGCCCAGGCAGCAAATTTTCCAAAATTCTGGAAATTTTGACACTTCAACTTTGGGAGCTCATACAATGAGTTTTACTTTGCCAAAAAAGGGCGAGGATGGCTCATTGGATAGATAAAATCATAGAGAATATCTCTGAAGTGGTTGTATGACTAGAGTTGGTCATTAAATGAATCTAACATTCAACATAAAATAAAGCTCCTAATTTGTAAACAAAATTAACTTTATGAGTTAATTTTTTGCATTTTCATTTGCTCATAGCCTCTGTTGAGTTCAGATCCATTCGACTATGTTCTCTTTGACCAATAGGATATTTACAGGGAATAATGAAAAACTCAGTTTTCCTTTTATTTATTTATTTAATTAAGTTTTGATTGGAAGAAATTTGGTTTTCTAAATTTGATATTTTTTAATTTAATTTGCATTTTAATTAAATTTTGATTGGTTTTGACAGGAGAAAAGTCGAAGAGATGAGGAAGAACAAATTTCAATCATTGGAATTTCTCCAGTAATAGAAGATAAATAATTTGGACCAATGAGAATTGTTGGATCAAAATTATTCTTCAACAACCCTTCTATTTGGAATTAATTTTGTAAATTATAAATAGAATGGATTCTCTTCTCTGTTATTCTGTAATTCTTATAACACTACTGTAATAGGGGTTTAGAATTGTAGGTGAAAGGAGAGTAAACACTCAGATTTGGGGGATAATTTTGTGATTTTTATTTTTAATTCTGGGCTGTGTTTGGGGAGTTGAGTTTGCACTGCTGCAACTCGATTTTTTGCAGTAGAGTTAAAGCATTGTAAAGGAATGTTGGAGATTAGAGCTAGAAAAATAGTTTCAATAAATTGGTATTTAAAATATTATTGTTTTTATATTGATTTCATTTTATAATGGTAGAAATGTGTCATTTTCATTCATATTTGTGCACTATTGTCTATGTGAGTGATTTGCCTCAATTACATGATGTTATTTATCTCCGTTCTTATGTGTTGAGCTCTGATTCCTGAGTAACTATTTACTCAGAAATAAACCTTTTAATTCTGATTTAACAACAAATGTATTTTGTGAACCATTTCCTTATATTATTTTTTAGTCATTCGAGTTACTAATTTAATAATCATCATCATTTTTGTTAACTACTTCCTAAATACTGTTAATTAATTATTCCCGTTAATAGATCTTTGAACAAAATGTGTTTTAGTAATCATAATATAAGTTAATTGAACTAATATATTAGTTTGATATTCATTATAATCTAGACGTATTTTAATCCCAATATTTTAATTAATTTTCTCTCGATTAGGTTAGATCTATATCTTCCTATTCAAGATAGGCTTAGGATATATTTTTTTTTTCTTGCATTCTAGGATTAGTTTGCATATAAATTAATAAATACATTTATAAAAGTCCTCTTATCAAAGAGACAAACTTTAGTTTTGGCTTGGATGAACCCAATATCAGCTTAAGGATCACTTTCTTTCCTGACTAGCAAGAAGAGTCAATCCAATGTCTCTTCTCTATTAGTAGGTGAAAGTCATACTTTAAGCCAATAGATATAGAGAGAAGGTAACTTGACCTAGTTTAACCAGTCAGAGCCACCATTTCAACGGAAAAGAAGATGCATTAAGTTTCGACCAGGTGGTCTCCCTTGTAATGTTGAGGCAGATAATTTTGAGCCACCAACAATACCATACAAAAATACCAGGGATCTGATTCAGATGATGAGGTGAAGGTCTTAGTTGCTGGGTTTTCAGGTGTTGGACCAATTGACCTAGGATCCGATTCAAGAGATGAGATGAAGATCACATCTATTGGGATTGCAGGTGATGGAACTATTGACTTGGGTTCTTATTCAGGAAATGATACAGATATTGCAATATGTTTTTAAATAAATATGAGAAGAGAACCAAAGACTGCATGGCTCCTAGAACTCTAGGAGATCAACCAAAACATTCAAGTAGAGAATGCTAAATTGAGGAGACTCCTACAAGAATCAAAAGAGGAGAATAAATGATTTAAACTTCAGTTACAATCCATGAAGGATGTCTTTGAAAAGATGAAGCATAATTAAGGCTTAATGAAGCCATCATCACCCGCTTCAAAACTGGAAACTGAGCTAAACATTGATTCTTCAGTTTCATGTTCTCTTTATGACAATGATTTTGGTGTTTTTGAAAAACACAGTACATGGATAGGTTCTAGGATCATGAAGAGAATGCGATATGAAGGCAAGGGCCTAGGAGTTGTTGTCGCAACTACAACACCCTCCAAAAATTTCACTACATTCGAATTTTGGAGCCTACAAGCACCTTCGTACCTAATGTTGCTTTGATCATTAAATCTTGTTTCATGTTATTCTATGTGTTTCAAGTGTCTTTGAATTGTATCAAGTGTTTTTTCATTGATTAGAACATCTTTAGGTGCATTTCATGGTCATAACACCTTTTTTCTTGCAATCACACACACTTCACACTCTATACTTGGGGAATGCATGCAAAGTGGCATTTTAATGTGTATTCGTTATTGTTCAAGTTTGTACAAGTTTTATTGATGAGTTAATATGCGTCATACATGGTTTTATGTTTAAAATCTTCCTGTTCACTCCTCACCCTATGTGTCAGAATTAGGAAATTTTTTTTCTTCAAATTAAACCCATTGAGGCCAAGAGTGCATGAGTGCACTCTGAAGCCTTGTTGGTGAATCCTTCATTGTTCACAAGTGTGCCATGTGCCCTCTAAGGTGCAAGGCACATTAATAAAGCCACTTTCCCCTTCCTTACTCTGAATTTCACCCTCTTAGAGACCAAATCTTCCTTGAGTGCACCCCTTCGACTTGAAGAAGTGCACCCTCCTTGAGTGCATAGGCACACCCTGAAGGCCTTAATATCCACACATCAACCTTCCATAATGTTCCATGTTCCCACCTAACCCTTTGAGCTCATGATCAAACTTAGAAGGCACAAAGCTCTATCTTTTAACCTTCATACTTGCACCATGCACCCTCTTGGGCCTCTTGAGTGCATGATCACACCCCGAAGGCATAAAGCCTTCATCCTTCAATATTAAGGAGTGCACATTGTGCCATCTATTTCTTCCTTGAGCACATAACGCACTTGGGAATCTTGAAGCCTTCCCTTTCGTCCTTCAGACTTGCGCCATGCACCCTGCCTTGAATTTTTCCCTCTCTTGAGTGCATGAGCACATGTCGAAGCCCGAGAACCTTCCCTCTTAAGCTCTTTAGCCTTTAAAAGTGAACCCATGTGCCTAAAATCCTCTTTTGGTCCTTTGAGCAGACATAAAAGAAATGAAATAAAATATCTTCATAAAACATGGTGGAATAATAGTTTTCCAGGCTGACAATTTCTTTTCATGAGTGATTGTAGATACAATTATTCTAGAAATAACATGGCAAGCATGCACAAAGAAGTTCAGACAAAGAAAACATATAAAGGAAGCATAGAAAGAACAAATAACACACTTGAATCTTAATGATCAGATAACCCTGAATAATCCATTTAATCAAAGACCCTTTGGAGGGTAGAGACATCAATGATTGAAGCTGCTTGAAGAAAGAAGATACAAGTGGAACCCATGTCACCATTAGATATAGTCCATGTCATCAGTCACGATTGATCCCAATCATCAAATATAGTGACATGTAATTTCTCATCACATGATGATGTATTGTTGTAATCATTATAAAGAAAAATAAGTGGAAGACCGAAATTCATGTATGAACTAAAGATTCATGGAAGTCCAAAGGATATGTCATACCAAAATTCATATGTAATTCCAACAATCATTTGGAACTCCAAAGGTTGTAGAAGTCTAAAGGTCACTGTAATTTAGAAAGTAAAGAGTCATGAGGATGTGAAAGGTCATGCCTCAAGTTATAAATAGATCCTCAATTCTCATGTAAAGTAATTTTAACCTTGGATTCTCCTATAAGGAATTAGAGAGACAAATTTAGTACTTTTGGGGAGCAAGTAGTGGCTCTAACACTCCACTATTGGAGCTAGTGGTGTTCATTGTATTTATGTATCTTGGGACTTTTTCTTAATATTGAAGCCTTTCAGGCCAACACATTTTCACACATGGATTGTGAATTTTACTATGACTATTATTTGAATGTTTATGGTCCATTTTTACTTTCATTAGTTTTGCAGTAATTGAACTATTTAAGCGACTTCGGTGCTTATTGTTGGAAATGTGTTGTTATGTTTATATTTATCTTCTCATCCTTGTGAAATATTTCACTTAATGTTAGCTCTTTTGCATATGTATCCATTATGGCAGTACTATTACTTCTCTATTAAATACTCACTTCATTTTCACCTCCACAGTAAGAGAACATTGATACATCTGTAATCGAACATTCACAAGGCGAAATACATTGCTCATTCAAAATGACATTTTCAATTCTTTCTTGTGCTGATGCTAAAGCCAAGAAATATATTTAAGTAAATGACAATTGGGTTGTATTTCAGGGGGGACTCTTACACCAAATGAGGTGAGGTCTAGTTGGGACCTTATATAAGGGAGATCCCTAGTATGTTGGCAATTTCCAATACCGTCAAAATTCAACGTTAGAAGGAGGGCAACAAGTTTTTGATGGCTAATAACTCCACACACCCAAATAATTCTTCTTCTAGACAAGGTAAAAACATTTTGAGCATCATTCTGACTCCAATTCCTGAAGTAGGAGGATCTTGTCATCCTGATCCAGAAACAACTTGCGAGGTTAGCTACAAGCAGATTTGGGAAATTTGACCCATAACCTGCCAGTACGCAAAGGCTATCAGATTAATTCCTGGATTGCAGAATCTTCCACATTTTCTGAAGAAGAAATAAACAACAAGTACCCTTTAGGAGTTGGTAGAATCTGTAGACGATACAATACATCAAGATTATCCTCTGGCTCTTAATGAAGGGTACGAGGACAACATTGTTATTTTTGAAGACATATTTGACAGATTAGATGATGAAGGAGAAGACTCATCATATTATAATAAGGAGGAAGAACACAGAGACAAGAACATGGTTGACCAAGATTTGGAATGGATGGCCCAAGGGGCTCTTTCTCTTTAGGACAATCTACATAAGATGCCTAGACATCCGGAAAAACTTCTATCAAATTATGATCCAGAGAAGAAGACAAAGGCAAATGATCACTTCAATGATTTTTACATGCATCTACGAATGTTGGAGGTGAGGTACGATGATCTTTCCTGTATACGTTTCCTTTATATATTAGAAGGCAGAGTAAAAAAATGGTACAGTCTATATGTCAATACAATTCACACCTGGAGGGATTTTAAAAAGTTATTTCTCGAAAATTTTGCTGATGATAAGACTCTTTCCATGTCACTGAAAGAGCTTATAAGAATCAAGATGGGGGAAAAAGTAAAGTGAAATATTTTAATTAAAATTTCAATCACATATTGAACCAGTTTTCCCCAGGCACACAACCAAATGATTCAATTACTATAGCTTTAACACAACTGCCTTTCCCACAAAAAAATTCCAATTCGTGAAATGAGCCGCAAAGGCAACATTGGCATTAATTTTTGCAGAAGCGATCGCTGTCGAGAAGGACTTGTGTGCAATTAGAGTTATTACAGATGATGACGAATCAAAAGGCTCCAAAGAAACTAGTAGGAAGTCACAACCTTCTTCTAGTAAGGATAAAAAAAAGGAATCATCAAACATTGAAAGCTTGACTAGGATGGTGAAAACTCTCACCAATTAAATTTCAAAGCTAAAGAAAATGTCAAGCTTCACTAGCAGCAAGCCTCCCATGTCCTTCTCGTTTCAAAGGAATAATAGTAACAACAAAAAAATCCCGCCAAGTATTCCGAGAGCTTGAATGTTGTGATGGATATAGAGAGTATCAGCATGGATAATTACTTCTCTTTCCAACAGGATTATCATTAAGAAAATACATTTCCTCAATGGAATCATAACATGAACTCTCTGGTTACACACATTGTATATACTCTATTAGTAGATGAGTAGGTGGAACAAAGCTATTAGGGAAATTTTGAGGTCTAAAATGGGCCTCCTAAGGAAAATGTACAATCAAAATTCACTTTATGAGAACCAATCACATTTTAGGGGATGACATCATCCCTAATGGTTGAGGTGGCATTTCTTGAGTTAAAGGTACTTACTTGTCACATTCTCAATGGTGAATAAAAACTCATGGTTAACCATGGTAGTGCTCTAAGTACTTTTAAAGTCAAAGTAAAGTACTCATAATAAATGTCATTTCACACTTTTTGAATAAAAATATATTATTTTCATTTCATATTTCTTGAAATAAACAATGCATATCCCTATGCATTTATTATATTATATTATTTTTACATAGTATATTAATTACATGTTATTATACAATTTAAATAATATAAATTTTAATTAATAGCATATAATATAATTAAGAATTTATAAATTTATATTTATATTTTATTTTAAGTTATTTAAGTACAAAGGACAAATGCATTAGTTGTTTAATGATAATGAATTTTTCTTGAAAAGCTCATTCTTATTTATAGTCACATCAATACAATTTTTTTATTAATTTTATTTTGGTACAACTTTTGAATTGAATTTAACTATAGTTACATGGATTGTAGTTCATTCTTCTTTTCAGCATCCTTCGATACGTGTTGTTCTCCGTAGTAACGACATGGATTTAAAATCTTATTCAAACAATACCATGATGTATTTTCATGGAACTATGAGGATTTAAAGACATATGAAACTCATATTATCCAACAAATCATTCCTATAAAAGAAGGGGTAAAGCCCTTCCATCAAAATCTATGAAAATACCATCCAACAATGGAACTCCTTATCCAAAAGGAATTTAGGAAGCTACTGGATTCTCAAATCATATTTAAATTCATATACTCCACTTGGCTCTCCAGCTTGGTCCCATTCAGAAATAAATCTGGTACAATACGTCTATGTGTGTATTTCGAGAATCTCAACCGGGCTTCTAATAAAGACAATTACCCAGTGCCATCCATGGGACAAATACTTCAGAAAATATCTAGGTCTGATATGTTTTCATTATCAGATGGTTTTTCAGGTTATAATCAAGTGCTAGTAGCGGAACTAGATAGATTAAAAACTAACTTCTAGACCAAATGGGGAAAATTCACCTTCAAGTGGATTCCATTTGGACTTATAAATGCCGATGCGACTTTTCAAAGAGAAATGGACATTGCCTTCCATGACCTCTTAGGCCAGAGCATTGTTGTATCTTTGGATGACGTTACTGTGTTCTCCAAGAAAATATCAAATAATGTATGTCATCTGAAACAGATATTCGAGTGGTGTCAAAAGTATGGGATTTCTCTTAATCCCAAGAAGAGTGTATTCAGTGTGTTCGAAGGGATTCCACTAGGGAAAATCATTGTAAAAAGTGGAATTAAAATCAAACCCGAGAGGGTTAAAAAATTCACACAAATCCCATGTCTAGTAAATAAGAAATCCATGCAATCTTTCTTAGATAAAATTAATTTCCTGAGAAAATACATCTCTGATTATGCCCAGATAGTCAATCCTATACAAGATATGATTAATAAATATGCAATATACAGATGGGATAAAATGGAGAAGGAATTTTTTTCTTAGATCAAGCAGGCTATTTTCGATGCACCCGCATTATTCAGTGTAGACTACACCACATAATCTACACCACATAATAGGATATTTTTAGGCTGATAGTTGCTTTTCATGAGCGATTGTAGATACAAGTATTTAAGAAACAACATGGAAAACATGAATGAGGAAGACCGGGAAAAGAGAACAAACAAAGGAAGCATGGAAATAATGAAGAACACACTTGAATATCAAAGTACCCTGAAGAATCCATTTAATCAAAGACCCTTTGGAGGGTAGATACATCAAAGATAGAAGCTGCTTGAATAAAGAAGATACAAGTGGCAACCATGTCACCACTCAAGAAAGTCCACGTTATCAATCACTATTATTCCCAGTCAAAAAAAATAGTGACATGTCACATCTCATCACACGATGTATTGTTGTAGTCATTGTAAAGAAAAATAAGTGGAAGACCAAGAGTCATGTATGAAATAAAGAGCCGTGGAAGTCCAAAGGAAATGTAATACCAAAAGTGATATGTAATTCCGACAGTCGTTTGGAACTCCAAAGGTTGTTGAAGTCCAAAGGTCACTATAAGTTAGAAATTCAAGAGTCATGGGGATGTGAAAGGTCATGCCTCAAGTTATAAATAAATCCTCATTTCTCATGTAAAGGACTTTTAACCTTGGCTTCTCCCATAAGTAATTAGAGAGACACATTTAGTACTTTTTGGGAGCAAGTAGTGGCTTTAGCGCTCCACTATTGGAGTTAGTGGTGTTCATTATATTTATGTATCTTAGGACTTTTACATAGTATTTTAGTCTTCCATGCCAAAACGTTTTCACACATGCATTGTTAATGTTTCTAAGAATTTTCTTTGATGTTGGTTCATATTTACTTTCATCAGAACTAGATTAATCGAAATATTTTAGTGACTTCGGTGCTTACTGTTGTAAATGTGTTGTTATGTTTATATTGATCGTCACATCCTAGTGAAATATTTCACTTGATGTTAGACGAACCTTTCTCTTTCGCGTGTGTCTCAATTAGGGTAGTACTATTACTTATATCTTAGAGACTCACTTCATGTTCCCCTCCATAGTAAGAGAACCTTGATACATCTACAATCAAACATTCACAAGGCATACTATCTTGCTCATTCCAAAGGACATTTTCACTTCTCTCTCATGATGATAGCTAAAGCCAAGGCATATATTTAAGTAAATGACAGTCGGGCTGTATTCTAGATATGGCTCCTACACCAAACAATGTGAGGTATAGTTGGGACCTTATATCGGGAATATCCCTTATATGTTGGCAGTATCCAACACCGTCAATAGGGGTTAAGGGGAAAGTCATTGTGAACCCCATCCAAGTGGTGGAATTACCTCAATATGACGGACTAGGCTATGTCAGAAATGAAGATGTGAGATTCTCCAAGATAAATACTAGAGAGTCTTCAAGCTACAAGTCTGAGACAACGATAGATTTTGAAATCACATCACAACATTCCAGTGATAGTGAGAATTGCAAAGGAAGAGCTAAGGAAAGCTCTCCTCGTCAGAGCCACACTAGAGACAATTTTTCAAAAAGGTCAGGAAAGTTTGAAGGAGAAAGAACCATTGCAACCATTGCAACAAGAGTGGACGCCAAAGAGCCAGATGTTGTGATCTCCATCAAGAGTTGCGTGTCAAGAGGGACTAGAAAGAACCTATGAAGGAACCAACTGGTGAAGTTGTTCAATAAGGGAATAAAATATAGGAAGAATACCCATTAACCTGGTTGGGTAAGAGATGGGTATCATTTTTAAGTAGTTGATCATGGCCACATTTGTAAATCACATGTTTCGAAAATGTTTGTAAAAGTGATGAAGTGTTTTCCATCACTTATGAATGCAACATGGTGATATTTTATCCTTTTAGTTGGAGAGAAAAGCGTTTGGTTTCTATTTTAAACTTGAACATGAGTGTGTTATAAAATATTGGAAAGTATTGGTTATGTTTGGGTCTTGCAAAATGAACATGTATTGACAACTACAACTTTGCATATAGATGCAATTGTCGGTTTCAAAACTTCAATATTGCAATATTGTTCATGCTTTTGGAGGACCAAAAGCTTAACAGTGAGAAGCAATGATCTAAGAAGATCCCAAAAGGAAAAAGAATTGAAGTCCTCAAAACTTAGAAAACATATCACAAATCAAAGAGCTTGTCATTATGAATCCAACGACGTGAACAAAACCTCAATGTGACACCGTATGCAAAATATATGACCCACTGATTTTTTTTTTCAAATAGTAAAAAAAATTGCAGGTGGCTATCCCATAGGCCACCACGTGGCAGTACAGTCAACAATATAAAAGAAGAATATTCTAGAACAACCAACATGTGACACATGGAATAATCTAGGGAATATTTTGGGCCAATCTGGAGCTGACATGTGGAAGGATTAGATTGGTCGGATAAGGTGCAATCGAGGGTCACTACTTGGCCCAATCACAGGGCATCAAATGGCACCCCATGATTGACCAATTGGGCCTGGACCGGGCCAATTTTAGCATAGAAAATAACATGTAATTTGGTGAAGGTCAATTAGGCGGTTGCACCATTTTTGGAGGACCAGGTAGCAGATATGTGGATCCAAGGTAGTGGTTAGCAGAATTGAGTTGGAGGAGGGGTTGGCGGGTCACCAAATTGGTGGACCATCCAACCCACAAGCCATTTTTTCCAGAGTGGGTATGTTAATATAATAAAAATGGTTAGTGTTCAGTGAGGTGTATTTGCGGTATGCCAATGGATTCACAATCATTACATAATATATTCAATTAAAAACAAATGCCAAGGTGGGTCGCGAGGTTTGAACCTATAACCTTCCCAACTAAACTCCTTACAACTTGACTGCATGTTGTTGGGTTAACAACCTTGTCGGTAACTCTTCTCAGATCAACACTATACAATCCTTCAACTATTCGAATGTCAGGTATGGTCAGGTGATCATAACCCCTAACGAAATATTGTGCCAAAACCGCAAGCCGAAACCTGAACCAGGCACATTTTTTGAGAGAATATCAAAGGAATATTTTTCCAAGGAATATTCTATTAGGAATCTAAAAGATTCTCTAGAGGCTCATAGGTAACAATGGAAAAAAGTGGTAGAGTTTATACTCAAATTTCATGATTTTTTGCTAGGAATATGATGGTGTAGTCAGTTTTTTGATTTGAGAACCCCATTTTCAGGTCATCCCCATATTTGGAAGTATAAGATGTATTTTTCCATGTATTCATTTGATTTTTGCAGAGATTAATGAATAGGTCTCCACACTATTGAAGCAAGGCCTAAAAACATAGTCCACACTGGATGAACTCTTTTTTCAAATTTTTTTGTGTTCCTTGTATATGGATATCTTTATTTTTCCTCTTCTATAAGTGTATGCACATATGAATTTTCATGCTATTTTATATGCAATTTTGAATACATCAATGAAGAAATGATCTTGGTTAATCCCGGTAACTGAGAGATCTCGGATCAGAAAGAAACTCAAGCCCAATTACTTGCTTTGAAGAAAGGCCTTATACAAAATCATAGCCTCATGAGCTTGATTGTCCTTCACATCTTCTCCATGCTGTTAGGAATTTACCGCAGCAATAAAATATTTACCTAGAGAAGTAATACACATAACCATGAAAGAGCCAGCAACAAATCATAAACATAAACACAATGTTTAACCGGGAAAACCCAAATCCGGGGAAAAACCCATCCTAATGAAATTTCATTAACCATTGGCAAAAAACCCTGACCAATCTGGCCAAGTGAGCCTTCACCGCTCACCTCCAGGCCTAGCCTTACAATGAAGTATTCCCAGCCTTTTATAGGCTCCATTACATGCAATACCATGGGTCAAAACCATGGGTGCACAAAACCATGTGCCCAAAAACCACCCTAGTCATCTTTGACTCTATCCTGAGTCAAGTTTACCTAACAATTCCCCCTTAAACTTGACTTGGGGATTATTGACTAAATCCAGCCAAACCTACTAAATGAGACAACCCCGCTCACTCTAGCTCATCCCCCCTCAAATTTTTTACCCAGGGTAATTGTTAACTTGACATCCCCCCTATCACCTAGGTCTAACCCAGACTTTACCAGTGATTACCCAGGAGTACGCATGCCATACCAGGTCTTACAGCAGTATGCCCATTTACATGTAAAACATTAACTCCATTATAATAATTTTTTTTTTGTTTCATTGTTGCTGTTCTTTATATGACCATTCTCTACATTCATACATGATGTCCTCTCCAAAGAGGACATCATAGTTGTACATCAATTTGCCGAATGACATCAATGTCCATATAAAAAGAATTCATCTACCGGATTACATGGGTCACCAGCCTCTGTAACCGCCAGTCCTCTAGAAATTCCCTTGAGATACATGGTTCATCAATTTTTAATTAATCCTCTTTCACATCTGCTCTCTCATTTTGACAAAGCCTCAATTGCATTTGATTGACACATTCTGTCAAACACTTTGCATGTAACCAATCCCCATAATTTCTTACTTTGTGGATTTACACACCAAGACCTCTCTAGACCAACAATATAATTCCATAGGCTGCATTTCCTCCTACGCAAATAGCACCATGAGGGCAACATGATCACAATAGTGCCAATATGATTACAAGAGCAATGATCTTCCTATCTGTGGTGCTCCACATTCGCCTTCATCGCCTCTGGTGGTATAACTCCTTTGATTGCCATAGCAACCCCAAAAATTTATATGCCCGTGCGAAAAGACTATAAGCAGGATTCACCAGGCTCTTATGCCTACTCCTCATGGATTCCATGTCATGATCCCTGTGAAGACAGACGTTCACATTCTCATGCCACAATGCAATTATATGGTTCCTCACGACTATGTAATTGGCCTGCTCGATTCCTCCATCGACTGTAAAATATCCAACGATGAGCCATCCATAATCGTTTCTTTCTCCTCCAATAGTAAAGAATCCAGTGTCGTGGCTTCCAGAGACTTTGCTTCCTCCTTCGGCCACGAAATATCCTGCGATTTGACCTCCATGGCTGACTTTTCACTTGCAGATCTCTTGTGAAGCTTTTTAAAGCATGAGGTTTTTGAAGGCCTTTCTACCTTACAGATGTCTTGAGTTCGAATCCTCTCATATCTTTGCTGCGGAACTAACCTCCTCCTATTCCAATTCTGTTGCGATCATAAACCAGCTCCTCGCAAGGCCAAGAATTTCTGAACAGATTTGGATTCTTCTTCGTCTTTGGCGCATTGACCTCTAGGGCGTCTGATAAAGACGATGCCGATAGTGGGTCATTCCTTGGTCGATTGGGTGGATCCAATACAAGTCGGGCCCTTCCCCTATCCTACCATCCCATCGCTCGGTGTTCATAGACTCGAACGACCTAGATCTGTGATCGCCCAAATTGGGCCTATCAACATAGCTGTGAACCATATTTTCAATATCACCAACAATACTATCTGGTTGTCCCTCTACGGCAACCTTTTTCAAACCAGGCAGATCAACGAGTGTTAGATTAGAAACATTAGGAGAATATATGCTAAGATGAATTGGTACAGGAGAAATCATTTTGGAGCGCCCTGTTATTATGTCTATTTCTTCTTGAATCTCATGACTCGCTCTAGCAAAATCCGCGAATTACTTATTCCTTCGAGATCTAAGATGCAACGAACAAAATGTCGTAGGCTGGCTATCGATATTTTCCACATCATAGAGTCCATAATTTTTCTCACTGAGGTAGATCTAATCAGATCCAACATATTCACACACAGATCTAGATATTCAAACATCAGATCTGACATATCCAATCAAATCAATCTGATTCCATAATGACTGAACAATCTTGGTTAATAAAAAAAAACAATCCACAATCCTGCAACCTGGCTTTGATACCAGTTGTTAGGAATTTACCGCAGCAATAAAATATTTACCTAGAGAAATAATACACATAACCATGAAAGAGCCAGTAAAAAATCATAAACATAAACACAATGTTTAACCGGGAAAACCAAAATCCAGGGAAAAACCCATCCTAATGAAATTTCATTAACCATTGGCCAAAAACCCTGACCAATCTGGCCAAGTGAGCCTTCACCGCTCACCTCTAGGCCTAACCTTACAATGAAGTATTCCCAGCCTTTTATAGGCTCCATTACATGCAATACCGTGGGTCGAAAACCATGGGTGCACAATACCATGTGCCCCAAAACCACTACTATTTACCCTGGTCAACTTTGACTCTATCCCGAGTCAAGTTTACCTAACACATGCCATTATTTCACAAGGGAGATTGTTTTAGCTGCTACAACACCCTCCAAAATTTTTCTCTCCTTAAATTTTTGAGCCCCTATCCTTTTGAAAAAGAGAAGTCAGGCCTAAATTCACCTTTTCAAAATCTCAAGTTGCTAAGTTTCAAATATGGTTAACTCTTTTAAATTGCGACCCTACGACCTTGTGACCCTTCAGGTCGCAAAGTCGTTGGGTCGCACATCAGTCCGAAACCAAACATCTGCGACCTTGTGACCTCGCAACCCCTTAGGTCGCAAGGTCGCACATCTCATTAACACAGCTCATTTGCGACCTTGCGATTCTCATTTATTTCCCACACGTGCGACCCATTTATATATAGAAGGGTCGCATAGGACACATTCAAATGCGTGACAGAGAAATAAAACGCCTCTGACAAGCCAGCTGGAGCGCGATTTTCCCAGGTAAGTTACCTAATCCTCCTGCTGTTTCTTTTCTAAGATAATTGTTACTATTTATTCCCATTACCCTAACCTATTTTAACCTTGTTATGCTCTTGATCAATCTCCCCAGAAATCCCTCTGCAAACCTGCCCCACCTTCAGTTTTTTTAAACCATTCAGATCTTGTGTAAAGTTTATCTGCCCCTCCCCTCTTCAAGGACATTGCCTAACTCACCAATGAAGACTCCTATGACCATGGACGACGATCTTATGGGCGCCATGTGTGTTTTATAAAACTTTTTCTGCCGCACGTCCACCAAGCCCTCGAGCAACTCTGTGACCTGGCGACCTCGGTCGCTATGTCGCAGAGCCGCTAGGTCACATATCACGAAAAATTTATAATGACGCGACCCAGCGACTCAGCGACCTTGCGACCCAGTCGCGAGTCGGTAAGTCACCAAGTCACACTTCCATAAAGATCTCAACCATCGTGACCCAGCGACCCTGCGACCTTGTGACCTAGTCGCAAGTTGCCAGGTCGCTCTTCTGTGAAATTTCAAACCAATGTGACTAGTGACCCGATGACCAAGTCGCAAGGTCGCCAGGTCGCTGGTTAACCCACTTCCTTGAAAATGATTAAGCAGAGGTAGGAAAAAACCGCATATTTATAAATGATGGCATCTGTCTTATCATGGGATTGTCTTATGAACATGCCAGGGGACATTGATGCCGAGCTAGAGTGCGTATCCATCTCATTAGCCTCAAGTGACATGGGGCCTCCAGCAGTTCGCAAGAGAAACAAAAGCCCAGAAATAGAAATCTCAGAGGAGGAAGTACCTCTTCCTCTTCCCCCTAATTATGGAGACACCGCCTGCACATTCAGTAAAGGGGACAGTATGAGCTGGTACCAGGTGTATCAGGAATTTACCAAGCCTGAATTTCCCGAAGACCTTCCAGACCGACATGCATACATTCAGGTTAATATGTCCAATCTGAACTACGCGGGGGCCCATCCGCCGGTATTCCCATGCGTCGAGCTGATTGAATGGATCTTGCAGAGAGTTGACCCCAAGGTCTGGGTCATTCAGGACCATGCCGAGAAGTCCTTTGCAAATATAAAGGGGCAAGATACATAATTCTATTATGCGCTTCTCGCCCGAGAGCAGACCTTCACTGATGAATGGGCCACTACTCATGCAGTTCCCATATTATAATCTTTGAAAGGATGGTGGCAAGACCCGAAAAAGTTCCGGCTCAAGAAGGATCAGGAATATCAGACAGCAGGTCTCAGGAAGGTCTACAAATTCGTAGCTGCAATTCTATGTAGGATGTATGGCTGCCCAAATGCCACCTTTTTCAACGACGCTTGGGTCTCTCTGATGTACGCTATCACTGTGTACGGTACCCGTTTTAACTGGGCCAACATGATAGTAGCAGCCCTCAGGTCAAACATATTTTCGGCACTGGCACCTGATGAAGGGTATGCGTCAGAATTTTACATGGCATCTTATCTCCTAGATGTAGTGTGTGCTAGGTGAAACTTTGAGGGGTGGTCACAT
Source organism: Pinus albicaulis (assembly GCA_034641835.2). NCBI lineage: Eukaryota > Viridiplantae > Streptophyta > Pinopsida > Pinales > Pinaceae > Pinus > Pinus albicaulis. The sequence continues at coordinate 50,385,731 of CM076572.1, forward strand.
AACTGGGACCTAGAGAATGGCGGTCCAATTCACAAAGATCTAATGGTGTTTTGGGATTTCAGGTATAAGAAAGACATGGAGTTAATCGCAGGTAGCTTCATCCCCGCCCTCTACGTGAAACTGTTTGGAAAAGAGCCCCCATGCATGTCCGAGCAAGCCATGGAGACAATAACTCAGGTGGCCCACTGGTTTCTAGACATTCATAGTACCATCGTCTGTGTTTTCGGGTCACTCAAGGCCCCTCACGCATTGCCTCGCTTCGTAATAGACAAGCTTCTCCTCCAAGAAACTTGTTATCAGATGTCAGGCGGTTTCTCCAAAGTCCTCACTAAGGGTAAGAAGAAGCCATGGTCCACCCTGCCACTCACCATCGATCCCTACATAGTAAAGGATTTTAGGGAAGTAGAAGCAGAAGCCGCAAAGATCAAGGGATTCTATCTACCTCCCTTGGGACACCGGACATATGATCCCGAGAGAATTATCTATGCACACTGCAAGCGAGCCAAATTCAAATGGAGTTACCAACATACTGACTGTCCGGCTGAAGATAGAATAAAGAATTGGTACAACAAGGATAGAGAGGCTGCTCCAACAGAATCAAGTGACTAGGAGGAGTAGGACAACCAAACTTTAGAAGAGAGGGTTCATACACTGGGAGGAGCCTCATCCTCCAAAGCCAAGAAGCCGAGGACTGGTACGAGCCATAACCCTTCTTCCCAACAAAGAGAAAAGGAAGCCAAATCCAAACAAGAGGCTGAAGAAAGGGAAAGGGAAGAGGAGGCCAAAGCTAAACAAGAGGCCGAGGAAAAGGCAAGGGAAGAGCAGGAAAAACGAAAGAAGCAGCTGAAAAAAGAGAAAAGGAAGAAGCGGGCAGAAGTGAATCGCAAGAAGAAGGAAGAGGAAGAAAAGACAGAAGCTGAGCGCCAGCTGAAAATAGAGCAGGACAAAGAAGAAGCTAAGCGGCAACTAAAAATAGAGCAGGATAAAGTGGAAGCCAAGCGCCGACTAAAAGAAGAACAGGACAAGGCAGAAGCAGAGCACCAATTGCAAGAAGAGAAACATAGGGATGAAATAGAACAGAAGAGGAAGGAGGAAGAAAGTAGGAAGTCACAAGAAGATTCCTCCAAGGGAACACCGCCTCCTGAGATAGAGAATCAAACCATATTTCCACACATCGAAGTACCTCAAACAACTCCTGCACCCAATGTGCGCTTTGCCCTCTCGGAATTGGGTACCTCCAAGGATTTAGATGAGGAAGTGCTTGATCTCACTAGACTCACCTACAATCAATTCGCGCAAAATATTAGGCAGGAAAAGAGAAGATGTTTAGCATGAGACCCTGTTGCACCCCTCACAGTCACTTCAGAGAAGGATATAGTCTTGGACACCAGGACCATTCTGGTCATGATCACATCATCCGGTACCTCTTTTGTAGCAGCCACCAAGGAGAACGTGAGTAGGATGAGCAGAGAAATTCTGTCCCTGCAGAATAAACTACAGGCCTCCGAACTCAAGACAGCTAAATTACAACAAGAAAAGAGGGCGCTACAAGAATAGGTCCGACAACTTCAGGCTAGGGATGCCCTTACTAATGAAATATCACTCACTGTATAGGGAGAGCTGGTCACTTTGGAGGCCACCATGAAACAGGTACATGAGGAATTGTTCACAATAAAACAAACCATAGCGCCACTACTAAAAGCACAGGCAAAAACCAAGAGAAGAAACACACAACTAAGGGAAGCCTCTACTGCCTTGGACATGATATTGGAGTGGTCTAACAGGTATCCACAAGATCCGACCACGTTGCCTAGAAAGGATTGGATTGCCACCCAGAATGACAAGGTTCAAATTCAGATAAAGGTACAATACAAAGAGAAGCTCATCAAGGATATTGAGAAAGTAATGTTCGCATATGAACATCTGATTAACGTCATCGACTCAATAGCCGGAGTACACCACATCCCACCTCTGGGTGCACTGGGTGAAGAGAAAACATGGGAAGAGGTATCTAAAGATACAAAAGCATTCCTACAGCCCATAAGGCAAGCGAATGCCTCTTAAGACCTACCGACATCAAGAGAAAACATGGTTCAATTCATCATAACCCTGGTCCGAATCTATACTAAACTGGCCTCCTTGTCAAATCAGATCACAATCAAGAGGGAAACTTTGATTCCAAATGCTCTCGAGTGTCTTCACAAGTTGAGGGAGGATACAACTCAAGTTTCCCCAGTAGCTACAGATTATCAGACCTGGTAGAGTTATCTCAAAGAGCAGCAGATAGATGTTCCTGACCTTGCAATCACCCAACTACTCCCATGACCAAGTTACATATCACAACAAATAGAAAAGGTAGCAGGTAGCAACAGCTAAGGGGTCGTAGGTCGCAGTTCTAGCCTAGGTCGCAAGTCACAAATTCTATCAAGTCGCAAAGTATCCCAACGGTCAGGAAGATGAAAAGTCAGGGATACCCAAGGGTCAATTTTTTCTTATAAATACCCCCTTGGGGGAATTGTAAAGGATCTTTTTTTTGAGGACTCCAAACGAGCAGAGAATTGTATAGGATTGAATGAACTCTTTATGAATGAATACAAGCACTTGTTTTGATTCCACTCTTGGATCTGATGGGAGTTAATGTGTTAACATTGTGAATATTTTTTCTTATGTATCTGATATCTTTCTGATTAAGTCATCTGTGTTTTTTGCTTATCATTTATACATTTTAGCTCACTAAATGTTGTTAATGATGTTAGGTTGTTTATATAGAAAATGTTAAGCAACTCTGTTACTAACATTTATCTCATCTGTGGAAACCGCTTAAGGAAGTGAAGGGCGCTCTAACCATAAAGAACTGTTTCTTCTATGGTTCGAACAACTTTTTACAAGCATGACCCTGATGATGTGCTGCTAACAACACTTCCTTGGCTGCATATTTTTTAACTCATCTTGCTATTCATAGTGTTTTATGTTCGTTGAGACTAATCAACCATTTTCATTGTACTATCTAGATAATCGTGCATTCACAGGTCTGCAGGGCTCGTTCGTGTCCGAGAAAAGGAGTATTCAGCGGTAGCCGGACCCACACCTCGGACGGGATCCCTATCACAAACAGTTTAGAGTCCGATTGGGACTTTACACCATGGAGATCCCTTACTGTTGGCCGGACATATTTTCGCATCAACAAAAGTCAATCACGGGTCATCCAGATCCATATCCTATGGTAGGGCTTATGCTTCAACTTCTTTCGAAGGGGAGCTATTCATTTCTCGTTGTAATGGATTTTTCTGGTGCTCTTTAAGAGACTTTTGCATGACCTATATAGGGTTCTTTGATTTACCTACTATTGATTGCATGCTTTATTGAATTTTGAATTGCTTTGGAGACTCCTTTAGAGAGGAGAGACGCTCAAACTTATTTTCAGATTTAGGGATCTGGTAAGGATTTCAGGTACCCTCGGAACTCAAAATTTTTCTTGTTTATGGGACTTTTCTTGAATCAACTAACTCTTTCTGAGAAATGATTTCTTCAAACAATTCCTTCGTATTCAGCGCACAACCCTAATAATATGCCCACATTCATGACATTGTCGACTTCATCTGAAAGGGACTTGTTCATAATCTAGAGAGTGCTTCCAAACACTATCATAATAATAAGTATCTATGGAGGCTTGAAGAGGCTAGGAGATATGCATGTAAACACAAATATGTGCATATGAAGTGTACCTCCCTTTCTAATTGGTAGCCTCTAATACTTTGTAAAAGTTTATGATGGAATTGCTTATACCTTCAAGGATTTCCTCTTTACAATATTACTTGGGAAGAGAAAAGAGACAGACACAATCTCAGGCTGCACGTAATTCCTCTTCTCGAGATTATATTTCTCCTTCTAGAAACACATGAAGAGCTTTACAATGTTTAAAAAATATGGGTCTCCTTCAAAAACCCTCAATTTTTCCTTCAAGCTATATAAAATAACTGTAAAAAAACCCTTGGCCCCTAACTCCAATACTATTTGACCCTCAGGTTTCCATTTGTTTCAAATCCACCTAAACAATGCCTTTTTAGAAGGGCATAACCCAATAAATTTGGAGATTAGATAATGATCCTAGATCAATTGAATTTATTCTCTAATCGTACTATATTTAACCTTGTATTTTGGATCTTGCACTACTTTTGGCAGAGGCAACGCCCTAGATTTTTAGATTGCCACGAAGCACCTAGTGGAGGGTTTGTTGCTAAACCAGAAACCCCACTTCGTCCAACTGATATGTGAAAAGGATGCCAAAGATTAGGAGATTGATGAGGAATACTAATAGATATAGACTCATTATGGATTCCTGAAACAATCTAGCTAAAAGAGGGGGAAGAGCCCCCTCTTGCAAATCCAATCATAAATGACTATGTAGAACAAACCCTAGTATTGGGAGAGCAGAGCAATATCGAGAAAGATAAATAATTCAAATTTATTTGATTATTGTGTCGAGAGGTGCATTTTACAACCTAGTATGAGGGCGATGTATAATTTCATCCATGCTCGACGTGGAGTTGACACATGTCCCTCTGAAAATAAAAATAAAATATTATGGTCACAGAAAGATAAATAATTCAAATTTATTTGATTATTGTGTCGAGAGGTGCATTTTACAACCCAGTATGAGGGCGATGTATAATTTCATCCATGCTCGACGTGGAGTTGACACATGTCCCTCTGAAAATAAAAATAAAATATTATGGTCACTCGATTTGTTGTTGATATTACAACCCAACGTCGTAAAAATATTTTATTTTACTCACTCTCAATTATAAATAGAATATTTCAATTTGTTGTATGACTTAATATAATTCCATATCAACTTTAAAAATAGGCATAATAATTAGAAGTAAAAAAAAACACGATTAAGATGTTCAAACCTTATACTTTTCAAAAATATTTATTAGTACGTGCTAAAGAAAGACTCTAGTAATCAATTTGCTTTTGACTACCCATTAATTGAAATTTGACCAAAATATATATATATAAATGTATATAATTTAGCATTATTAAAAAACCTAATATTGAAAAAACTAATTTGTAATCGTCCAATTAGTTCATGTATTATTTCCACCTTCATAACAAGTACATTCTTTCAGCAAGATCCTATGCCACCTGTGAGGTTTGTGTTACTTCAACCTTAATGTCGACATTTGACGCGCTAACTGAAGGTGGTTATTGGTGGTAGTTGTAAACATGCTGGACAATTTCAACGTTCCGTTTATCACACCAACGAACTTCATATTGAGCGTCAGATCAATCTTCTTTTCGCCGAAAGGAGTTAAATTTGGGCCAAGTTTCATTCTATGCTCTCTAAGACAAACATGGCCTCCCTCACATTCAAAGCTAATTCTGTCATGCAAGCTACAGCCAGAAGCAAATCTCACTGTATTTAGAGACCTTCTCTCCCATGCTGCCAGAAATGAAAACATACGACCAACTTCAAGGTGCTCGAAGGTCATCTTCTGCAATCAATACTACAATACATAGAAAATTTTCTTTTATATTTGTGAATAATAATGTGGTCATTTGTGTGCTGACTCTTTTTCGATCCATGTAGTGGAAGAAAATACATGCAAACAGAAAGTAGTTTACATCACTATAGCAGGATGCAATTTTTTTTTTGATCGAGGTTAGCAAGTACAACTCATGTTGAATGCCATTGCAGGTTTCGTTTAATTATAATTGGGAGTTTCAAACCAATAAAATATATGGTTGAAGTCCTTGATTTGTTCTTTTTATGGTATGTCTTGCTAAATAAGCTTTTGAAGGCGATATTCAAATAGTGCAATGTTGCATTTTTTCAGAGGTCTGGGAGGTTTATCTGAGAATTCTCTACGTGACTCGACAATGGAAATTTATGAATAATTTGGCTATTAAGAGAAATAGATACTTTTTTATTTTCTTGATTTTCATAGATTTCTATTTGTTACATTAGATGTGTCACACCGTTGCCTTAGCAACTTCACCAAAAAATGATTTCCATTCATGCACATTACACATGATAATGACAACAAAACTAATTATATATATAATTGTAAATTTTTATTCTGCAAAACTGCGCTTATGTCTAATCTAATACGTACCGAAGATAGTTACAATGTCTCATCATCTAAAAATTTCTCTAAATATATTGCAGAGCAACTTTTACCATAAACTACTGAATGAAGATTGGAATACTGTGTACTAAGTAGAAGTGATTCTGCTTACAACAATGACATAAACCACTACCTACTTGTGTTTGCATGGACTCATAGAATGACACAATGGAATGGACTCACTTTTCCTTGCATGTTTGCAGGAAGCAAAAGACTAGGGAAAATTACTTATAATTCTAGATTGTACCTGATTTCTCTCCCATATAATTATATAAATACAATTTAAGATTCATCGTTTCCATCCATTCCGATTCAGACCCTGTTAAAACAACTTGAGTGTTAATGCATCTTGAATGGTTGTGCAATACTTTACATGGTTTTCATGTTGTTGTCAAGCTACGACAATTATAAATGTTTCATAAGCTGTCTTTGTTGAGTACTGTGCAACAATAAGTCTACCCCAAACTCATTTTCCAGAATATTGTGGAAGTTAGAATACTAGCATACCAATCAATCGACCATCGCCACATCGACAAAGACGATTCAATACTCCTAAGTCTTCCAAAATTTTTGTCCATAACTCTGATATATCAACTTTGTATTCTATTTATTTATCATTACTGTGCTTATTTCTAAAGAGGATTCAAGTGGATATAAGAATTTAACTTTCATAAAATATTTGAAAATATTTTTATAAATGTTATAAATATTTAATATTATAAATATATTCAACATTTATCAACTTTACTAGTCTTTATCTAAGTAAAACTAACAATTTAAATTATAATTTTTTGTCATTTATTTTTATTATGTTTATAAATAGTTAGTTTTTTTTTTTTTTTTTTTTTTAGAGTTAACCTATTAACATTAGTACTTTATTGCTGCACATATAAAAGTTATGTAGGAGAATATTGAACGAGAGAATTGAAACAACCAAATGGAATAAAATCTAATGTATATATATAGTTGATGGGTAGGGACTCAGCTACATCTATAAGCTCTTGTTTAAATCACTAACTAATTTATATCTATAGAAATTTCATATAATTTATATTTATATAGAAAAAAAATGAAATAAAATTTAATATATATATGACGAGTAGGGACTCAACTGCATCTATAAGCTCTTGTTTAAATAAATTATTTGAAGGTCTATGCTAATTAATATAATCTATATCTATATAGAAAAAAAAAATAGTAGAAGAAAATATTTTAATGTTGTATATATAAAATATTCAATGTCCAAGGGAAAAAAATAATTGAATGTTAAAAAATAAAATAAAAATGATTAAGTACTACCTAATAAAAATAATAAGAGGAAACTATGCAATTCATTTTATTTTTAATATAATTTAATTAATATGTGATAGTTAAAAATATTTATAATAATAAAAAAATTCAATGTGAGTCATCAATACAATATTTTAATATGCAGGATTATGTAATATTAATGTATACTAAAAAAATATTTTACATTTTTGTTTTTGTAGGTATATAAATTTTCTATCAAATCCAATAGATATTTTTTTTACAAGTTTAAGTTATGTATTCTATATAGTGATAAAAAATACAATTTGAACAATGAAAAATTACACATTCTATATATAGAGAGAGAACCACTACAAATTTATTGGGATCTTTTAAGGGATGAGAGGACGCATTTTTTTTTTCTTTCAAATTTTACACTTTCAAATTTTACACTCTAAAAGAGGTTGCAACTAAGGACATTGACCCCTCTCGGTACATGCTATATCTGTGCTTAAGATGGTTCTATACTTGCTACATAAACTATTGTGTTATATTTTTTAATTATGTCAATAGGTATGTCTATTTTTGAATAGGGTTTCCACAAATTTTAATTTAATTATTAGGTGTAGATAAAGATTTGACCTTCATCAAATATTTTAAAATATTTTTAGTAGTAGTCACAAGTAAAAAAATGAGATTTATCTCTATTATTTTTTCGCCCCCTTTTTTTTGTCAGTCAACAACGATTCATTATATTATTAGGAAAAATCCACTTACATTTTGGTGATATTCGACTCTCCCTTCTTCACTTCGACTGAATTTGTTAGCAAAGGGAGCCAGACAAAAACATAAGAGGTATGCCCAGTCATTACATGTATCCCATGGAAAAAATGGCCACATGTTTCAAAAAACATATAAAACTAAAACACAACTTGAAAATTTCATCTTAATGAGGGGGGTTCCGAGCTTGATTACCCAAATCTACTGGAGGTCCATGATATTAATGCATATGATAATCAATATGGGAAAGACGTGCTTCAATTTCATCCATTCTTTCAATGTTGCGACGTTGACTGCGCCTCATGGAAACGAGCTATTCCAGGATCTCATTCTGATTGAAATGCACATCATTGATGTATGCCGAAATCTTATTCTTGTCCTCGTACCTATGCTCATGAAGTATGTCCAGGTTGGCTTGGATGTCACAAATTTGTTCTGCAATTGTGACCAGAGAAGGTGGTTGTTCCACATGACCCGATGGATGGGATGGGGTGTGGGAAACCTTCCCTCCCATGTTGACACCTCTTGCCTCTTCCTCATTGAGGTCTTCCCCCATGTTAGCCCGTGCACCGAGTTGTTTACGACGTTCGCCACCATGACAAGGACACCCTTGTTGACGTATCATTGGAACTGCCCACACCAAGTGCCTTCCTTTCCCAGATCACGCCCCACTGGATACACCTTGCCTGTTGTCCACCTGAAGCTCTGGCCAATGAGACCAACCACACCTAAGCCTCAACACCACAACTGCAATGTGGTTACCAACCACCCCAAAGATACCTTTGTTGGACCTAGGAACTAACTTAGAGACTCCTTGACCCGACGAGCAGAGAACTCATAAACAAAGGTAGCGTGAAAGAAGTGAAAACATCAGAGCCCTAACATCTGCCAATCTCAGGGTCTTCAACGAGCACATAGAGAACCCAAACTACACTGAGAGGGTCACTGGGGATGGAGTCCCAATGGGAGATAGAGAGCCTACAAGAAAAGGGCTAACCTTGAGCCTTAGTAGCCATATCCACCCGACTAAATACCCATAAAAGCGAAAAAATAATGACGAATTGGTTGCCCTAGAGCCATCCAAAAACTAAGGCTTCTTCCACAAAGAAGTATGGCCACACTACCCACATAAATATATTCCCAGAAACCAAACCGAGGGAACAATCCACCCACCACTAGAGAGAAAATTAAAATGGCATAGAGAAAGCCACCACAACCACAATCTTCGAGGCCCGTAAATGAGCCCTCTAACTATCACCTCTAGGTCCAGGATTGAAGAAAAGGACCTTTGCAATCTACACTTCCGCAACAATGGCCTCTCAAGCCCAAATTCTATCATAAAAAATAGCCTAGAGAGGAAATATACGTGTAGATACACTGCGTTACAGATGTCTGCATAGAGCGAACAAGGGCATGGATCCCGGGTGACAGATTTTACTGTAGCTTCAGGCCAACCTTCCATAAAACCCTCACCTAATAATACACAACAATCTCAGCTTCTAATCATTGGTCTACAGGTCACCCCAGACAACTTGTAAAGCTCACACTGACATAACCTCTGCCTAACCTTCCTTGAATTTCACGGTTGAAACTGATGCCAAAAACCGTTTCAACTCATAACCGTATAATCCATCTTCTCTCGAGAATGTTCAGGTACTATTCTCGAGGGTACTTATTATTACTACATCTCATCCACCTAAGGCTATTTGGGGTGAGTGTTAACACTCACTGAGTGCACTCTGTTGTCATCCATCACCCCTATCAGGGGTTTTTATGCCCTTTTAGCTAAATTGATTAATTAAAAAATGTCATATTAACAATTCTGAGATGAAATAAGTTATGGTTTTTTAGGAATGTGGTATTGATAAGACATGATATTGGCTTATGGTACTGTAACTATTTATAACTTAAGAATCTCCATAATAAATATTGATAGTTATAAATCTTGTTACATGTTTTCTAAAAAAATATATATTTAACTCACATATTGATTTTTTGTTTGGTATAATTAATAATATTTATTTTGTGTTTCATCTTAATAAAAACATTGCAAGAAAAACCTAAGATGCCGCGTTTTCATTACGACATGCCAACTCATCAGTACGACTCCACATAAAATTTCACAATAAGAATACAAGAGAAAACATGTTAGGTCCCTATATTACTAGTGTGGTCCCTTATTATTGTTAGTGTATCCCCCTTATTGTTATTATTGTACCCTTGTAGCCCCCATATTGTTATTATTGTGCCCCAAAAAATCCCACTATTGTTATTGTTGTGCCCTTACATTGTTATTGCTAGTTAGGCTAGGATTATATTGTGCCCCATGGAATCCTATATATGGAAAGGAGGTTTTGTCATTTTTATCATCCAAAACTTGTTTATTTATGTAATGTAAAGGAGGTTTCCCCCTCGAAGTGTCTGATTTATATGGCGTTGATCTCTCTTTTCTTATATTTTGGGAGTTGGTTTCATAAAATTTGGTGTCAGAGCTTTGGATTCTAGGGTTTCGTTGCTTCAAGCAGGTCATTGTGGAATTTTCTCTATAAATTTTTTTCTACGAAGGTTCAAAAGAAAAAAGAAAACCCATGTGTGAAAAAATCTCGAGGAACTTTGTGTAAAAATTTCAGATCTTTGTTCGAAATATTTTCGGAGATATGATTTGTGGAAGTTAGGGTTTTTGCAAGCTCTCAAATTTCATCTCAAAGAGGAGACCTTGGGAAAAGCTTCATAAATATCTCTTTGAGAATCGGATTGGAATTTTGTAAAAAATGGCCGAAAGTACATAGACTTTAGTTTCATGTATATCGATTTTAGAGCTGAAAGAGAAAACATTGACATGTGGCACGCCATACAAGTTCGCTCTACTGAACTAGTTTATAATGAGGTCATTGTGGGAGATTGGGAATAACTTTGCCTTGAAGTATCCAAATCAGGTCAGACCCATGGCATTGGAAAGAAGATTCATAGGGCTAGTAAAGGACTGAAGATAAAATCTTGGGGATCTGAAATTACAGAGATACATCATTTTCAATATCAAGCTCCTCAAAAGCAAGAAAAAAGTGTGTATTTTTTTTCAAATTGCATAAGTCTTGTTTGAAAAATCAGTTTGAATTGATTCCAAGGGTATATTGAAGCATAGATATCAATATTGGGTTCTAAAATGCCCCAAAAAAGAATTAAACACCCATTAAGCCCTTAGAAGGCTCTAGTATGACTCATGAAGAGGAAGAAGTGCAACATGATATATCAAAATTACAAGAACAAGTGCATCAACTTTCGCTCTTGCAAAGAGTAACAAAAAATAGAATGGAAGTTTTGAGGAAAGACATGGAAGCTAAGATGGATGGTTTGAAGAAAGGCGTGGAAGCTAAGATGGATAGTTTGAAGAATGGCATGGAAGCTAACATGTAAGGCATGAAGAATGATCTAAAAGCAGACATGGAAGGTTTGAAGGAAGGTTTGACAAAATTGATACAAGCAATGATTCCTAATGGCGAAAAGGTAGTAGAGGAAAATAATGATGATAAAAAAATAAATTTTTATCATGATTTCATAAACTCTAATGCTGGATTGAAGACCCACCATATCCAAAGGATCGATATGAAGAAGTTTGATGGCAAGGATCCCGTAACATGGATACTATAGATGGAGCAATATTTTGATCTCCATAATGTGAAAAACACACAAAAGGGACACATTGCAACTTTATATTTAGAAAAAAATACATTTGTATGGTATCGATGGCTTTGCTCTTGTAAAAAATTTGTCACTTGGTCAATTTTTATGAAGGAAATGATATCACATTATGAGGATACAAAGAGCGACACCTTCTTTAGCCAATTGATAAATCTCAAACAAAAGGGTTAAATGGTGGAGCACATTGAGGACTTCCAAAAAATGAATATAAGGGTAACTGATATTCTAAAGGAACACAAGATTGATGTATTCATAGAGACTTTAAAGGATAACATCCAACATGAGGATCACCTTTGGGAACCTGATTCATTAGAGAAAGCATTCAGGTTGACAAGAAAAATTGGAAGTAAAATTATGGTGTCAAGGAAGCCTACCACTCACATATATAAAGATGGAAGTGTTGTTACTCCTAGAATTTTACAACCTACAAGGTTGACACCACAACAATTGGAAGAAAAGAGAGCAAAAGGGCTTTGCTACAGTTGTGATAGAATATAAACTAAAGTTCATAAGTGTGCTGAGAAGAAATTATTTTACATATATTGTGAAGAGAAGGAAGAAAATGAACAAGAAACTTCAAAAGAAGAGGATATACAACATGAACCAACAAGAAACTAGCTCATAGCTCATATTATCATCCTTAATCTGATGGGAAAACTAAGATAGTGAACATAAGTTTGGAAATATATCTTCATTGTTTTGTATCTGATAAACAAACACAATGGGTCAAGTGGTTACCTCTGGCTGAATGGTGGTATAACACTTCCTTCCATACTACAACAATTTTTATAATAATGTACCTCACCACACCCCCAATATTGTAGAGGTGGCTTGGTGACCTGTCCTTGCTTAGGTTTGCTGGATGCTTCTTTAGGCTTTTCTTCTACTGGCCATCGGGTTCTCTGGTGATTTCTTCCAAATTTTTTACTGACAGTACTTCGTGCAGAATTCTTAAAATTATTGATTTTGGCTCCTTTGAAGTTGGAGCTATTTTTCTGTCCTTTCCTTGGCTGCCAACTTTTTCCAACCTCCCCTTTGGCCTTGGACTGATGGTAGCACATTCGTGCCTTACGAATAGCTTCGTCCATGGTTCTGGGATTTACAAATTCAATTCTTTCTTTCATATGTGCTGGAAAGCTGCTAAAAAATCTCTGCACCTTAGCCTTTTCCTCTCGAAGGTACGGAACATAACGTAACAGGGAGGTGAAATTGGTGATGTACTCATCCATAGTCATTTGTCCCAGCCTAAAGTCATGAAACTCCTTAGCTTTCTCATCATAAAAATGTTCTGTCAAATACTTGTCTTTAAAGTATTGCTGGAATGATTCCCAAGTGACATCTTGTTCTTTAATACTGCGAACATTCTTCACTTCTTCCCACCGCAAAGTGGCTTTATCTCTTAACTGGTATATGACCAATCTGGCCTTCAAGTTGCTACTGTACTCATACACCTGAAATTACTTGTTCATGTTTATTAACCATGCTTCTTCCACTTCCTCAACTTCACCATCAAATGTTGGTGGTTTTATTTTTCAAAACTCCCCCTGAAGCTCCACTTTCTGATTTTTAACCTCTTGCTGATCAAACAAATTTCCAGATTTTGCTTCATTGTAATTATTATTCTTGTTTCTTTGTTAGGATGGGCTTCTTTCCATTCTGTCAGTGGTGTTGTCTCTGGTTTGCTGTTCTTCACCTTCTTGCATGTCCCTGTCAGTACTGGAGTGTTCCATTTCTTGATTTTGTTTGTCGGACAGACTTTTGAGTATTTTTTCTTACTCCCGCATTAATCGTTCGTTATCCCTTTGAACTTGAACCATCTCTTCCTGCAATTGCTGTACTGTGTTCAACAAAAAACTGGTTTGTTGCTGTTGTTCCTCCACCAATATGTTGGTTTGCTGGTGCTGATCAACACTCAGCTGAACCCACATCTCAGGGTTCAAAACTGGTTGTGTTTGAGGTTCATTGATGACTTGGGGTGGTTGTTGCATTGTTTCTATCCTCATAATAGTTTCCTGCTAAAATTCTATTCTATGCATCATTATACACACATCGTAAATTTTTAGTTGACCCTTAGGGTCCCAGCATATGAACGCTGCTCTGATACCACTTGTCACACTCATACATATAAGAAATACAATTTTTATTGACTACCTATATAATTTTATCTTATACTAAGCTCAATGACTGCTCATGAATAAAATCTTTAATCACCATACTTACCTTACCGTTTCATATAATTTAACATTGATGTTTTAGTTTTAACATTATATAATTGATATATGTATTACCGTCGACCAACTAAGGATTTAATATTTACCCCGTAGACTTCAACTTTAATATGTATATGTACATGTGATCTACGACATCATTACCACCTTGGCTATATATATAAGTTAAACTTTCACTAAGGTTTACTGCCACATTTGCTTACATCGAGGTTTGGATCTCCCGAGACATGTCAGGCACGAATTAAGGATAAGATGATCAATGCAGGGTACTTGAAAGTCATTACTGTTGACAGGTGTATGATCGGGTTCAGATTTTTCGCAAGTTTCCATGGTACTCTCCTTAATCCCCATCGCTGGATCTAAGGAAATCAACGGTTTAGACTCCGACGAGAAAATTGGCATGGATCTCCATGCCAACCCTAGCTAGCATCCATTTGTTACTGCTTCCGTGTTTAGGTTTCCTTTTTGCTTGGTTAGTCTGCCCGATGGATGGTTTGCTTCTGGTTGTTTTTCGATTTGTCTCAGTGATCAGAACCTCAACTACAGAGGAAGAGGTGCCTCACCTTTCGCCCTCATCATCTGGCTGGTATTTCTACGTTACCGGCATCGGTTCAAACCTTGGCGCCGTCCCGACGAACTTCATCTCTACATAGTCCAAGTATCAATCCCTTCTACTTACAAATTTAAAATTTTATTTTCAGATTTATTCACAGTTTATTTTTCATGAGTAATGTATCTCACTTGTTTTATTTGGTTGATTTACAACCACCCTTCACACAGAGAGGCGCAGAGTTTCTTCTTACAGGTATAACATTTATATAAGCATTTTTTTTCATTTTCAGCTCTCCTATGAAATAATCTTGAATGAATTTCTTTAGTATTTACATCGAGATTTATATTCTTCTGTCATATGCAGGTATGCTCCTAAAATAACTTGGAAACTCCCTTGCAGAGCATCAAATTGTTAGTTCCAGATTTGCCCAGGTTCTGAACTATTCAGCTCGAAATTCCTCTAGGTATGCTCTGAGAGATTTCGTCCGATGGCATAAGTGTTTAGCTCTGCATGCATTATTCTAGCTTCTGGAAATGGAAGCGTTTGCTCAATTTCATAGTTTATTGTTCAAAGTTTATAGTTAGGGTATTCGATTATGTATTTCACTCCTTTGAAGACTTATAAAGTTTAAGCGATATTCTCAATAAGAGATTAAAATGTTTAGGTGGATAATGCCGAACCTCTAGTTTTCTGGGTGTAACCATTACTGCTTAAATTTGTGGAATTTAATTAGTTAATGTTTCAATACAAAGATCTACTAGCACAATTTCATTCCTTTCTTTTTATGAGGTAACAGAACTACGATTATGTCCTGTATTTTCTCCAGTATGCGGATACTTGCTCACCAAACTTTTATATATCAATTATAATGCATTACTATTTGTTTCCTCGCCAAAATGTTTTGGGTCGAGGCTATGTTAAGAAGGAGTTCTGTCATTTTATTTACTATCAATGAAAGATAAATATTTCTCCGCTATTTTACTATTATGTGAATATGAAGAATTCCTATATATATTCTCTGCTAGATTTTATGTTAAAGACAAAGTAAGAAGAATCCTTGGTTGGTTTTGCTGTTGAATGTATAAGAAGATTCCTATGCTTGCATAGTAGAATATTTCTTCTTTGTTTATATTTCTTGATTGATGTTTTCTGTTTTATACATTCTATTAACTTTAAAGAGCATCTAAAGTAAATCGCATAGTCCAGATTAGAAAAGAAACATCACTGTTTAGTTTTGTTTACTGTATGTATTTAATCTCTATACTCTTTTTATAGCCTCCAACCATAGTAAAGATATAGTCCTTACCAATAGACTATAGCCCTTTATAACTTACCAACCGACTATAGTCCTTTATAATCTTTAACAAGAAATTCCAACAGAATATTAATTTAACTCTGTCTATTTAAATAAAAATAGTTTTCCACAGAGTAAAGATTATAATAGAGTCTTTATTGGGTCTAAATATTCATTTCTGTACAAAATAACTAAAAAAGAAACAAAAAATTCTTTTATGTTTAAATATATAAACTAGTCAAACACTTATCTCGAGGAATCAAGTAAAGGCTGTGGTGTCCTCCCAACCAATAAGAGAGGCAATTACGTCTTACTCTTCCCCCGTGCTTCCACTGAAAGGTATGGGTTGACAGTAGACTTTTCTACTGTGACATTAGGAATCCAAGTCCAGTTAGTACTAGAAATTTTAGGAATATTTCTGAGTGTTTTTCCACTGGTCTCTACCAGCTCAGGAAATTATCACTCTTCCTTTTTCTATCAACATGACCCCTATTCCTCAATGGGATGAGTCTTTTATCCCTAGAGGAGTAGGTAACTGTTAAACTATCAAACCACCTTTTCAGTTATTGGAAAAAATTTACCATCAGTCTTTCACTTTTTCCTTCCATAACCAAATTTTTTTATTCTTCGTAATTAAAAGAAGGAAAAATAACTTTTCCAGCAAAAATAATAATTTTCTCAGTCTCTTTTTTTTTTTAAACAATATTACAAATCTTTTAAAGTAGTTAACAACTAGTTAGCAATAAATGCAACTGTCACACTTATCCAGGTCATCAAAATAAGGGTGACCCTAAGCTAGTACAAAATCGCTGTCTTTGTGTGAATGTAATGACCTCAATATTAAAGGATATATGTCCTAAAAAAAATTAAGGATGGTTTATTACATGAAGGATAAATATGATGCCACCTTTATTGAATTGGAAATGAAAGCAATTATCCTTACCCCATATTATAATTATCAATATCTGAGTTTCCCCAACAAACATGATTAATTAATAGAAGTCTAAGTCTTATAACTCTTTTCATTTATACAACTATTTTGTATTGGTGTATAGAGATTTGTTTATTTTTTCTAGAGACCCATTCTACAGCCTAGTATGAATGTGATGTGTAAGTATGTCCGAAGCAAAAAAATTAACAAATAAAAGAATTAAATAAAAATTTTAAAAATAAAATCTAAATAATGTCGGCTTAAACAATAACTTACAAAACCATATAAATAAACAATTAAAAATTCATTAAAAATTAGATTTATTAAAATATGAGGTTTATGAACACTAAAAAAAATATGGTAAATAAATAAAACCTCTTTTTATACTTACTCGGGAGGTATGGTAAATAAATAAAACTATAAATAAACTAGAGATATGGTAAATATTTATTTATTTATTTTTTATATTTACTCCATAAACCTCTATATTTACAAAAACTCAAAAAAGAGGTTTTAGTTAAGTGAAGCTTATGGGCCAAATACCATGGGATAAATACCATGGGCTAGATACCATATTTATAAAAGAGGTATAAATAGGTAAGGTAAATAAATAAAAATATATCAAATAGGATGAGAAATCAAGATCTAATTATATATGAAGTCTATGACCCAAATACCATAGGCCAATTTATTATTATTATTAATTTTTTTTTTTTGGTGTCTAGAGGAATCGACAACGGCGGAGGTATTGTACTCGTGTAACATGGGGTCGAATCCCCCCGACTACCACTATAACCCCTAGGGGAGAACACAAGGCCCGCACACACGCTTCCTGGGTTATCGACCAAGGTCGGGGATTGAACTCGTGACCTGCTTAACAGCACAAACGCCTTAACAGAACGTCCACTGACCACTAGGCCAAGCCCCATGGGCTTAGACCAATTTATTATTAATACCATGAAAAAAATAACATTATTAACCCTAACATTAATATTAAATTATTAATATTAATAATAATAATATTATTATTGTTAAATCTAATATTCATATTAATATATTATAATATTAATATTATTAAATTTAATAACTTTAGATTAATACAATATTAAATTTTTTATATTATAATATATTATAATATATCATGATATATATATTAACTCTATATATATATGGGAGAGAAGAACAAAGACACATGTTAAAGGTGGAGAAATAGGGGGAGTGACAAGGGAGAGATGGAGATAAAATGAAGGAGAGGGGAGAGGAGGAATGAAGAGAGAGAGAGGGAGAGAAGTGAGAGAGGTAGATAAGAGAAATGGAGAGAGAGGGAGAGATAAAGATGGAGGTGGGAGAGAGAGAAGGAGAGAGGGAGGGAGAAGGGGAGAGGATGAGAGAGAGAGAGAGAGAGAGAGATAGAGAGAGAGGGGAAGTTAGAGGGAGATAGGAGAGAAAGGGAGAGAGAGAAAGGATGAGAGGAGGAGGAGAGAGGGGGGGATATGTTAGGCAAATTGAATCGGGGTTAGAATCAAGTTTGACCAAGTTAAATAGTGATGGTGTTGGGGCATGGTATTGTGCACCCATGGTTTTTGGCTCATGGTATTGCATGTAATGGAGCCTATAAAAGGCTCGGAGGAATTCATTGTAATGCAAGGCCTAGATGTGAGCGGTGAAGGCTCACTTGGCTGGATTGGCCAGGGTTTTGGCCAAGGCTAATGAAATTTCATTAGGATGGATTTTCCCCGAAGTTTGGGGTTTTTCCGGGTTAAATATTTTGTGTTTATGTTTTATTATTGTTGCTTCATTTATTAGTTTATCTCTCTGTAAGTAAGTTAATATTCTCCAGTAATTATTTCCTCATTTAGTGTCAAAGCCATTTTGGCTTCAGAGGGACGCTTCTGTGGCCAAGGGTTTATGGCCTGATGGTTCAAGGAGATATGAGTGTCTAGGGGTTGTGAAAGAGAAATTAGCTTGCTCAGTATTGAGTGGCAAATCCACCTAAAACCAGAAACGGAAGTGATTTTGGATTATGTGGATAGAGAGATCTGAGCATTGTAAAAAAAACTGGGATGTGAAGTCGTGGATGCGTGAGAAAGATTGATGCATATTTTTCTTATATATAAGATCTCGACTCGTGAGGTTGATGAAAAAATACGAGCACTATGGTTGTACCTGCATCATGAAGAAAATGGTGGCTGGGGCCGATGACATCAGAGGAATTTTTGCTAGCAGAGGAGATTTTTTGTGTCAATGAAGAAGTTGCGAAATTGGGAATGGTGATTGGTATTTCCGTATTTCTGGTGATCTGATCGATAGAACTCGCTCTGAAAGCCATGGATCGACAGTCGACCTACAACATTTCGTTTGCTCTGCTATTTTTTTCATTGCAGGATGCCTTCTTGCATCGTTGATTGCGAAGGAAGAATCGAGGTGGATTGGTGTTGGAGGAGACTTTGGAGTGGAGGACGTTTGCAAACGAGATGGGGGATAATAATCCCATCCGTGTTAGTGATCCATCAATCCTCTTCTCACCGATGGAGGCCCCTCTACAGTCATATCGAAGCCCAACGGAGCATCGAGGGACTTTCTATTATCATCTCTGGCACACTAGCATAATCGTGGCTCCAATCTTGGCCGCTCGGGGCCTTCCAGAAAATTGGTACCATGTCTGCTCGGTTGGGTCTAGTTGTCAGCATCAGCAAATTGGTAGCTCATCATGGAGCTACCAGTGCTAGAAAGGGAAATATAGAGACCCCGTTGAGGAGGAAGGGGAGGCCACAGAGTGGCTAATGAGGTCTGTAGTGTAAATGCACAAATATCCAGTGGGTGCAAGAGGCATAGGAGGTTGCACCAATAGGATGTAACGAGAGACTCGTTTTCAAGGCAGACATGATGGTTGATCTCGAATGTGAAGGCACCCAAGTGTGAGGCACCCAAGTTTGATCTCGGATGTGAGGAAATACCATATGTAAAAGTGCAATAGATTTTTTTAAGAAGGACCCAAATGGCGAAGTTGATCTGACGGAAGAAGAATTAATAATGGAAGAGCAACGCATCTAATTTCTTGTCAGGTTGCCTAAATCGATGGGATGTGTTGGGGCTAGAAATGACCCTCCATGTGGTCGTTTGGCGTGGAGATCACACAACTATGGAGATGATGATGGCTACTAGGGTCATGATCAAGGTAAAATTGGTTGTAGAAGGCTCAATGTAAGCGATGAGCAGCATGGAAAATGGGTTTTGAGAGGTCCATGAAAGATGAGAGAGATGAGAGGATGGTTATATTAAGAGAGCAACAAGGTTTAAAATAGAAATAATGAAAAAAAAGAAGAAAATATTGGAGTCAAAATTTTATTATATGTAAATGGGCATACTGCTGTAAGACCTGGTATGGCATGCGTACCCTTGGGTAATCATTGGTAAAGTCTGGGTTAGATCTAGGTGATTGGGGAATGTCAAGTTAACAATTACCTTGGGTAAAAATTTGAGGGGGGAAGAGCTAGAGTGAGCGAGGTTGTCTCATTTAGCAGTTTTGGCTCGATTTAGTTAGGAAACCCCAATTCAAGTTTAAGGGGGGACTGTTAGGTAAATTGACTCTGGGTTAGAGTCAAGTTTGACCGAGTTAAAAAGTGATGGTTTTGGGGCACATGGTATTGTGCACCCATGGTTTTTCGCTCATGGTATTTCATGTAATGGAGCCTATAAAAGGCTTAAAGGACTTCATTGTAACGCAAGGCCTGGATGTGAGCGGTGAAGCCTCACTTGGATGGATTGGCCAGGGTTTTGGCCAAGGCTAATGAAATTTCATTAGGATGGGTTTTCCCCAGAGTTTGGGGTTTTCCCCGGTTAAATATTGTGTGTTTATGTTTTATTATTGTTGCTGCATTTATTAGTTTATCTCTCTAAAGTAAGTTAATATTCTCCGGTAATTATTCTTCAGGATAGAGAGATGGATTTGGAGGGGGAGAGATGGAAGGAAGAAGAAAGGCATGGAGAGTGAGAAGTGGAGAGAGAGGGAGTGACAAGAGAGAGATGGAGAGAGAGTGTGTATGATTAAGGGTGAGATAAAGGGACATAGAAGGAGTGATGGAGACAAGGGGGGAGAGAAGGAGAGAGAAGGAGAAAGGAGGGATATAGTAACATTGTTGGAGAGAGAGATAGAATTATGTGGGAAGAGAGAGAGAGAGAGAGGATTGAATGGAAGAGAGAGAGAGAGAGAGAGAGAGAGCGGCAGGGGGTGGCGGCACATAGAGGGAGGCAGGAGATAAAGGGAGAGAGAGGACTTGAGAGAGAGGAAGAGAGAGGATTGTAAGAGAGAGAGAGAGAGAGAGAGAGAGAGAGAGAGAGAAAGAGGGTGATGGGGGAAGAGAGAGGGAGGTAGAAGAGAAAGGGAGACAGAGGAAGGAAAAGAGAGGGGACTTGAAAGAGAGGAGGAGAGAGGGAGGGATAGAGAGATGGAGTTGGAAGGGGGGAGAGGGAGAGATAGAGAGAAGGAGCTGGATGGGGAGAGAAGGAGGGAAGAAGAAAGACATAAAGAGTGAGTAGTTGAGAGAGAGAGGGAGTGACAAGGGAGAGATGGAGAGTGAGTTTGTATGTTTGGGGGTGAGATAAAGAAAAAAATAAGGGGAGATGGAGAGAATGTGGGAGAGAAGGAGCGGTAGAGGCATATAGTAACAAAGTTGGAAGGCTAAGACAAAGAGGAGAGAGAGGTGGGAGAGAAAGGAAGAGAGAGAGTGAAGAGAGGTAATGAAAGAGAGATGGAGATTGGGGGGGGGGGGAGAGAGAGGGAGGTAAGAATAAAGATAGAGAGAGAGATACAGAGAGACAGAGAGAGAGTGATAAGGAATATGTAGAGAGAGGGAGAGAGGATAGCAAGAGGGAGAGGGAGAGGAGGAGGGACAAATAGATAGATAGATTGGAAAAAGAAAGTGTATGTTTTGGGGTTGATATAGAGAGACAAAGGGAGATAGAGATATATATGGAAGGTAAAGAAGAGATAAATGGAGACAAGAAGGGAGCGACAAAGAGATTGATAGATGTGGAGTGAGAGTGTGAGTGTGTTTCACGGGGTGTGATAAAGAGACAAATAAGGAGAGATAGAGGGGGGAAAGAGGGAAGAATATTTCTTGCACTGACTGAATTGATTTTAGTGTAGATGGTGATTCCTAAT
Organism: Pinus albicaulis; assembly: GCA_034641835.2. NCBI lineage: Eukaryota > Viridiplantae > Streptophyta > Pinopsida > Pinales > Pinaceae > Pinus > Pinus albicaulis. Next base: position 50,407,759 of record CM076572.1, read on the forward strand.
CCTATTTGATTTCTTGCACTAGATGCATTCATTTTAGTGTAGATGTTGATTTATAATGATATTTGATTACTTGTACTAGATGCATTGATTTCAATGTAAATGATTTCTAATCCTATTTGATTGCTTACACTAAATGCATTGAGTTCAGTGTAGATGGTGATTTCTAATCCTATTTGGTTGCTTGCAATAGATGCATTAATTTCGATGTAGATGTTGATTTCTAATTATATTTGATTGCTTGCACTAGATGCATTGATTTCAGTGTAGATGATTTCTAATCCTACGTGATTGCTTGAACTAAATGCATTGATTTCAGTGTAGATGGTGATTTATAATCCTATTTTATTTCTTACACTTGATGTATTGATTTCAGTGTAGATGTTGGTTTTTAATGATATTTTCCCACTTGCACTAGATACATTTATTTGAGTGTAGATGTGGATTTATAATCCTATTTGATTAAGGAAGATGGAGAGAGAGGGAGAGAGGATAGCAGGAGGGAGAGGGAGAGGGAGAGGGGGAGGGACTGATAGATAGATATATTGGAGAAAGAGAGTGTATGTTTTGGGGTTGATATAGAGAGATAGAGGGAGATAGAGATATATATTGAAGATGAAGATAAATAAGAGATAAATGGAGACAAGGAAGGAGGGACAAAGAGATTGATAGATATAGAGTGAGAGAGTGTTTGTGTTTCTTGGGGTGTGATAAAGAGACAAAGAAGAAGATATGGAGGGAGATATAGATATAGATGGAGGGGGAAGAGAGTGAAGACAATTTCTTGCACTATTGATTTCAGTGTAGATGGTGATTCCTAATCCTATTTGATTGCTTGCACTAGATGCGTTCATTTTAGTGTAGATGTTTATTTATAATGATATTTGATTACTTGTACCAGATGAATTGATTTCTATGTAAATGATTTCTAATCATATTTGATGTCTTGCACTAAATGCATTTATTTCAGTGTAGATGGTGATTTATAATCCTATTTGATTGCTTGAAATAGATGCATTAATTTCAATGTAGATGTTGATTTCTAATTATATTTTATTGCTTGCACTAGACTCATTGATTTCAATGTAGATTATTTATAATCCTATTTGATTGCTTGAATTAAATGCATTGATTTCAGTGTAGATGGTGATCTCTAATCCTATTTGTTTGCTTGCACTAGATGCATTGATTTCAGTATAGACGTTGGTTTTTAATAATATTTTCCTACTTGCACTAGATACATTGATTTGAGTGTATATTCAGATTTCTAATCCTATTTGATTACTTGCATTAGATGCATTGATTTCAGTGTATATGTTGTTTTCTAATCTTATTTGATTTCTTGCATTAGATGCATTGATTTCAGTGTATATGTTGATTTATGATTTGATATAATTGGATTTATGATGGGAAATTAATTAAAGTCATTGATTAATAGTGTGCATTGATTTTAGTGTAAGCACAACAAATTATTGACAATGTAGATTGATTTTTTTGTTGCAGTAATTAAACCTATTAATGTTGGAGAGCAAGAGAGACAAAGTATGATGTTTACTACACTAGCAGCTCAAGCTAGATATTTAAATGGTTTACGATTCCAACTTTCCTTTTCATATAATCAATATGAAAAGATGAAAAAACTAACAAGGGTGACAATAATGATAGTACAAGAAAATAGTTTGAGATTGATCACAATGAAGACTATTTGTAATTGAATACATTCTTATTATTCATATTTTCTATCATTCAATATTATCACATTGTCATTTTGCATTCAAAATTTTTATTTCATCATTTTTCATCATTAAAGTTATTTTACAATATTTATCATCTCAACAAACCGAGGTAACTAAGTAAATTTACAATTAAAATGACTCGATAAATCTACATATTTAGCATATTTAAAATGGCTATATTAATATTATATGTATTTACATATTATTGATAAAATTAATCATATGTTCCTCATATTATCGATATATTTTCCTTGGCCGTACATGACTGAAACCAACCTAGTGTAGGTTTTAACCCTATACATAAATTATCTGCAAATGAATTTTAAAAACATAAAATAAACAATAGCGAGAGCATAAAACATAAAACAGATATATACAGAGATTTTCCCCTGGATCCCAAATCGGGACGACCAACTTGATTTTTCATTATATTCCTTTTAGTGTTACAACACATATATATACATGCCGAAGCATACATAAACTCCAATCCATTAACCCTGGATCAAAACATAACCATAGTTCCCTTGACTGGATCTAAAAAATACCAGGGGCTGAAAACCATCATGCCCCAAAACCATGTGCAAACGCATGCACAAAACCATGGGTGGGTCCCCCCACCGGAAAATAAGGTCCAAATTTGTTTTCCTAGGGTGCTGCCCTAGACCCCGACAGGGGGTCTGCCGCCCCCCTTGTGACCCCACTGTTGCACCCGATGCGCACGCATGACTAGTCGTGGAAAGAATATAACACATACCCAATATTCTCCCACTTGTTGTTTTCTTTCCGCAGGGGGCCACAGGAGAGCTGACTCATTAGACCTGCTTTGTAACACCCATTGTTTCTCTACACCAAGAGAACTTCTGAGTGCTCACATACTTCGTCAATGCATCTGCAACATTCTTTAAGGTGTCCACCTTTACCAGCAACACCCTTTTAGCCTCAACCATATCTCTCACAAAGTGATATTGAACATCAATGTGCTTTGTCTTTGAATGATAAGCAGGGTTCTTAGCCAAGAAAATTCCACTTTGGCTATCACAGTCTATCCTTATAGCTTGCCGCACCAACCCCATAATTGAACACAATATCTGCAACCAAACTGCTTCTTTGCTTGCATGAGTGGCTGCTATGTATTCTGCCTCTGTAGTTGAAAGAGCCACTACAGACTGTATTTTACTCATCCAACTGACTGCACCTCTAAATAGGCCAAACACATACCCACTTGTAGATCTTCTTTGGTCCAGATCTCCAGCCCAGTTTGCATCAAAAAAACCACGAATGTTGAACACTCTTTCCAATCCTGGTCTTCCCTGGTAGCACAAGCCATAATCACTAGTGCCACACAAATATCTGAAAACCTGCTTCACTGCTGTCTAATGCTCCTTCCTTGGGTTTGACATAAACCTTCTCAATACTCCCACTGCATGTGCAATGTATGGTCTAGTACAAACCATTGCATACATCAGGCTACCCACTGCACTTGCGTAAGGAACATGGGACATATCCTCCTCTTCTTCTTGTGTCTTGGGACACTTTTCAGCAGACAAATTTACACCTACATGAATCAGAACATTCACCGGTTTACTATCCTGCATATTGAACCTATGTAATATAGTCTTGACATACTTCCTATGGTTTAAATAGAGCTTCCTCTTTGCCCGATCTCTCTTAATTTCCATGCCCAAAATATAGTTTGCAGCACCAAGATCCTTCATGTCGAATTTGGAGAACAATTGGGTCTTCAAATCTTGGATAATTTCTTTGTCATTTCCAATCAACAACATATCCTCCACATACAAGACCAAATAAATAACACGGTCACCAATTAATTTAAAATAAACACAGTGATCCTCCTTGCTTCTGGTGAAGCCAAGTCCCCATATATAGGTATCAAATTTCTGATACCACATCCTTGGTGGCTGTTTTAACCCATACAGAGACTTCTTCAATCTGCATACTAGTTCTTTCTTACCCTTCACCATAAAGCCTTCAGGTTGCTTCATGTAGATCTCCTCTTCTAGATCCCCGTGAAGAAATGTTGTCTTCACATCCATCTGTTCTATCTCAAAATCAAATGCAGCAGCAACAGATAAAAGTAATCTAATAGAAGCAACCTTGGCAACAGGAGAAAAAATATCACCAAAATCAATTCCCGGCACCTGGGAATAACCTTTCGCTACCAACCGAGCTTTGTATTTCTCCACCTTGCCTTCTACATTCATCTTCTTCTTAAACACCCATTTGCTCCCAATGGGCTTCCTTCCAGCCGGCAACTCCACTAGATCCCATGCATCGTTTTTATGCAAGGATGCCATTTCATCAACCATGGCTTCCTTCCAGAGTTTTCCATCCTCTCAACCGACCGCTTCCGACGTTCTCCGGGACCGATCACTCGCCGTTATAATAAAAGAAAAATTTGAACAAAAAATAGATGGAGATTTCTTCTTCTGGCGCCTTCTTTTCTTGAACCCATCTTTTGGACAAAATGCAGAGTTTTGTATTCTTCCTCTTTATGTGAGTTCTTTTCTGTTGCAGAGTCCGATTCATCCCTCCTCAGCTCAAAATCTAATTTCTCAAAATTTGGTAGGACCTCATGTTTAACAACATATTTCACCTCTCTAATCACCACATCTCGGTTGTACACAACCTTCCTTGTTTCTGGGTTCCAAAGCTTGTAACCCTTTAAACCATCCTTATACCCAATAAAGATGCACCTTTTAGATTTATTATCCAACTTGGTCCTTTTCTCCTTTGGAACATGTACATATGCATCACATCCAAATACCCTCATATTTGAAAGAGAGGGTTTCTTACCAATCCATACCTCATGTGGAGTCTTATCCTCCAACGATGATTAAGGTGATCTGTTAAAAAAGTAACATGGGCCTTCCATCGCTCCTCGCCTGCACCTCGTCCCAACCCCACCACTGAGCATGCTTCTTGCCTTTTCTATCAGCGTTCTTTTCATTCTTTCTTCAACTCTATTTTTCCGAGGGGTGTATGGAGTAGTATTCTATCGTGCTATACCACACTTCTTACAGAACTCTTCAAATTACTTCTTGCAGAACTCCCCTCCATTATCTGTCCTTAGCACCTTTATCTTCTTCTCTGTCTAGTTTTCCACTAGAGCCTTAAATTCTTTAAATTTGTCAAAGAATTCAGATTTCTTCCTCAAGAAACATATCCATGTATTCCTTGAGAAGTCATCTATGAATGAAACATAGTACACAGACTTACTTGTTGATTGAACCACATACGTCCTACGAGGATTAGAACTCATGCACTCCATAGCAACATCTTGTTCACCCTCTTAGCACCAAAAGGGAAAAATCAACTATTCTGCCTTGAGCAGGCAGGTCGTTCATGTGTCTGAATTCGCAGAGCAATTAGACATACCTTATACCATACCATTTCTATGTAGTATCTGAAGGCCCTTCTCTCCAATATGTCCAAGCCTTTGATGCCATATCATGGTCTTTTCTCCAGAGACAGCTAGGCTTTCCGCTCCACTTTCAGGAACCACATAACTATTACACCTGTCAATAACAGTGCTACCTTGTAGCTTATATAGAGTTCCAGTCTGAACTCCTCGCATTAATACCAGTGCTCCCCGAACCATCTCATATGTACTCCTTTCAACATTATTTTTTACAATCTTATATCATCCATCTTACTTACAGAAATCAGATTTCTGGCCAATGCAGGAATATGGAGAACACCAAGAAGTGTTCTAATCCTTCCACCTTGCAGCTTCAGCTTGACCTTTCCACGTCCGACGATTCTGGCCTTCCTATCATCCCCTAGGAAGACATCACCACCATCATATTTCTCATACTCGCAGAACCACTCCCTATGGGGAGTGAAGTGAAAGGATGCACCCAAGTCAATCAACCATGACTCATGATCTACATGTGTATTTGAAGAAGAAGCCAAATACACATCCCCACCTTCATCCGAGGTGTTTTTTTCCTCTGCAGAAGGAGCATCATCAGATCCCTTTCCTTTCTCAGGAGCTTTAGATCTGCAGTCCTTTTTGTAGTGCCCTTCCTTTCCGCATTTCCAGCACACCTTTACAAACCTTCCAGGAGATTTAGATCTCCCTCTAGATTTAGATCTCCCACTCGAAACCTTATTCTTGTTTCTGTTCTGGGACCTTCCTCGTACAGATAAGGCATCTCCATTCCGACCCTCCATATTTCTCCGTCTCATTTCCTCCGACAGCAAGGCTGAGACAATGTCATCAAAATTCAAGGTATTTGTATTGCTACCTATTGCAATAACCAGACTGTCCCACGAGTCTGGTAGAGAACACAAAAAACTGATGCACTTATATTCATTTGAGATTTTAATATCAACAGATGACAGCTGACTTACCACAGTATTGAAGGCGTTCAGATGCTCTGTCACCGAGTCTCCATCCTTCATCCTCAGGTTATACAAATTTTTCCGCAGGAACAACTTATTCACCAGAGACTTAGATTGGTACAAAGTCCCAAGTTTTTCCCACAAATTCTTCGTTGTAGCTTCCCCAGATACATTCAACAATACTGAATCTGACACACACAACCGTATTGTGCTCTTAGCCTTCCGATCCAGTTTCTTCCAGTCTTCATCTGACATTGCCGTTGGTTTAGTACCTGGATCTACCGCGATCCACTGATCTTTATCCACTAGCATATCCTCCATCTTGAGCTTCCACAACTCAAAAATCCGACCATTAAATTTCTTGATCTCTATCTTTCCGTCGCTCGCCATCTTCTTTCACTACAAGAATCAATCCCGATCTTCCGCTTCGGAACAGTAGTCTACTCTCAAGCCCTATAAAACCCTCGCAAAATAAAGGCGTCCCCTTGAAGCCAAAAAAACTCTGATAATAAATGTAGGTTTTAACCCTGTAAAAAAATTATCTACAAACGAATCTTAAAAACAAAAAATAAACAATAGTGAGAGAATAAAACATAAAACATATATACACAGATATTTTCCCCTGGATCCAAAATCGGGACAACCAACTTGATTTTTCATTATATTCCTTTTAGTGTTACAACACATATATATACATGCCGAAGCATACATCAACCCCAATCCATTAACCCTGGATCAGAACATAACCTTAGTTCCCTTGATCGGATCTACAAAATACCAGGGGCTAAAAACCATCATGCCCCAAAACCATGTGCAAACCCATGCACAAAACCATGGGTGGGTTCACCTACTGGAAAATAAGGTCCAATTTTTTTTTTCCCGGGGCATTGCCCTGGACCCCGACAGAGGGGGCTACCGCCCCCCCGGTGACCCCCTGCGCGTGACTAGTCGTGGAAAGAATATAACACATACCCAACACCTAGATCCATCTTAACTCCGGATTTATTAATCGTCGAGAGGGATCAGATCTCTTGAGTTGAAAACCTCTCCTCAAGTTTTGCACTCAAAAAATAGGTTTGCACCTTGAGAGATTTGATCCCTCTCAACGCTTGATAGATCCGGAGTTAAGATGGATCTAGGTTGGACTTCTTTCAATATGAATACTTTGAAAGCTTGACTATCGAGTTGATTATTTCTATGGAGAAATATCATCCCAACCTCATTCTCGATTTGTGTATCATCTTTCCATATCATTCAAGCGTCGATAGAACTGTCGATACAAATCCTAATCCAATTAGCTGTAACGAAGGTCTACAAGTTAACTATGGGGGTTACTGTGAGAGCAGATATTGTGAACAAAATGCTGGAGATTTATATCATTCTGACTCCTTTAAAGAAGCGGGAAGATGAATGGATATTATCAAAATCAATGGTACCACAATGGTCTAACTTCAAAATCAACCATTCCTTTAAAGAAGCGGGAAGATGAATGGATATTATCAAAATCAACGATACCACAATGGTACAAGTGAAATTTGAGGGGATTTGTTTTCAAAGAGGGACACTTTACAACGTAAATACTTCTTAATTTTGTTCAAAATTTGACAATAATTTTCTAAAATTTTAAGTTATGTAATCTGCAAAATAGAATTCCCCAAGATATTTTTAGCGAGTCCATCTATTTATTTATTAAAAACATATTTTAAATGAAAATAAATCACAATTTAGTTCAACTATACCTAATTATAATAGTGAACACTTAAATATTAAATTAAAAACAACTATACTCATTATAATAATAGTGAATATGTTTTGAATAATAATCAATTAAATATTAAATTTAAATTTTCAACAATAATACAAATTTTTAAGATAATAAAATTAGAATGATTTGCGAGGAGTGGTGGGATTTCACTCTTGAATATACCTATGATTCTGTGTGGTTAATATGTTCTATGTTTAAAAAAACAAGTTTTTAATTATTTATAAGTAGTTTTTAATTTTATTTGAGAATAAAAAAATAATTTTTAATTAAATAGCATAGATAAAAGATGATATCACTTATGAATACAGTTAAAAGTTATTTTTAATAAAATATTATGTTTTATAATGACATTTAACATTGAATGAGATGCTTATAACTTAAAAAACAGATTTTTGGTTACTTCTTAAAATAAAAATTATACTTTTAAAAATAAACAATTTCATAAAGCTCTCCCACTTGATTCCATTTTAATTTTCAAAATAAAACTTCCATAAAGCTAAAAGCCAGAGTAGTCATAAAGCTAAAGTGAAACAAATTATAGCATGGCAATTTCTCTGACAGATTCTAGGTTCGAACTGCTAGGAAAGTTCCTGCTTTAAAGTTCCTCTTGAAAAAAGAGAGTTTATTATTTAAAGACTCTTCTTGCTTTCAGATTGCGCTACAGTGACAATACATCCCCGTAAAAAATAATGGTGGTATTTTTAAAGATTATTAATAAAATAGAAAGCAAAATTTCAAAATGATTTAGTGGGACTTTACTCATTGCAATTCCAGCAATCCGCCTAGCCTGTACTAATTAAGCTGGGCATTGGATTCGATCCCATGACCAATATCCAATACGACCCCTACCCTAGCCTTGGAGGATGACTTTATTGCGAAAGGCGGGATGGGATTAAAAGGTAGAATCAAGAAAATACAGAGTGGATACAATTCCCAGTGAGCAGATAAACATGGGTATGGGGCCAAAGATCCAGAGTAGAAGCGGGAAAGAAAAGTAATAAGTCTTCAATCCCAGAGACTATAAATTGCTCCATCTGATCATAGAATTCTCAATGTAATTGGCTGTGACACTTGAATGCAGCATGCTGAAAGCTCACATGAATGTAATAATGAATTCACTGTACATGTGACATGAAGGCGGTCAAGAAACAAACCAACAGGCTCACATATTTGACAGAAGCTGTAAAGGTGCTCTTATCCCCAATATTATTACATTACCAGGCCTTTGGTGCTGCATCCAAATATTAGTACATTTACCAGGCATTTGGTGCTGCTGGTGGGCTAGTCTTCTTCTTTGGTCCATGTTCTCTTTGTTAGTATTAATTTTTTCGCAGCAGGGAGATCTTTCCATCTTGAGAGATATAATTCTGTTCACAATATCTTCTCTCACAGTAACCCCATAATTAACTTGCAGACCTTTGTTATAGCTGATTGAATTATGATTTGTATCGATAGTTTTCCTTATTTATATTATTTTTGTAATTCATTAATAACAATATTCAATCTTAAAGTAGATATCATTTCAATCGTCTAACATCAAAATAAAAATCAACAGTACCACAATGGTATAAGTGAAAGTTGAGGGGAGTTGTTTTCAAAGAGGGACACTTTACAACATAAATATAATGTAAAGAAAGAAAGTACAATAATTTGGTATGTGACAAGAAAATATAATGTAAAGAAAGAACTACACTTCACACATCTACATTCATTTGAATTCCATTAAATAATATAGTAAGGAAAAAAAAACATTTATACTCGAAATAGAAATAACGAGAATAAGATGCATAAAAGAACAAGTGAACCATTAAAGAATAAATAAGCCAACCCTTCTAAGAATAGTGAACCATTGAAGAATAAATAAGACAATAATCCTTCGGAAAATGGCGTGCTGACACTTGTCAGCTTGTGTTTAGCTCGAAATACTGGGCTACATGTTAGTTTCTGGTTGGTTTTGAACGGACCAATGGGGTCACAACACGTGGCTAGCCTGGAGACCGCCAAGTGCCCCCAAGGTCGAATTTCATTGTAAAGTTGGTTGGTTGAAATCAAATGTATGTTTGAGCAAAATTTTATATGATGGACAAGCGGAGGTCAGACTCGACCCTGCGACCTCCCCCACACAAACCCCAAGACTTACCACATCTCCTATGCATTGGATCTTAATTATAATGGATGTCTGCTTCTATTTAAATTCCAAAATTTGTAATGGCCGGGTTAGCGAGGCCAGCTCCTTACCATAGGACCATGCGCCCACGACTAGGGGGAGGCCTATCCATAATACGCGGAGGTTTAACATTAAAATGGGTTTATTAACCCATAAACAAGGTTTAAAGGCACATAATCATTTGTTAATACATATTTGCATAATTACATTAGCGTGCTACACTTCCACTTAAACCCCACTTAACGCTAATTAATCTGAACTTTAATTGCGGGTTAAGTTGGCAGAGTCTGCCAATTTCGGCGTGAACTCCAAATGTGGTAGAGGAGTTTTCCTAGGAGAAACTGAAGAAGCCATAATTTGAGCAATTTTCGACATATTTAGGCTCAGAAGGGGTCTATCCCAGCAGATTTGGATGCTCTGAGCAGTTTGATGTAGGTTTCAGAGGGAGAGGAGCACTTCTATAAGTGAGTTTTGCACTTTTAATATTAAAGATTCCTAGGGACACCAGGAGAGGAGGCCACATCTGCTTCACCTAAATTCCATTTTCAGAGCCAAAAGAGGCTATTTAGGGGTTTTTGGGTCTTCTGAATCCATTGGAGCACTGTAGGTGCATGTAATCACAGAATTGACCATTAATCCAAAGAGGGCCAAGCCATTGAAGCAGGTCCAAGGAGATGTATCCCAGGAGGGGTGAAATCCTTTATCAACTCTATGTAATGTATTTGTTGTGTATTATTTCTCTACAATTTAATTGTTGTATATGTGTTTTTAAAAGCTCATTTAATTAATGAATTTCTCATAAAAAACACACAAATTTGACACATAAAACCTCTCATAACTGGCTATTTGAGACAATCCTTAAGAAAATTTTTATTTTATACTCATGAGGAAGCTATCACAACAAAAATAGTTTGTCCATATTCAGATCAAGTTGGTATCAGAGCACAGTTTAGCTCATTTTAGCCCAATTTTATCTCAGGGTTGCCAAGATTAGCTAGAAAAATTAGCTATTGGTTTTGTGTTTTTACAAGGAGAATTTAACTGTGTGCAAGTTTATGTTTATCTCCTCTCTTTAGGAGAAGGTCAAGATTGAGGACCCAACTCTCAAATCACAACAAATAAGCTTTTTTGCATTAATTAGAAACACCACTTGATGGTAGCCACATACAACACTGTTTTTAATCAATCTTCCTTAAAAAGACACTTTGATGAAGAGTTGGTTCAGAAGCTCTTCATCAGAAGAGATATGGTGCAAGATATTGTTGAAGATAGGAAGGAGAGCACTATAATTCAAGAGAATTTGATGTCCATGAAGGAGGAGAAGCAAGAGCTTCTTTAAAAGATGCATGAGATGGAGATTCAACTCCATAATGCGAAGGAAACCCTAGCCAAGTATGCTCATGAAAATGAGGTATGAAAATTAAGTTTAAATTCAATTTCCTCTCAATATGAATGTTTTGGTGTTTTTGAAAGACACACTAGAGGAATAGGTTCAAAAATATTGATGAAGATGGGCTATGAAGGTAAAGGATTGGGCAAGCATGAATAAGGCATAGTTGGGCCAATTTTTGTTGAGGAAAGGCCTAGGTATTTGAGTATTTCTTATTGAAAACATGATGGAAAATTATCCAAAGCCAAGGAGGCACATGAAGGTGTTCCAAGAAACACTTTCATTACATGTTCATTACCTCAAGCTTTTGAATTTTGTTTTCATGAGGAATGCACAAGTTTTACACCCACTTTGCAAGAAGATGCTCATAAGCATGAAACTAATGGAAATGGAAAACAAGAGGATGATGAAAGCTCTAAAGCCATTGGCTATTGTTGGTATTCCTAATAAAGCCACTACCTCATTAAATTCACCTCCTCCAGAAGGCGACAAAGGTGAATGTGCAAGCTATAAATGTGTCTTTAATATAGTTTCTTCTAATTATGATAAACATGGAAAACCCTTACATAATATTTGGAGAAAAATTACATGTTCCTTTTGTGGTTTGAATAACCTTACTGTTTTGAGGTGTTGGAAGAAGATAGCCATACACAAGAAAATTTTAAAACAAGGTGACAAAAAGTGAAAGGTCCAATGGACAATGAAAACCATGTAGCAAAGAAGATGCAATTATTTTTCACTCATTGCCATAAGTAGGGTCATCTTGTAGACAAGTGTTGTACTTTGTATCCAACAAGTCATCCACAACATTTGAAGAAGGTGGAGAGAGATATTGCAGGAATGGAAAAGAGGATTCCATAATTGATGTGGGTCAGGATGACACATATGATGAAGTGCAACTGAAAGAAGTGCCATTGAAGTGGTTTGGAAAGAGATATTTAGAGTTCTTAACCAATTAAGGCCTTACATTTATTTTGATAATTGATGCAAATATTTCCTTATTGAATGCATTTATTTTCTCTTGAAAGTATGCTGCAAATTGCATGAAGCAAGATTTTGGAAAAGTAGAGTTATGTTGACTCCTTTAGATGTAGCAAAGATGAAAATTTGTAGTTGAAATTTGCATGTGAATGCATATCTTATTCTCTATAATGCATGTTGCATGTTTACGCTAGGAAGGTGTTTGAAAGTGGAGTATGTTGACTCACTTTGTTGTGGAAGATTTTGTCATTTCAGCTCTTTAAGTACTCGTACATACCAATGAGATTCTTGTACTTGTGATTGTATTTGTGAGAGAGTTGAGAAATGTATACATGCATGAGAGTTTGTGTGTGTGAACAGTGGAATTTTTGATAGTTTCATTATGCTTGAACATGCATGAGTGATTGACTTGTGTTGATTGATTGCTTTGTTAACATGTATGTTTGTCAACTTGAGAATGTTGATCATTTGCACATGCATGAGTGTCGACTTGTGTTGGTCAATTTCTTGTTATATGCATGTCATATTGACATGGAAGATTTGACTTTGTCTCCAAATATGAAAGGGAGATGTTGAATAATTGTTTCATGAGATGTGAAATTATTGTTGTTTTGGGAGAAGAATCTTCAATTTGTTATATATGCTTTTGTTTGACTTAAGAGTCAATGGTTTGAAGACACATGTTTTGTCGACTTGTGTTTGGTTGATGGGTTTGTACACCAAGATGCAAGAATGCATGGCAAAGTTCAAAATATATGACATTTTTTTCTTTGAAGGAGAAAAATGAAGAGGTCGTCTAGTTGTGTTTCTTGCATGATGTGTTTTTCAAGTTAATGGTTTTGCTTGTGACAAGATGTCTCAGGATTTTGGAAGGTCCACTCTTGAGTGAGAGGCTCATGATTAGCCTTCATTCTCAAATCATGGCACAAGAATCATGTCAATACTGGAGGATGATGGAATCAAGAAGTAGAAAGTGGACAAGATGCCAAAAATGATTGCATCCAAAATAGTAGCCATTGTAGACCATTTGATATGTTGACGCCAATAAGCGAAAGCTATGGCGAATGAATTCTTCTAGATGTGGAATTTGGAACCGTGGAGGTAAAAAGAATAGTCATTTATTTTCTTGTGTTTACTGATATTGGAACTCATTGTTGTAGTTCACTCAGATGGGCTTAACTTGGAAAATTGGTTTCCAAGGAGAAAATTGCATCGAATGCATGTGTGTGAAAAGGAGGAACAAGATTCTCTGTGGGAAGGCCATCATTCATCTTTCCAAGCACTGAGAGATCACTTTGGTACAACAAGGTGTTTAATTAGTCAGCAAGAAGTGAGCAAGTGTTGGACTGGGTCAACAACGAAAGGAGGACATTGGTTGAAGTGCCAAGCAATTTGCAAGGCAAGGCATGTCAGTGAACCCAAGTGGTTGCCATGGAGATTTTTACAAGTAGAATCAAGTTGATAGAACTTGGAAAAGAGAAGAGTATTAAAATTTAATCAGATAACCAACTTTTGTGTGTCCAAAATCCTGTTAGTAGGAAGGAGTGATCATAATTGAATTGGGGGAAAAAATTTGCTAAAAAATGAAAGTGTTAAGAATCTTTCAGAACCTGAACGACCTGATAGGTCTCGTCGGCCTGATTTTGGCTGTTGAGATTGCAACAAGATGATGAGCTTAGTGAAAAGAGTCACCTTCACTAAGTGGGCCCACAAGCTATTTTTGGCGCAAGTCTATTTTTAGACATGTCGACCATATTCTATGAGTTGCAGGATACTATTTGTGGATGGTTGGTCAAGTTGGAAAAATAGATGGACTTCTATTTTTAGACATACTGGGCGGAATCTATTTTTAGATTGCCAGTCTAAAAATAGATATGTCGAATATTATTAGCTCTTAATAATATTTGGACTATAAACATTATCTTATTCTCTTGGAGCACTTCGGTTAAGTGCACAGATGTGGCACAGGAGCTGACAGAAGGAATTATGCTAATCCTGAGGGTTAAGTGACACGCATGGATACTTCAAGTTAGAACTCATGTGACAAAGTTTGTGACAATGGGGTAGCTGGTGGAGTTGTGTTCGCTTTGAATCCCGGCAAACATATGAGTTTAGTTGTATGATATTCAGTCTAACTGATTGATACACTAGTGAGAGTGGTGTGAATTAATTAATAATTAATTCACTAATTATTAACTCATTAATCAACTGAAGAATACATTAGTTAACTATAGTGCATGGACAGTTTCAGTGGAGAACAATGAAGAGGTAAGTGAAAGAGCAGTGTGACTATCAATTGTGACTATAGTGTTGCATGATTTGCAACACACAGTGGTTGGAGAAGCCAATGAGGATTGTGTGAGAAAGGCTGGACCAATTCGAGTTCATTCAGAGCAATTCTTCAGCAGTGATTGCACAGTAGAGGCAGGCTAGCAGGTGGCAGAGATCGATGCATGGGATTTGCTAGATCGGACCTGATTAGTGTGTAGCAATTGGAGATTGTAATGAGAGCTTGTGAGGAGCTTTGTATGATGATTGTTACATGATATTTATGACATATAATATATAGATAGTTGGGGGTTTTCAGCTTTAAGTTTTCCCATAAATTACCGTGTTCATATGTGTGAATGTTTAATGTGTGGATGCGATTGTTTTTATTTCCGTAATTAATGATCAATGGTAGAAGAGATTTTTTATTATGCATGAAGTCAAATAGTGTGTGATCAGGAGAATATCGAATGTATAACATATCATTTATATAAACTTCTACATGGTATCAGAGCTATATTGATCATTGGAGAAATTGCAAAACATTGAAGCGGTTGAGTTTTGTGTTGGTGGAATTTGAATTTGCAGTAGTGTTTTCTTGGTGTCGAAGTTGATATGTCTTTCAATGGATTGCGATTGGAGTATGCCCTTGAGGAAAGCTCGAATTATATTGCATGGAAGGACAGGATGGAGGCGGGGGCCGGAGGACATTGGCTTGAAGGAGTTCATAGATGCATAAATTCCAAAACCTGCTTCTAGCGATGCTGCCGCACTTGACGCATGGCAAAAGAAGACAACAAAATGTCGAAGGATTCTGTTGGAAGGTGTGAAGGATCACATAGTGTCCAGCCTTCATGGTAAATATTCTCCATTCTTTATGTGGAAAGATTTAACAGACTTGTTCCAAAGCAAGAGTGACCAGAGGAAGTTGGCGCTCAAGGATAAGCTCAGGAATATAAAAATGGAGAAAGGCGACAGTATACCCAAGTACCTCACGAAGTTTGTCCAGTGCGGGGATGAGCTGGGACGTGCGGGGGTTACTGTAGATGACGAGGACTTGGTGATATTGGCTCTCCTTGGGCTTCTGAAGAGTTGGCATTCCTATTAGGACTCTGTCAATGGTCGGGAGAAACTGCCAGGATGGGAGTGACTTTGGTCGGATCTTGTGCAGGAGGAGATAAGGCAGAGTACCAGGGATGGATCTTCATCAAAGAATGCAGATGAAGAAAATTGTGCTGTGGCTGCCAAAGAAAGGAAGGGGAAGTGCAAGAATAATGCTTCTTAGTCCGGTGCGAAAGGCAAGAAGCAGGACATTTCCAAGGTGAAGTGCTTTCACTGTCACCAACACAGAAATTACGCCACTAATTGTCCACAGAAGAAGAAAAATAAGTAGGCTGCTGGATCTGCAGCTGGAGAGGCCTTAGTCTCGCTGTTTGAGTTGGAATTTTCTCTGATCGCATGCTTGGTCTCAAGTATGATGGGTTCAGTGTGGTTTCTTGACAGTGGTGCGTCTTTTCATATGACCGAAGACAAATATTTGTTCAGTGATTTGGTTGAGAAGGATCTTGGAGTGCACATCGAGATGGGAAATGATGGTAGATATAGTGCGACTGGTATCAGGACCATTTCCTTTGAGAGGGAGTCTGGAAAACCCTTCGTATTGAAGGAAGTCATGCATGTTCCAGGATTGAAGAAGAATCTTATCTCTGTGGATATTTTGGAAGACAAAGGATATGATGTTGTCTTTAGCGAGGGATAGGCTTTCCTGTGTAGTAAGGAAACTGGTGAAACCCGGAGGATAGGGGTTTGAGTTAAGAACCTTTATCAGTTGCAGGTAGATGGTTGCGTAGCAATGGCACACAAGGCAGAAGGAGTGGTGAGCCGGGATGAGGGCAAGCTATGGAACAGGAGATTGGGCCATCTTCACCATGGTGCTTTGAAAATTTTGTAGCAGATTTCTACCGAGCTTCCTAAAGGTACACTTGCGCAGTCAGATCAGTGCAAGGAATGTACTTTGGGAAAATTTTTGAAAGCCACCTTTCACGAAAGGATAGTCGCGCCACGAAGATCCTTGAGAGAATTCACATAGACGTGTGTGGACCTTTCTCAGTAGCTTCGACAGCAAAGCACAGGTATTATGTGATCTTTGTTGATGATTTTTCTCGGAAGTGCTGGATTTTCTTCATGTAGAAGAAGAGTGAGACATTCTCTAAGTTCTGTGAGTTTAAGGAATTGGTGAAGAAAGAATCAGGGAAGCAGGTGAAGGCTCTTAGGAGAGAAAATGGTGGTGAATTCATCTCTGGCGAATTCAAGGACTTTTGCAGCGCAAAAGGAATTTGAAGAGAGCTCATAGCGCCTCATAACCCACATCAGAATGGGGTCGCGAAGCGAAAGAGAAAAATGATAGTGGGTGCTGCACAGGCGATGTTGCATGATCAGGGCCTTCCCATACACTAGTGGGATGAGGCATGCAATACTGCAGTTTATGTGCAAAATCGTTGTCCTCACAGAGTACTTGGCATGAGTACACCCGAACAAGCGTTTTCTACTAAGAAGCTTGATATTTCTCATTTGAAGATTTCTGGCTCACCTGTTTACATTCATGTGACGAAGGATGCCAGGAAGAAGCTGGAGCCGACCGCAGAGGTTGGGATATTTGTGGGGTACACTGATACACCCCACAACTATCGTGTGTATTTGCCAAACAGTCGGAAGACTGTTGTGCGACAGGATATCAAATTTCATGAGGAGAAAGCCATGAAGTGTTCGCTTGAAAGGGAGCCACACTTGCATGCATATGAGGAGCTATTAGTTCCTAAGGATGAGCCTCGGGATGTGGATCAGCCACAAGAGGAGGTTCATGGAGTGGAAGAAACCACTCATGCAGCGCCAACCATCAGAGGGTGGAAGCGCACTACAGAAGCTGAGCGACTGAATCTTGATGCAGAGAAGATTGTAGGATCACCTACATCACAACGAAGACAGAGACATTCACCTGACCGATATACTGGATACATGGCTCTGATGAGCAAGTGTATCGTGATAGAACCATCCTCTTTCGAGGAAGTTGTGGAGGACCCTGCATGGGTAGATGCCATGGTGGAAGAGTATGATTCGATTGTCAGAAACAATGCATGGGAAATTGTCCCAAGGCTGGAAGGGAAATCAGTGGTAGGTTCAAGATGGATCTACAAAGTGAAGCAAGCAGTTGACGGGAGCGTCGAGAAGTAAAAGGCAATATTTTTTTCCCGGGGCTTCTCACAGATTGAGGGGATCGATTATGAGGAAACCTTTGCACCTGTTGCAAGGTATTCTTCCATACAGACGATTCTTGCTCTCTCAGCGTAGATGGGGTGGCACATTCATCATATGGATGTGAAGACTGCGTTCCTCAACGGAATCATTGAGGAGAGGTGTACATAGAGCAGCCCGAAGGTTTCGAGATCTTCAGCAGTGAGTCGCATGTGTGCAGGCTCAAAAGAGCGCTGTATGGGTTGAAACAAGCACCTCGTGCTTGGTACACACGGATTGACAGTTATTTCACCGGACTTGGTTTTACCAGGAGCGAGGCGGATCCCAACCTGTACCAGATAGTGGTTGAGGGTAAGTTGCTGATCATTGTACTTTATGTAGATGATTTGATTTTGACAGGTGATGAACTGTTGATACACTCATGCAAGGCTGATCTTGCAAAGGAGTTTGAGATGAAGGACGTGGGCCTACTTCATTATTTCCTGGGATTGGAAATTTGGAAGCGTAGTGATGGATTGTTTGTGTCTCAAGGCAAGTATTCCCAGGAGATACTGGAGAAGTTCAACATGCATGGCTACAAGCCTATCGACACTCATTTTCCTGGTGGATGGAGGAAAGAGGATGCTACATCGGTAGAGGTAGTGGATGCCACTGTTTACCGACAGTTGGTGGGGTCGCTTATGTATCTAGTCAATACACGACCTGACATATGCTACACTATTAACTAGATTTCACAAGCTATGGTTAAGCCTACCAAGCTCTTTTGGAAGGCAGGCAAGCATGTATTGAGATATCTCAGAGGCACATCGGGATATGGATTATGGTACAGACAGTCAGATGAGGTGAACAAAGTGTTTCTCACTGATGCGTATTGGGCGTGAGCCCACCGTACGTAATATACATATGGAGGGAGATCTTTTTAGTATCGGGTCGACAATAGTTTCTTGGTACAGCAGGAAGCAGAGATCCGTGGCACTCAGTTCAGTAGAGGCTGAGTATATGGCAGCGAGTTTGGCTACATGCGAGGCTATATGGATGAGGAAGATCCTGGTCGGGTTGTTCGGTTCACACTTAGATCCTACTGTGATTTATTGTGATAATCAGAGTTGCATTAAACTCTCGGCTAATCCAGTATTTCATGATAGATTCAAATGTTACTGACATCCGGGGTATCATCACCCACACCAAAGTAGCAGATCATGTTGCTTTTACATTCCTACTGAGACTGTGGGATGCTTGCGATCTTCGACGAAGGCGCTCACCAAAGAGCAACTACGTCTGGCTAAAGGTGGACTTGTGCGTATAATCCTTATCTTGTTGAGAGGGAGTGTTGATATTGCAACAAGATGATGAGCTTAGTGGAAAGAAGTCGCCTTCACTAAGTGGGCCCGCAGGCTATTTTTGGCGCAAGTCTATTTTTAGACATGTCGATCATATTCTATGAGTTGCAGGATGCTATTTGTGGATGGTTGGTCAAGTTGGAAAAATAGATGGAATTATATTTTTAGACATACTGGGCGGAATCTATTTTTATATTGCTAGTCTAAAAATAGATATGTCGAATATTATTAGCTCTTAATAATATTTGGACTATAAACATTATCTTATTCTCTTGGAGCACTTCAGTTAAGTGCACAGATGTGGCACAGGAGCTGACAGAAGGAATTACGCTATTCCTGAGGGTTAAGTGGAGCTATTGTATGGATACTTCAGTTAGAACTCATGTGACAGAGTTTGGTGGAGTTATTGAGCTAGTTGATGGAGTTGTGTTCAGTTTAACTGAGTTAAACATAGTTGAGCTAGTTGTATCTAGTCTAACTGATTGATACACTAGTGAGAGTGGTGTGAATTAATTATTAATTAATTCACTAATTATTAAATCATTAATCAACTGAAGAATACATCAGTTAACTACAATGCATGGACAGTTTCAGTGGAGAACAGTGAAGAGGTAGGTGAAAGAGCAGTGTGACTATCAGTTGTGACTATAGTGTTGCATGATTTGCAACACACTATGGTTGGAGATGCCAATGAGGATTGCATGAGAAATTCTAGACCAATTCGAGTTCATTCAGAGCCATTATTCAGCAGTGATTATGCAGTAGAGGCAGGCTAGCAGGTGGCAGAGATCGGTGCATGGGATTTGCTAGATCAGATCTGATTCATGTGTAGAAATTGGAGATTGTACTGAGATCTTGTGAGAAGCTTTGTATGATGATTGTTACATGATCTCTATGACATATAATATACAGATAGTTGGGGGTTTTCAACTTTAAGCTTTCCCATAAATTACTGTGTTCATATGTGTGAATTTTTATGGTTTTAATGTGTGCATGCAATTGATTTTATTTCCGCAAGTAATGATCAATAGTAGAAGAGATTCTGTATTGTGCATGAAGTCAAATAGTGTGTGATTAGGAGAATCTCAGATGTATAATATATCAGTTATATAATTTCTACACTGGCACACTTTTTTTCATCAAAAAATAACTCCGTATGAGAAAGTTAGAGCCTGCTGTATGCTTTGACAAACAAACGAATTTTCAAAAAAAAGTCAAACATGGTAAAATGGGTTAATTTATTGGTCAAAATTTGGTTTTCCTTTGGACAATGGTGTGCTGACACTTGTCAGCTTGTGGTTGGCCAAAAATACTGGGCTACATGTCAGTTTCTGGTTGTTTTTGAATGAAGCAATGGGCTCACGACATGTGGCTATCCCTGAGGCTGCCACATGTCCCCCAAGGTCAAATTTCATTATAAATTTGGTTGATCGAAATCAAATGTCTGCTTGAACAAAATTTTATATGGTGTACGGGTGGAGTTTAGGCTCGACCCTGCGACCTCCCCCACACAAATGCCAAGACTTACCACATCTCCTATGCATTGGATCTTAATTATAATGGATGTCTGCTTCTATTTAAATTTTAAAATTTGTAATGGTGAGTGTAAGAGGGGCTAGCCCCGTAGGTCCAGACCCTTACCACAAGATCCATCTTAACTATGGATCTATCAAGCGCTGAGAGGGATCAAATCTCTCGAGGTGCAATCCTATTTTTTGAGTGAAAAACTTGAGGAGAGGTTTGTAACTCGAGAGATTTGATCCCTCTCGGCACTTGATAGATCTAGAGTTAAGATGGATCTAGGCTAGCTTCAGTCGTCTGCAGTCAAGGAAAATCTACCGATAAAATGAGGAACATATGATTAATTTTATCAATAATATGTAAATACATCTAATATTAATATATCCATTTTAAATATGCTAAATATGTCTGAGATTTATCGAGTCATTTTAATTTTAAATTTACTTAGTTACCTCAGTTTGTTGAGATGATAAATATTGTAAAATAACTTTAACGATGAAATAAAATTTTTGAATGAAAAGTGACAATGTAATAATATGGAATGATAGAAAATGTGAATAATAAGAATGTAGTCAATTACAAATAGTCTTCATTGTGATCAATCTCAAACTATTTTCTTGTACTGTTATTATTGTCACCCTTATCAGTTGTGTCATATTTTCATATCGATTATATGAAAATGAAAGTTGGAATGGTAAACCATTTAAATATTTAGCTTGAGTTTTCAGTGTAGTAAACATCATACTTTGTCTCTCTTACTCTCCAATATTAATAGGTTTAATTACTACAACAAAAAAATAAATGTACATTGTCAATAATTTTTTGTGCTTACACTAAAATCAGTGCACACTATTAATCAATGACTTTAAAAATAATGTACCATCATACATCCAATTATATCAAATCATAAATCAACATATACAATGAAATCAATGCATCTGATGCAAGAAATCAAATAAGATTAGAAAATAACATCTACACTGAAATCAATGCATCTAATGCAAGTAATCAAATAGGATTAGAAATCAAAATCTACATTCGAATCAATGTATCTAGTGAAAGTAGGAAAATATTATTAAAAACCAACATCTACACTAAAATCAATGCATCTAGTGCAAGTAATCAAATAGGATTAGAGATCACCATCTACACTGAAATTAATGCATTTAGTTCAAGCAATCAAATAGGATTAGAAATCATCTACATTGAAATTAATACATCTATTGCAAGCAATAAAATAGGATTATAAATCAACATCTACAATGAAATCAATGCATTTAGTGCAAGCACTAAAATAGGATTAGAAATCATTTACATTGAAATCAATGCATCTAGTACAAGTAATCAAATATAATTATAAATCAACATCTACACTAAAATGAATGCATCTAGTGCAAGCAATCAAATAGGATTAGGAATTACCATCTACACTGAAATCAATGAATCTAGTGCAAGAAGTTGTCTTCCCTCTCCCCCCCCTAAATCTATATCTATATCTCCCTCCATCTCTCCTTCTTTGTCTCTATCACACTCTGTGAAACACACACACTCTCTCACTCCATATCTATCAATATTTTTGTCCCTCCCTCCTTATCTCCATTTATATCTTATTTATCTTCATCTTCCATATATATCTCTATCTCCCTCTGTCTCTCTATATCAACCCCAAAACATACACTCTCTTTCTCCAATCTATCTATCTATCAGTCCCTGCCCCTCTCCCTCTCCCTCTCCCTCCTGTTATCCTCTCTCCCTCTCTCTCCATCTTCCTTAATCAAATAGGATTAGAAATCAACATCTACACTCAAATTAACGTATCTAGTGCAAGTAGGAAAATATGATTAAAAACCAACATCTACACTGAAATCAATGCATCTAAAGTGAAAAGGGATTTGGCACTCCCTAGTAATGTAAATAATTGTCATTTACTTTTTATTCTGCAAGACTTGGTAATTATTGATTAGGTACTTTCGTTCAAAAAACCTTGGATATAAAAGCTTATATATATTTTGTTTATTTTTTTAAGATTATGCCAAGTTAGGGAACTTACGGGAGAAGACCCCAAAATAGAATTTTTCAATTTCTAGCCAGTTAGAAAGATACTTCCTCTTCCTTCAAGGATTAAAGAGACAAAAATATCTCACTTAGAGGCCATGAGTGGTTGGAGAGGTAGTAGGTAACAGAAAAGGAAAAGAGGGAAACCTATGAGAAAAAAATTTCCCGCTTAGAGGCCATGAGTGGTTGGAGAGGATGTAGGTAAAAAAAAAGGAAAAGTGGAAAACCTATGAGAAAAAAATATCCCAGTTAGAGGCCATGAGTGGTTGGAGAGGAAGTAGGTAACACAAAAGGAAAAGAGGAAAATCTTCCACATGACACTGTCAAGGAAGCAGGTGTACAACTGAAGGGTGTTCTTGAGCTTGGCACGACCCATTAGAATCCCTATAATGAAATTCCGAACTGTACTAGAGGCCTTGAGGTCCCATAATAGTTATTGTATTGAACTGCATTGAACACTAAAAAGGCTTGAGGAGAGACCAAGACGTAATTTCTATCTCATAGGTTGGGTGGTGGAGTCTTCATCCTAGTTTCATTTTGTTGATTGGGTGGATTAAGAAAAATAACTAAAAGTTTAATTTCGAGAATTCTGTTACTGTTTTCCTAAATAATAAATAAATTGAGTTTTATTTATCAAGAATGATTATAGAAAATAAAGACTAGAGTCTAATTTTTATTTATTTATTTATTTTTTTAACTGGATCGGTTGCTATTTAATATTCAAAAAAGAGGCGAAAGAATTCCCTGATACATTTGAGTGATGATGAAGAGTACCATGGAGGGGTTAAGTGGACAAATACCGAGCCTCTTTTGTGGCTACTACTACTATTTTACTGCATGACAAAATCCTAATATATTCTAACAAACTGCGAGAGCATACGTGAAAATTTAAAAGACATAATCTAAAGAGAAATATGGAGGAATGAGGATTAGTCTATATTAATAGGCCGACCATAGGAAGCATCGATGTTGTCTTCATTATCTCCCGTATTGACTGTGGTAACATTGTTTGAATTAGAGCTTGGATCTGATCTCTTGTTGAGCATGTATTTCAGAATCTGCATTGACTCTTCCATATGAGCACAACGGTTTGAGGTGTTTCTTAACTGCCCCTTGAAATATTTCGCCTGGTGTTGGACGAAAGCAGTGTCCATTTGATGTTTTTGTTCCATAATATTCAACTGTCTTGTGATATGCTCCATATCTGCTTGAAGTTTGGCACAATGAAAGCAATTTTCATTTCTCATGATGGCCGAAGGGAGCACTACTTGACTGTGGGAGAGAGACAACAACATTCCGTTTGAAGTGGAAATACTGCTAAAGAAACTGAAGTACTGAAGGGATGACAAAGAAGGAGAGTCAGGATGGAGGAAACATAAATTAGAATGGGAAATGATGCAGGAGGTCAACGAATCAAAAAATACAAAGGAGATTTTAATGAGTGAACAGAGTTTGGGAGGCTAAATGTGAGCCACTGGTCACACAGAGGGAGAAAAATGGAAAAAATTAATGTAACAACGAATGCTAGATTTTTGTTTCATATAGAGGATTGGTGCTGAATAAATAGGGAAACCACAAGGAGAAGGCAGATAGGGAGGCAATGCAGGGAGAGAGACATGAGAGAATAAAATCACGGGATGATCGTTGTGAGAGGTATGGTTAATGGAGACCTACCCTAACAGAATAAAGAAGAGGTAGATAATTGGGAAATGATAGATTGAGTGAGGTAAGAAAATCATGGCATAGGAGAAAAGGATGTATCTCCTTGAAAAAAGAGTTGACCGACAGGTCTGTTATAGGAATTATTTTCCAAAATGTCTGATTTCTTATTGTTTTTTCTGAGAATATGGAAGAAGGAAATGTCTTCTGTTTCCTTGATCAAGGTGCAAAATCTCTCAATAAGCCTATTGAGAGCTATGTTTCGGGTCTGCGTATAGTTCTTCATCATGTTTATGATGATTTCCAAATCACCAAATATCATGACTTTTTTCATTTTGAGTGTCTTGATAATATCGAGACCTTTCATCAGTGCATAGGCTTCAGCTCTATTATTAGACAGACAACTAAGCCCCCATTCATAGGAGTCCACGATGCAGCCTTGTTCATCTGTTATGTAACCTCCCGCCCCTGCAATCCGTGGGTTTTCTTTTGAAGCACCATCAAAGAATAACACTGGCCTTTTGAGCCCATCAAGCCACTCGATGAACTCTTTCTATTTGAGCCTAATATTCCACTACTTATTGTGGGAAAGTCGATTGACTAGATTTTTACTAAACCTCGAAGGATTTTCAAAATCTCTACCAAGAAAGTTTCTTTCTTCAACTTGGAGATTGCTAAAATTTAGATGGCTGTTGCTTTTGGAAAGGATTGTCTCAATAGTGAGACTCCAAGTCTTTCTTTGGAATTTCCTTGTGTAGGGTGTCTGATATTGAAAAATTTCCTTGTTCCTTATTAACCATATGTTACATAGAAAAACATAGGGAAGGGTATCCCAAAATATTTGGGTTAAAATCTTGAATTTTTTTCCCCAAGGATAACTTCTTTTCCATTTCATGATGAAATCCGAGATTGAGCTGATAGCACCAAGGTCAATCCGGGAGAATTTAGTTAGTGAAAGCCAACACTACGAGGCAAAGGGGAATCCAAAAAAAGGATGGAAAGCCATCTCTTCAGCCATAAGACAGAGGGGTCATCTGGAAGCGCAGTAGATACCTTTATTTTTTAAGTTTTCGGAGGTCAATATCTTTCCTTTGTGAATATTTTGACTTTAGGAAGCACTTCGAATTTCCAGATGGTCCAAGGTGGAGTAGTGTAATGATATTTGAGAAGGAACCCATACCATGGTTTGATTGTGTAAGAGGAGCTAGGAGGGTCCCATCTGAGGCTGTATTGACAATATTTATTAAGAGGGGAAGCACCGCGGAGCGTTACTTTCAGAGTTTTTTGATTAGGTTCGAGGAGGGGAGGCATGATTGGAAAGATCCAACCCTTCCATAAGTTGGTATTCACTTCCTAGCTGGAAATTTGATCCAAAGTATTGACCCCTTGGCTTTTGAGGTAATTTTGAATGCGAAGGGTACTGGGATTGTTTAAGAGAGGGGGTTGTCCCATAATTTTATCTTCCCAGATATTTACACTGTGTCATCCTAGAGGAACTCTGGAGATATTATTGATGATGAATAGAATTTATTTTTTACAAAGAGCCCATATTTTAGTGCAAGGTCTGTGAGGAATAACATGATCTAAAATATTTTTCCTTGGCGTGGAGAGGTATTTTGAATCTAGCACTTGCTTCCACCAAGTTTGTTGTCCCGATATGAGGTGCCAATCGATTTTTCCCCCAAAATAAATGTTCAAAAACTTAGGAATGCAAATTTCCAATCCTCCATTTGCATTATTTTGTGTTACCTGTCTCCATTTAACCAAATTGAATTTCCTCTTCTCATTTTTCCCTCCTTTCCATAAGAAATGTCTTAAGATTGCTTCTATTTTGTGCTGAATGCTGATGGGAGCCTAAAGAAGGTAAAAATGGTACAAAGGCAAAGCTGATAGGACAAATTTTAAGAATATAATGCGCCCAACCAAGTTGAGCCAAGAGGACCCCTACTGCCAAACTTTCTTTTTCATTTTATCGATGCTGAGATTCCAGATTCCTGTCTTCAACTGTCCTGCACTGACTGACATCCCAAGATAATTGAAATGAGTCCAATTCCACTGATAGGAGACCCAAAAAAATTGAGCTATGCTGTGGATGGTGTTGATAGTTGCATTCCACCCATAAAATTTTGGACTAGACTGGAGGTATTGAGGTCTCGGAATAGTTAATCGCTGGAAACTAAAGAGGCTCGATGAGATACCATGATGTAATTGTTGGTCTCATAGGTTAGGTGGTGGAGTCTTCATCCTAGTTTCATTTCCTTGATTGGGTGGATTAAGACAAACAAATAAAGTTTAATTTTCAGAATTATGTTATTGTTTTCCTAAATGACAATAAATTGAGTTTTATTTATGAAGGATGATTGTAGAAAACAAATACCAGAGTCTGTTGCTTCTTTCTTGAATGATAATGAATAAAGTTTCCTTTAGGAAAAGTAGTTGTAGAAAACAGGATCTCGAACCTGTTACTGTTCTCTTAGACAATTACGTAGAAATTTTTCTTTACAGGTATCTAAAGGAGGTCAAGGAAAACATAGAAATCCTTAAATGTAACTTGTTCATTTGTGCATGTAAAGTTCAGTGTTATGTATCTGGAAGAAATAACGCTGGAAATTAAGTAAGAACATGAAATGATTTTAATCCCAGGGGTTTAGAAATATAATCGTTCTATTTTTCCTAAAATAAAAAAAATGAGGAAAATACATAACTTTGTAAACAAGGAACCTTGATTAGCATGGAACCAATAAATGTTGTAAGGAGATAATGAAAAATTAATAGGGTAGTTGCAGTCTTCTTGGTATATTGACAAGGTAAATTGAAATTGAATCTTGGTTAAATCTTAGGGGAAAAAACTCAAAATTTGTTCCAAGGGTTGTCTAGAACCCTGCAGAAGTGAGACCTCATACCCTATGGGAAAATAATAGAACCTCAATTCTCAAGTCCCATATCTCTACCGGGTAATATGACTCTGACCAAGGAAGGTACAAGAATTCAATATGTTACAAGAAAATATAATGTAAAGAACTAACTACAGTTCACACATCTGCATACATTTAAATTGCATTAAATAAGTCTATAAGAAAGAAAAACCCTTTATATTGGAATAGAAATAATGATAATAAGATGTAGGAAAGAACATTTGAGAAAGTAGATTTTTTAGCCAACCCTTCTAAGAATACCTGATCCGAATTTATGTAGGAACACAAAAAAATAAATATATAACCATAAATAATAAGGTGCAATATAAATAACACTTAATTTCATCAATATCAAAGAATTGAAATTTGTTTACAGACATAATGGAAATAAACTAGCTAGGGCACTAGTAGCTTATCTATGAGAAGAGATGTGGTGGCTACAAGCCTTTGAACTATGTTACAATGAGGCTCGAGGGCCTATTTATTATTGAGAAACAATGGAAAACCATAAACATCCAAAAAACTAACCCTAGGAGATGAAGTGCCGAAACTATGGGCCCCGTTTGGGTAAATTGGTACATCAACTTCCCAGGGACGCAAATTTGGTATACGATCACCATTTGACACGCTCAGTACCTCGTCAGAAAGATCTATCCGAGGAATACAACTTTTGATGTGAGAAACATCAAAGGAACTTCCATTTTTCTCCCAGTTTTCCCAAAAAATGTTGTTTAGGGCCTCGAAACGTCTCCAAAAGTTCAGGACCAGAAAAATGCTAAAAATAGTAAACATTGCTACAATTAAGAAAATTGAAAAATTGAAAGAAACAATGTGGGGGCGCCAAGTGGAATATGTGGGTGGCCACCAATATCCACCTGCATAATTCCTCCCCCCTTAGGAAGCAATGGTCCCCATTGCATTGAGATCCTCCATGAGATGAGAAAAATTCTAATGAACTTAGTCCCTAGTGAACCACTTACCTTGGTGTAGGAGTTGGCCAACTTTGACAACCCGATACAGTTAGATATTTTTTTGGCGAGTATTATTTATTTGAGTATCCATGATACAATTTGTGGTGGCTTGTTCCATGTAGTCTGGGTTTAACTCTGTTGGTGTGAGTTGTTTTGCAATGGCAGAGGTGTCCAATAGAGGTAGGAAGTAGTGCTGAAGGCGGTGCACATTGAACACTGGGTGCATACCAAGGAATGGTGGAATATTGAGCTCGAGGGCATTGGCCGCTACAAACTTGGTGATGGTATACGATCCATATATGATCTAGGTGGATATTGGTGGCCACCTGCTTTTTCCACTTGGGGCCCCACCATTGTCTCTTTTAGTTTTTTGGTTTCGACACAACTTACTATTTTTAGCAGTTTTTCGAGCCCTGAACTTCCGGAGCCGTTTTGAGGCCCTAAACGACGTTTTTTGGGCATCACTTATCTGGAAAATATGATTCCATTATAAAATTGATATTTGTGGTTAGCAGTTGTATTCCTTGGATAGATCTTTCTAACGATGTATCATGTGCATCAAACGAAGATAGTATGCCAAAGTTACGACCCCGGGAAGTTGAAACACCAATTTACCCAAACAGGGCCCACAGTTTTGGCGCTTCATCTCCTAGGGTTAAGTTTTTGGATGTTTATGGTTTTCCATTATTTTTCTATAATAAATAGGCCCTTGAGCCTCATTGTAACACAGTTCAGAGGCATGTAGCTACCACATCTCTTCTCAGAGATATGCTACCAGCGTCCTAGCTAGTTTATTTCCATTCTGTCTGTAAGCAAATTTCAGTTCTTTGATATTAATTAAATGAAGTGTTATTTCTGATGCATCTTTGTATTTAGGGTTATATGTGTACTCTGTTGTGTTCCAGAATAAATCTGGATCAGTGGTATCAGAGTGGTCTTCTTTTTCTCGATCCTTCTTTGCATGTCCCCAATGAGGTCGGGGTATAAGGAGTTAGGGATCGATCTGGTTGAACCTTTGCAAGATCAGCCTCGTAAACCCCAACGACCACCCATGGGGGACGAAAATAAAGATGAGGGAGCAGGAGATCTTATGAAAATATTGCTCGAGGAGGCCCTAAAAAAACAAAGGAACGCAATGATGGATAACTTTGCCCAGATCCTTCAACAACTGCCTAGCGGCGATGCATCTGCATCCAACAACCACTCTGGAGGCGCAACTCGGTTTAAGGTATAAGAAAACTTTGACATTCCCATAATTGAGGGTCAAATAGATGCAGATGCCATAGATAGATGGTTGAATCTATTATAAGGATATTTCTCAGTTCATGACTTTTCCGACCGGGAGAAGATTATTTTTTCACTCCTCAAAGCTACCCCCCATGTCAAGGACTGGTGGGAAACCTACAGTGAGAAAAATGAGAAGACAAAACCCTCTCTGTTCTTAGCCGTACCCACTTGGAATTCTTTTCGAGACACCATCAAGGAAAAATACCATCCCATGGGGAGCTATGAGGACAAGTACATACAATGGACCATGCTGCGGCGACAAAGGGATCAAGATGTGCATGAGCTGATGAATTTGTTCCATACCTTGCACACAAAGTTGGGTATCAAATATTCGGAGAAACATTTGGTGCTTTGGTATCGCAGTTGTCTGCATAGATATATTTAGGAGGAAATGGAGTTCCTCGACATCTCCTTGCTTGGTACGACATACCGTATGGTGCCAAGATTGTGCAGAAATTCAAACAAAAGAAGCGAGACTTTGGATCTGTGAATCAAAAGAAAAGGAAAGGTGCCTCCAAACTGCAGAAAAAAGGACAAAGCAAAGGCATGGTGGCCCAAGACAACTTGCCAAAGCCACAAGCAAAGAAAAACACCGTTAAGCCAAAGAAGGACACGGGAAAGTGTTGTGAGTTCCATAAGAGCTCCACTCACAACACACGTGAGTGTTGGGAAAAGCAGTCGCTGGTGGCCGAGATGAGGGATTTTGAATCAGATGCATGCTCTGACTCTAAATCATAACCTGACAAGGGTAATGACAAAGAGAAACAGATTATTGATGCGGAGCCCAATGCCATTGTTGCCACTTCGAAGATCTAGAAGGAGGAACCGGAAGATCCAAAGGAGGAGGAGCGTCTCTTCCACTCCCATATGTGGTAAAGGGTTCGCCACTAAAATTCATTGTCAACAATGGGAGAAAAAAGAACCTCATTTAAGAAGAGGCTATGAAGCGTTTAGGCTTGCATACCATAGCACACCCACAACCATACACCATCGGGTGGCTTCACCAAGGATGGGATCTCCGTGTCAGCCAGCAGTGCCACCTTCCCTATAGCATCAAGCCCTTCATGGATGAGGTATTATGTGACATTGCTCCTCTTGATGTTTCTGATGTATTATTAGGCAAACCATACTTGTGGAAGTGAAATGCTGTGTATGAATCCTGACCTCCTGCTGTTATTGTTACTTTGGGAAATAAGCTATATAGGATACAAGAGGTACCACCGTCTGCCACTATCTCTTTGGTTACTGAAAAAAAATGCATTAAGATCATTTCCCAAACCAGGAAATTTGTTTTCTTGATGATCCTCCCCTAGGGAAAGAAGAAGATTGTGGCCATGACCTCCACACAAGGCTCCTATGCATGAAAACAACAAATGGACAAGGTTGTGGAGGAGTACCGGGACATCGTCACCTCACCCGCAGGGGTTATTTTGCACTGTCAGGTCAAGCACTCCATTGATCTGACCCCAGGTGTGCTGCTACCCAATGGACCGATCTATTGACATTATGGTCTAGAGAACGATGAAATTAAGAGTCAGATTCAGGAGCTGCTACAAAAAGGTCACATCCGTCCAAGTTCATCGCCCTGTGGGAGCCCGATCGTGTTGGTGAAGAAGAAGGATGGGACTTGGAGACTCTGTATTGATTATTGGGCGTTGAACAAGATCACTGTCCAGAATAGGTACCCACTCCCATGGATTGATGACCTTATGGAACAACTCAAAATGGTGAAATATTTTAGCAAGATCGACTTGAAGTCTGGGTATCACCAGGTACCAATCGAACCCTCTGATGTGTGGAAGACTGCCTTCAAAACCAAGGAGGTAATTTTCAAATGGCTGGTCATGCCTTTTGGGTTTACGAATGCTCCTGCAACCTTCATGAGGTTGATGGACGACATCTTGCGGCCATTCAAAAACTCATTTGTAGTAGTGTACTTGGCTGACATTCTGATCTTCAGCTATACTTGGGAAGAGAACCTTCACCACATCTGGCAAGTCCTCCAAACATTGTGACAAAACAATGTGTGCCAATTTGGAGAAGTGCACTTTTGGCATGACCCAAGTTCAATATCTGGGATACATTATTGATGAAAGGGGGGTGCATGTGGATCTAACCAAGATCCAAGTCATTCGGGATTGGCCAGCCCCAACCACTCTAACAAATATTCGCAGCTTTCTGGGTCTTTCTAATTTATACCGTAGGTTCGTGTTGGGATTCTCTCATATCACTTGGCCCTTGAGTCAAGTCACCAAGGGAGGAGTGAAAGAAAAATTATTTTGGTCAGAATCTCAACATAAGGAGTTCGTAGAATTGAAACATCGCCTCTGTTATGCCACAATGCTCACATTACCAGACTTTCAAAAACCATTTGAGATTGAGATAGATGCCTTTGACTATGCTATTGGGGAAGTTCTTACTCAACAAGGGCATCCAGTGGCATATCACAGTGAGACATTGTTTGACACAGTTCGCAAGTATCCCACTTATGACAAAGAAATTTATTCCATTGTGCAGGCTTGTTGACAATGGAAGCATTACATTTTGGGGAAGGAAACAATCATCCACACAGACCACGGACCCATGCTTCTCATTCAGACACAAAGGAAGTTGTAGAATGATCACCATCAGAAGTAGTCCACATATCTGCAATAGTTTCATTTGAACATCAAGTACAAGAAGGGTAGCACCAATAATGTTTCAGACTGCCTCATGCGACCACCCATCATGGCGCTAACCATCGTTCTCAACTCTTGTGAGCACGAGACTTCTGATTGGCCGGTTCTCTACAAGAGCGATCCATAATTCGTCCACACATACAAGGCACTCTTGTGGGGTATGCAAGTTCCAAAATTTCACCTCTAAGATGGACTGTCATGTCACCTGGAACACCTTTGTGTTCCTTTAAGCGAGCGTGCCAAGATGATATGGGAAGAAAACTACAGTCAATTTTCTGGGCATTTCAGGGTTGATAAAATAGTGGAAGTACTGCAAAATTATTTATATTAGTTGAACCTTAAACATGATGTCGGGAATTACATCAGATCCTGCAATGCTTGTGCCATTGCCAAACCGACCATCAAGAAGCAATGCTTCTATACTTTGCTACCTACCACTAATATACCTTGGGAATCCATCTCCATGGCTTACATGTCGGGACTTCCTTCTAGTAAGCATGGAAACGACTGTGTTTTCATGGTCGTTGACAGATTCTCGAAGATGGCCATAATGGCGGCCTCCAAGAAGAATATCACAATAGAAGCCACTGCTAAACTCTTCTTTGAACGAGTGTGGGTGCACTTTGGGATCCCACAGTATATCATATCAGATCGAGACAACTGGTTCCTCAACACATTTTGTTCCAGCCTCTGGTCAATGCTGAACACCAAGCTCACCAAGTCCACAACTTTCCGTCCCCAAACTGATGGCCAGGTAGAGGTCGTCAACAAGATGATTGTACACATTATATGCACGTAAAATTCAAAGCATCCATGCAAATGGGATGGGAACCTACCCTATGTACAACACAATTATAACCGGGCTCTCCACACTCAACTGGCCACAACCCCTTTCAGGTGGGCTTGGGATTTCAGCCGCTATGTCCCATTGACGTAGCCATGCCATTTGCGGCTACTCAGGCCGATTTGACTCAAGTCCAGTCTGACGTTGACAAAGCGACCATCTTCATTGAGCGCATTCAGCACATCTACCAACAGGTTCATGACATATTGGACAAAGCTAATGCTAAGTACAAGCAACGACATGATCAACATCGGGTGCCACACAACTTCCAGGTAGGCGACAAAGTGTGGCTACATTTGCAGAAGGAACGCTTCACTAGACACCACCACAAGCTTCACCTGCTCCAATATGGGCCGTACACCATTACCAAGGCTATAGGGAACAATTCCTTTGAGCTCAGTATTCCGCCATTCCTTGGTCTACACCCAATATTCAATGTGGACTTCCTTCGTCCCTACTTCCCACCTCTACTGGACACCTCTGACATTGCAGACCAACTCACACCAATCGAGTTAAACCTATAATGCATTGAACATGCCACCATAGATTGTATCATGGACATGCAAATAAATAACACTCGCCAATAGAAGATCCAACTGTATTGGGTTGTCAAAGCTGGCCAACTCTTGCACCAAGGCAAGTGGTTCACCAGGGACCAAGTTCAGTAGAAGTTTCCGCATCTCATGGAGGAACTCAATGCAATGGGGGACTATTAATTCCTAAGAGATAAGGAATGATCTATGTGGATATTGGCGACCACCCGCCTATTCCACTTGGTGCCCCATCATTGTCTCTTTTAGTTTTTCAATTTCGGCACAACTTACTATTTTTAGCAGTTTTTCAGGTCCTGAACTTTCGGAGCCGTTTTGAGGCCCTAAATGACATTTTCTGGGCATTGCTTATCTAGCTAATATGATTCCATTCTATAATTGATATTCGCTACTTAGAAGTTTTATTCCTCGGATATATATTTCTAACGAAGTATCATGTGCATCAAACGGTGATAGTATGCCAAAGTTACGACCCCGGAAAGTTGAAACACCAATTTACCCAAACAGGGCCCATAGTTTTGGCACTTCATCTTCTAGGGTTAGGTTTATTGTTTCTCTATAATAAATAGGCCTTTGAGCCTCATTTTAACACAGTTCAGAGGCCTATAGCTGCCACATCTCTTCTCAAAGATAAACTACCAGCGCCCTAGCTAGTTTATTTCCATTATGTCTGTAAGAAAATTTTAGTTCTTTGATATTAATGAAATGAAGTGCTATTTTCGATGCATCTTTGTATTTATGGTTATATGTGTATTCTACTGCGTTCCTGCATAAATACGAATCAATATCGGAGTGGGTAAAGTTTGTGGTGGGGTCCAACGAGGCGCTCCTTCTGCAAATGTAGCCACACTTTGTCGCCCACCTGGAAGTTGTGTGGAATCCGATGTTTATCATGTCATTACTTGTACTTAGCATTGGATCTATCCAATATGTCATGAACCTATTGGTGGATGTGCTAAATGCACTCAATGAAGCTTTTCTCTTTTTCAACTTCAGACTGGACATGAGCCGAATCGGCCCGAGTAGCTGCAAATGGCATGGTTACATCAATGGGACATAATGGATGGAATATCAAGACCACTTGAAAGGGGTTGTGGCTGGTTGAGCTGTGGAGAGGCCGATTATAACTATATTTTACATAGGGAAGGCTCTCATCCCATGTGTGTGGATGCGTTGAATTGTACATGCACATAATGTGTATGATCATCCTGTTGACGAACTTTGTCTGGCCATCAGTTTGGGGATGGAAATATGTGGAATTGGTGAGCTTGGTGTCCAACATTGGCCAGAGGCTGGAAACAAATGTGCTATGGAACCTGTTGTCCCGATCCAAGATGATAGACTATGGGATCCCAAAGTGCACCCACACTCGTTCAAATAAGAGTTTGGTAGTGGCTTCTGCTGTGATATTCTTCTTGCAGGTTGCCATAATGGCCATCGTCAAGAATCTGTCGATGAACACGAAAAAAAATTCGTTTCCATTCTTAGTAGAAAGAAGGCCCAACATGTAATCCATGGAGATGGATTCCCAAGGTCAAATAGGGGTAGGTAGCGGTGTATGGAGGCATTTATTCTTGATGGTATGTTTGAAAATGACGTAAATAATGCACGATATGATGTACTTCTCGACATCCTGTCGAAGGTTTAGCCAATAGAAATACTTCTGCAGTACTTTCATTGTTTTCTCGACCCCTAAATGCCCAGTGATTCGACTGTAGTGTGCTTCCCAAATCATCTTGGCACGCTCGCTTGAAGGAACACAAAGGTGTCCCAGGTGACATAACACTACATACATGAGGTGAAAATTTGGAACTTGCGTACCCTCCAAGAGTGTCTTGTATGTGTGGCTTAATTCTTGATCGCTCTTGTAGAGAAGAAACCAATCAAAAGTATTGTGCCCACAAGAGTCGAGAATGGTGGTTAGTGCCACAATTGGTGGTTAGCTGAGGTAGTCTACAAAATTGTTGGTGCTTAATGAAACTATTGCAGATATGTGGATCACTTATGATGGTGATCATTCTGCAACTTCCGTTATGTATGTATGAATTGTAGGGGTAGGTGGTCTGTGTGGATGACCGTTTCCTTCCCCAAAGTGTAATGCTTCCATTGTCGGCAAACCTACACAATGGAATACATTTATTTCTCATAAGTGGGATACTTGCAAACTATTTCAGACAATTTCTCACTGTGATATGCCACTAGATGCCTCTGTTGAGTAAGAACTTCCCCAATAGCATAGTTAGAGGCATCTGTCTCGATCTCAAATGGTTGTTGCAAGTTTGGTAATGTGAGCACTGAGGCAGAGTAGAGGTGATGTTTCAATTCTACAAATGCATTTTGGTTAGATTCCGACCAAAATAATTTTTCTTTTGCTCCTCCCTTGGTGACTTGACTCAAGGGCCAAGTGATCTGAGAGAATCCTAACACGAAACCGTGGTAGAAATTAGTAAGACCCTGAAAGTTCCGAAGCTCTATTAGAGTGGTTAGGGATGGCCAATCCCGAATGCATTGGATCTTGGTTGGATTCACATGAACTCCTTGCTCATCAATAATGTATCCTAGATACTGAACTTGGGTCATGCCAAAAATGCACTTCTCCAAATTGGCACAAAATTTGTGTTGCTGTAGTGTTTGGAGGACCTGTCGGATGTGGTGGAGGTGCTCTTCCCAAGTCCAGCTGGATATCAAGATGTCATCCAAGTACACTACTACAAAGGAGTTGGTGAATGGCCACAATATGTCACCCATAAGCCTCATGAAGGTTTCGGGAGCATTCGTCAACTCGAAAGGCATGACCAACCATTTGAAAATGCCCTCCTTGGATTTAAAGGAAATATTCCACACATCAGAGGGTTCAATTAGTACCTGGAAATACCCAGAATTCAAGATGAACTTGATGAAATATTTTTACCCTTTGAGTTGGTCCAGAAGGTCATGAATCCGTGGGATCAGGTACCTATTCCGGATAGTGATCTTGTTCAACGTTCGGTAGTCAATATAGAGTCTCCCAGTCCCATCCTTTTTCTACACCAACACGATCGGGCTCCGACAGGGTGATGAACTTGGCCAGATGTGACCTTTCTGTAGCATCCAATGAATCTTCCTCTTGATTTCATCATTCTCCAAAATAGAGTGTCAATAGATTGGTCCATTGTGCAGTGACGCACCTAGGGTTAGATCAATGGGGTGCTTGACCTGACAGTGTAGAGGCACCCCTATGGGTGAGGTGAAGAATTCCCGTACTCCTTCACAACCTTGTCCATTTTTTGTTGTCATGCAGAGGAGATCTGTTTGGAGGTCATGGCCACAATATTCTTCTTGCCTTGAGGGCGGATCACCAGGAAAACAAATTTCTCGATTTTGGAAATGAGCTTACTGCATTGATTTGTAGTAACCAAAGAGATAGCGGCAGGCGGTGGTACCTCTAGTATATTTTACTACTTATTGCCCAAAATAACAGTAAAAAGACGAGGCCACGACCCATACACATCATGTCGCTTCCATAAGTATGGTTGGCCTAGTAATAATACATCACAAAAATCAAGAGGAGCAATGTCACATAATACCTCATTCATGAAGGGCTTGATGTTGTAGGGAAGGGGACAATGCTGGTTGATGTAGAGATCCCATTCTTGGTAAACCCACCTGATGGTGTACGACCTTGGGTGTGCTATTGTTGGCAAGCCCAACCATTTCACGACCTCTGCTGAAATGAGGTTCTTTTGGCTTCCACTGTCGAAAATGAACTGTAGCGGGGAACCCTTTACCCAGTCTTGGGGGTGGAAGAGATGCTCCTCCTCCTCTGGATCTTCTGGTTGCTCCTTTTGGATCTTCATGGTGGAAACAGTGGCATCTAACTTCGCATCGATAATATTATTCCCTTTTCCATTCCCATTGTCGGGTTCTAATTCAAAGTTGGAGCATGCATTTGATTCAGAAGCCTTCGTCTCGGCCACCAGTGATTTCTTGGCCTGACACTCACTTGCATTGTGAATGGAGCTCTTATGGAACTCACACCACTTTCCCATGTCCTTCTTTGGCTTCGCGGTGTTGTTATTTTCTTGCGGCTTTGGTAGGTTGTCTTGGGCCACCATGCCTTTGATTTTTCCATTGTTCTGCATTTTGGGGGCACCTTTCCCTTGCTTTTGATTTGCAGATCCAAAGTATCCCTTCTTCTGTTTAAATTTATGCTCAATCTTGGAAGCATACCGGTATGCCGTACCAAGCGAGGAGATGTCGAGGAACTCCATTTCGTCATGAATGTATCTGTGCAAACAACCATGGTACTTCAACACCAAATGTTTCTCTGAACCTTTGATACCCAACTTTGTGCGTAGGGTATGGAACATATTCGTCAGCTCATGCACATCTTGATCCCTTTGTTGCCGCAATGTAGTCCATTGTATGTACTCGTCCTCATATCTCCCCACAAGATAATATTGTTCCTTGATAGCATCTAGGAAATAATTCCAAGTGGATACGACCGAGAACAGAGAGGTTTCCCCCTCTTCCTTTTTCGCACAATAGGTTTCCCACCAATCCTTGACATGGGGGGCGGCTTTGAGGAGTGCACAAATAATCTTCTCTCGGTCGGAAAAGTCATGAACCAAGAAATATCCTTCTAATAGATGTAACAATCTATATATGGCGTCTTCATCTATTTGGCCATCAAATATGGGAATGTAAAAGTTTAATTGTACATTAAAAGGGGTTGTGCCTCCATAGTGGTTTCTAGATGCAGACGCGTCACCAGTGGGAAGTCGTTGAAGGATCTGGTTAAGGTTATCCATTATCGCGTTCCTCTGTTTTTCGAGGGCCTCCTCGTGAAATATTTTGATAGGATCTCCTGCTCCCTCTTCTTTATTTTCAACCCCCATGGGCGGCCGTCGAGGTTCGCGAGGCTGATCTTGCAAAGGTTCAAACAAATCGAGCCATAACTCCGTATACCCCGCCCTCGTTGGGGACATGCAAAGAAGGATCAAGAAAGAACAGACTGCTCTAATACCAC
This sequence comes from Pinus albicaulis, assembly GCA_034641835.2. Classification (NCBI taxonomy): domain Eukaryota; kingdom Viridiplantae; phylum Streptophyta; class Pinopsida; order Pinales; family Pinaceae; genus Pinus; species Pinus albicaulis. The sequence goes on from CM076572.1 coordinate 50,446,509, forward strand.
TAATCCAAATTTATGCAGGAACACAACATAATACAAATATAAACATAAATACACAAATGCATAAAAATTAACACTTCATTTCATTGATATCAAAGAACTAAAGTTTGTTTACAGAAAAAATGGAAATGAACTAGCTAGGGCACTGGTAGCTTATTTTTGAGAAGATATGTGGCGGCTACAGGCCTCTAAACTGTGTTAAAATGAGGCTCGAGGGCATATTTATTATTGAGAAACAATGTAAAACCATAAACATCCAAAAACCTAACCCTAGGAGATGAGGCGCCAAAACTATGCGCTCTGTTTGGGTAAATTTGTACATCAACTTCCCAGGGACACAACTTTGGCATACGATCTCTGTTTGATGCCATCAGTTCCTCGTTAGAAATATCTATCTGAGGAAGACAACTTTTGATGTGAGAAATATCAAAGGAACACCCATGTTTCTTTCGGTTTTCCAAAAAAACGTCGTTTAGGGCCTCAAAATGGCTCCAGAAGTTCAAGACCCAAAAAACTGCTAAAAATAGTAAACTGTGCTACAATTAAGGAAATTGAAAAATTGAAAGAAACAATGGTGGGGCCCCAAGTGAAATATGAGGGTGGCCACCAATATCCTCCTGGATCAATACCAAATCTGAATAAGACATTAATCATTTAAAAACAAAATGCTTTGAAGATCTTAATTATGAAATGTATTACAAAACCCATAAGAATACAAATCTCGATTTACGACAAAACATACAAATGTTCTATATCAAAAACAAGAATTGTAACCCTAACACATGCTAAGTAATCAGGGAAATTATTATTACAATGCCAAATATTAACTGTAGCCACGAAGGTGTTTCAGTCGTTACAAAAAAGAGTGAAAAAAATATGAACAATCAAAATTCCTTGGACTGGGGTGGAACCAAACAAGCTACAGAGGGAATAGTTAACTAGTTTTGTCACAAACCCTGTTATATGCATTTAAAAGTAAAATATGAAGTAAGCTCCACACCAGAGCACGGGGATTATTAACAAAACCTGGAAAGATCACGAATTGCATAAGTTCCTCTATGAGTCTAGTAAGGAAAAAAAGTCCGCCATGCGAAAAGACCGAAGAATTTCCCCACCTGTATACAACTTGGGAGAAAACAAAAATGTCAAGTCAGACATCCGGGTGCAAGGAATAAAAGTAACGATAAAATTTGGAACGTTAAGAAGGGTTTGGGAAACACATGTAAGAAACCCACCACCGGTATGCACATCACCGTTGAGCTAGAAGAAAGAATGCGTTCATGTTAGTAACTAGGTATACTGAGAAAATTATATCTGGAAGGTAAAATTAATTCAGGGGCGAATCCCTTTCACTTGTGCAAAAGTCCACTGTCCATTTCCCGAGTTGAGCTGTGGAATGTGAAAACCCTTGTCGAAACCTGTAAAAGAAGCGACTAACCTTGTAAGAATGTCATAGAGGTCATGAGGTTGACAAGGAAAAACTAGGTAGCAAGGATTGAAGTTTATTTTATACCTATACACTTGAATTTGAGAACATGACTCTAAACCCTAGTCATTAGAAATTTGGTTGAAGAGTTAGGAAGCCCTCTGCATTGTTTAGTGAATGATCAGATGAATTGCGCAACAAAGAGTAGGTAGGTTAGCCTTCACTGCCTATCGTTATTATGAGTTGTCATATCAAGAAGTGAATGAGTGAAGGGTAGATCTGCGGCTAGGTGGAAACCACAATCATGACAACAAGTACAATGATGCATTCGAGAGATTTCCATATCATTCATATAATGATAAACATAAAATCTTAAGTCGCCTACTCAAATAAGGGGTGCACACTTTAGAACCTTGTATATATAAATAATATTCACAACCTATGATTGTCGCAAAATTATTACAATAATACCTTTGATCTTTCAATCAAATATTCAACCATGTAACCCCTCAACGTATCAAAATATATACAATGCAAATGTGGATTAACTTGCGTGCTTATGAATTAAAGATTGAAGATATGGTAAACAATTAGACATATTTTGGTAAATCTTAAAAAAAATAAGGTCAATTCGAATTGTGAAGTCTTGAGTTATTGGAATTTTTTTTGTTTTTCTTTGGTTTTTATGTGATGCATGTTACAATCCCCTAGGTATTTAGTAGATCCAAAATTAAGATGAATATAGGTTAGTTATATATATATATATTTAAAATTAGAGGTATTTTTATAACTCTATATTATATTATTGATAGTGAAGGGATGAATATAAAAAATGACCATAATATAAAATTAAATATACAAAAGATATTAGGTGGTTTTTAAGAAATGATTGATTTAAAAATATATCATAAATATATAAGGATTATAAAAAATGATGACGATATATAATTAAATATTTAAATATTATGTGGTTTTTGGGGATGGTTATTTTTAAATATCATGTATTAAGTTAATTATTAATTTTTTTGGTTGGTTATTCAAATTTTTTTTAAGGAAAATTCGGATAAGGCTTTTGTGATCCATATTTTTTATATTGAAATTCTTCCCGTAAAAATCACATTAGAATTCTTGTATCTACGCACCATCCAACCTGGTTCATCGTAGGCTCATCTCGACAAAAAATTAAATAATAATAATGAAAATGATGCAGTAAAAATTCCAACAAATAAAATAAAAACACTCATATCATGAATAAAAATTACTATTAAGAATTATTCAACCAATATTCAAGAATATATTAATTACTAAATTAAAATTGTTTCAAAATAAATAAGAAAAATGTATAGAGACTGAAAATAAAAATAAAATAAAGAAAATGACAGTCTAAGAAATATTAAAACATATTATATAAAATATACAATAGAGATATATAATTAAATATGTGTTCTTTTAAGAAATGAATGATTTAAAAATATATCATAAATATATAAAGATTATAATAAATGATGAGGAGATATAATTGGTTTTTAAGAGATTCTTATTTTTATTTATATATTAATTTTTTGTTGGAGGAAAATTTTGGCAGATCCACTCGAAGGAATCACATAAGGAATCACATCTCGTTGACTTCCTAATAAGGCTTAACTCAAGGGATTCTAGGAGAATTGACATTGTGATTTTCCTTTTGAAGAGGTACTTTAAAAATAATAAATAAACTAATTGAGCTAATCCTTAAAGCTTGTTGAATTTTTCATTATTCATTATGTAACATTTTCAATTAATAAAATAGAAAAGACATTAAGCCACTCATTAACTTAATACTATATATATGGTTGACTTCAAAACATAACATAAATATATAAATGTTAAATTGTAATATATTATTCATAATTTAATAAATCCAATTAACTGAAATAAAGAAATTAAATTTGCTTCAAGTTTGGGCCAAAAAATGAACAACTTTCTCTTTAAACTCCAATTGGAAAAAGAATGAGATATCTTTTCCCTAATCATCTTAGGGACTCCCTCATCATAATTCAACATCTCCAATTGGACACTCTTCCAAAGAAAAACCTTCTCTCACTTCTTCTTGGAAGAATTAATGGCATTCTAGAAACATTTTCACGTAAGTCCTTTCACATTCTTCATAGCCTAAACAAAAAAGCTGATATTGAGGATAACCATGCATGTCGATTAGATGAAGGAAAATGCGATATCAATGGATCTCTAGTTGGAAAGTGATCCCATGATCTCTCTAAAGAAATTTCCTTGCCACAACTCTCTTACTAGAACTAAAATAATTAAACCAAATCACATATTATGATATGGAAAATGAGTTTCAAGTTTATGCTTCCAAGCCCCTTTTGCGTCCCCTCTTGGAATGCAATCCAAAGAATAACAAGTGGAATCAAGTGCAGGTCCTATCTTATGAGGTGACAAATTCTGGGAAGACTTGCCATGAGCACAATTACTTAAGGCACACAGAGAAGATTATGTCCAGACTTCTCTACTCCTCATCTCCTGTCTTCGTACCAAGACGACTGGTAAATAATCAAATCAAATTTATGATAAACGAGTTGGGGTCACCCTTAAAATATTGAGATCCATATGATTTGAGAGTGACATTCAATATAGATGATCTCATTATTTTTTTCAGAGGAAAAAAAAAACTGATATATTAAATATGTCAGTTCATTTTACATTAATTTTGTTCTCAGCTGTGCAACAGCGAGAATCATTCAAACATCTATGCCAAAAAACAAACCGGATCACATTCTAAGTGTAGCTTGGCATCCATATTACATCAATTTCGTTCTCAGTTGTGCCAGCGAGAAGCATCGAGTCATCAATGCTAGAAAACAAACTGGATCACATTTAGGATCACAGTAGCTTGGAATCACAAATTTTAGAGTGCATAAACCACTCATTACATTTATGTCTGCAGAGAGAGAGTAGTCTCCACCCCTGTATCATCCAAAAGTAGAGCCGGATCATTATAAAAGGACAGTGTAATAGTAAACAATAATACCTGTAAAAACCTTGATCAAGAAGTCAGGCTCGCTTGATATATAAGATTAGTGAGAGGTAGGCTCACTTGATATATGCATAAAACAAAACCGCAGGTCCAAAAAGGCAGGCTCGCTTGGAAGGTGCCAGAAAACAAGCCCGCATAAGCAGCACTAGAGCAGACCCATCAACAGGGTCCACAAAAAAATAGCCCCTGAATAGAAAATAGGGCTGCAGCTGCGAGCAAAAAGACATCAGAGGAGGGTTTGCAGCATCGAGCAAAACCCCTACGCCAATCCACCAAGGGCCGCAGTGGCGAGGCAGCCGCCCTTATCCCGCGCAGAGAAAATCCCATTCGCGACATAAAACCCCATCTGCCACACCCAAAAACCGTGATGGTTTCCCTCCAAGTCCACAGAGACATTGTGGGAAGGCAAAATAGGGCACAAGACCCCATTCGCCGCGTGCTTTAAACCCAACCAGAGTCGAATGTCTGCAGAAAATGAGAAAGGGGCCGCAGCGGCGAGGCGGCCGCCAGATTCCGCGCAGAGGATACTCCATCCGCCGCATAAAACCCCATCCGCTACGCGTGGTGTGTGGGAAGTCAAACCAGAGCTGAAAACCCTATCCACTGCATGCTTTAAACGCTACCAGAGACGAATGAACGCTCTGTGTCGGATAGCAAACCAGGGGTCACTGAAGAAGAAGAGGGGGGCCCGCAGCAGCGAGGCGGCCGCCGGACCCCCACAGAGAAAAACCCTATCCGCGGCAGCCGCTGTTTTTTCCTACCCTCGCTCAGAGAACCAAAAGGTTACGTCTAATGCCAAAAATTCTCTATCGTGTTAAGACCCTTTGGTAGTGTGGCCAACAGATGCAATTCGCGCAGATATGGAAAATTAAAAAAACTATATTTCTTATCCAGATGATCTCATTCTTATGGGGATGAAATTGCGTCGATTCACTACTTTTGGGAATTTCTGTGATTATTTACATGTCTTGCACGCTTAATCCTTCAATTAAGGTGCTGAGGATCTCTGGCTTGAAGGGTGGCAACTCTTTCGACCCTCTCCACTCCTAAAAAAAAGGTGGGAAACTTTCGTCCTCTTTTCCATAACAAAAATCTCCAGGCATAATTCATCCAAGTACAAGGTGGTGAAATCCAAGTCTCATAGGATTACAAATTTAGAAATTGAAATTTCCTTGGATTCTAATTGTGCTTGGAAGTATACTTGGTTGCACAAGGACCTCAACTCTGAGCATATGTCGCTATCTGATTCTCTGAATATTACACAATCGTATGGATATGGACGTGGTCAAATAATTGACCACACTCATATCTGTCTGATTTCAGAATATTCCGGAAATCAACAATTGATATAGGGATGCCCCAAGATCAGTGCAGAAGTGCAAGTGGAAAGTAAAGGTCATTCTTTGTCTCGGTCTTCAATGCTAAGGTGGTCTATTGACGTTCTCTCTCTGGTTTAATCTTTTGGGTTTGTGCCCCTCTACGCCTCTATGTTTATGGAGGCCTCCTTGCTCGATTGTCACCTCTTAGTAGTTCTGGACTAAGACTCAAAATGAACAATAATAGTGCTCCCATTTGTCCCTGAGATAACACGGGCCCTTATCTATGGGCATCCTTATATCGATTGCTGATTTCCTGAATATTCAACAATCAAATGAACATGAGCACGATCAATTATTTAACCAAGCTCATGTCTATTTGATTGTCGAATATTCTAGGAATCAACAATCGAATAAGCTTAGGGCCTATCATTAAATTGATAGGTAGGATATAATCAAAGGGATCAAAAATAAATATTTAGTTATTTATTTTCTATTCAGTAATTTATTTATTTATATATTTGATATTAATATAGATAGATTTTTTGAATTAGTTATTTATTTATTTTTAACTATTATTAAATTTGTAATTATAAATTTTATATTAACCTAATTTAATTATTTTATAATTTTTTTAATAAAAAAATTAAAGAAATATGAGTTGGTTTTTTTTTTTTTAAATTCATTATTTACCAAATCAATCAAGCTACCATTCTTTCATTTTTATAATTTAAATTTAAATTTAAAAAGAAACAATTACACAATTTTTTTAATAAAAAACCACGTTTTATTTAAGAAAAAATATTTTATTTTCGCAAGTTAGAGTGATTCAAGGTTATTTTCATTTTTTCATGTTTTTAACACCCAACAAAATTACTTTTCCATTTAAAATGGCTATTTTTATTTTCACAAGATATGGTTTTTGTGTTTATCTTCAATTTTGTTAAGACACACTTGTTTATGGAAGGTAACATACAAAGCTATGCGATTTTAGGTTGAAATCCTCTTAAACCAAACTAATATTTAATTTCATTTTAGTTAAATATTCTAATAAATTTATTAATAATAAAAAAATTATAATTATATATATATATATATATATATATATATATATATATATATATATATATATATATATATATATTTATTTTTGTATCATTATATAATTTTAATATAACAACTTAGCCTAGCCCTTGAATGTAAACATTTTGTATCAATCTGCTTTTTTTTAATTTTACAACTTTCACTTTTCTATTTTATTAAGATAAAATGATTCTCATGGATACAGAGACCTACACTTTCCAAATAAAGAAAAGCTGATGCTCAACCTAAATGGTTGGTGAAATAGTTTGTGAATTTAAGATAGATGTGTACATTTATAATAATTTTCACATTTGCATTAAAATATATTTGAAAAATAAACATTATATGTAATGTTATCAATGTCTTATAAGTAATATATTGACAAATAACCATTATAGGTAATGTTATCTATGTGTTATGTTGAATGTAATTTCGCATGGAAACAAATCATATTGATCAAGCTTGACATCTTAGGGAGATGTTGGATAATTTATTATAATAAGAAAAATTAAATAAATAATGTAATAGTGTAATTAATTTTTAACATGAGTGTTATTTATTTTGATTTATGTGAAAAATAATTTATTTTAATATTTATTAAATTAATATAAATTTATAGTTCAATTTATACATTATATATATATATATATTTTATTTATTTATTTATTTATGGAAATTAAATTATATATTTTAAAGCAAGATTTTGATTTTTTATTGTTTAAAATATATTTTTGAATGTATAAATAAATTCAATACACTAAAAAATATTTTGGGCATTCAAATTTTATAGATTAAATTACTTAAACTCAAATTTTAAAAAATATTAGTAAAATTTTAATTAAATTTAATTAACAAAAATGCTTTTAAAAAAAACCATTTTATCAATTTATTAAACAAGAGGTAATAAAAAACCATTTTATCTATTAATTAAATTAAAAGTTAATATAATATATTTATTTTTAAAATTTTATTAATATATTTTTGATTTACAAAATTAATTTATAGTTTATAAATATATTTCTTTATTTAATTAATATAATATATTTGTCTTTTTTTTTATGTGAATCAGGTGAAGGAAGAAGTCTGCGAGACTAGCAACCTCCACAAAATTATCATGAGTTTTGTGGGATCATTCAACCGAATACATATTGTTTTCCTTTGATTAAAGATGAGATGGACATGGTAAATGATCTTTCAAGTTCTTTCTGAAGATATAAACAAAAAGTAGAAGGAAAACTTAGCAACTGAGATCATAGGCTCTCAATATTGAGAGAAAACCACATTGTAATGGTACATAAACAAAAAATAGAAGAGTAATTGAGACATAGCTTCCAAATAAAAACCGAAGTCCAACCTAGATACAAGAATCATAGAGCAAAATATCTGTTCAAACATTGTAAATGAAAAAAGACTAAGGAAAGTGGATGTGGCCCTGGTCCACCACCTGTATCGCAATAATGCGGAAATTTTTTAAGAAACCATCCTCCAAGGGTAGGCCTCTCTTGGACAGAAGATTAACCTCATAGTTTTATTCCTGAAAAATGTGGTGTATGGTTGTAGAGTGGAATTTTTTAAGGAGATCCTTCGTCCTTCAGCGCCAGTATCTGAGCTGTGGTGGGTGGAAGGAATTATGTCTGGTGAAATCCTGCACAATGGTTTGGGAGTCCCCAAAAATGTAAAGAGGATTAAGATCCATTTTCTTGGCAAACCATAACATACCCCATAGTTCCAACAGCTCCGCCTTGGTATTGATACCATCCCCCCCATACCAGGTTAAAGAGAATTTGTCATCCCATGCTGTGTACAAGACAACACCACATCCACATGTACCGTCTTGTGCTGCACCATTAATAAATCCTGCCACCATGAAAATAAAAGTCCTTCTCATACAATGTGACAGATCTTGATTTAAAGAAGGTCGTGCAGGCAGAGCAGAAAGCCATGACAGGGTCTTGTGCTGCACCATTAAAAAATCCTGCCACCATGAAAATAAAAGTCCTCCGCATACAATGTGATAGATCTTGATTTAAAGAAGGTCGTGCAGGCATAGCAGAAAGCCATGCTAGGATCTTTGAAAAAATCCAGAAAGGGTGAGCAGTATAACTATAAAAAATGACTCGATTTCTAGTTTTCCAAATCTCCCACATTATAAATAAAGGTATACAAGAATCCACACCCTGACATTTGATAGCCCATTCGAAGTAGTGGAGGATGGAAAGAATACATTGTGAAGGTATGTGGAAATGAGAGAATGTGAGATCCCATACCTGGATAAGAAAATGGCAGTTGAGAAATAAATGATCCACAATCTTCCCATTAGAACCACAAAGAGAACAGAGTTGTGGTCCATTAAAACCTCTGTGGCATAAGTTATCCCATGTAAGAATTCTATTATGCCAAACAATCTAGGAAAATAAAATAATCGTCAATGGAATGTGCATCCCCCATATATGCATGAATAAGGATCGGTTGTGCCCCCCGACAGGTGAACGAATGCAGAGATATATTTTTGTAAATATGAGAACTTCTCCCAGAGTAGGTCCCTCCCAAATAATATCGTCTCGGGTCTCACCGCTTGTCGCACCGACCCTGCGCAAAGCGGATATAAACAAGTTCCATTCATCAGTAGAATTTATAGTAATGTGATTTTTTTCAACATCTTTCCATCTCGACAAGTTTCCCTCCCAACCATCTATGGCATGACCCAATATAAATATACCCCTATGATGTAGTGTTGTGACAGTTTACTTAGAGAAATGAGGATGATCCAGGATGCTAGCAATATGATCAAAGGCGATCATGATTTCGTTTCCATGACCAAAAGCCCATTTGGTCCGATTGAGTAGGAGACCTCTGACATTTAGAAAAATTATCCAAATATTGTAAGATCCTCGACCGTGATTAATATAAGGAGATCAAATCCAATTTTCAATGTGATTTCCATGTAGATATTTCACAACAATTATCTCACTCCAAATACCATTTTTAAATAGGGCCCTCCATAGAAATTTCATGAGTATCGAGTGTCCAAAAATAAGGTATCCAGGATACCCCAACCACTAGAATGATTGGGCATGGAGAGGGTCTCCCAAGCTGGCAGATGATACTTCCCCATCAACGCATAGAAAATGAGACATCTTGGTCTGGATCTTAGCAATAATATGAGAAAGAATGACAAATAAGTGCATTTAGAATGTGGTCATATGTTGCAACACTGAGGTGATGAGAGTAAGTCTAACCCCAAGTGATAGAAATATGTTTGCCCACAAGCAGATTTTCTAGTCAAAACGAGAGAGGAGCCAATTCCAATCTCCAGCCCTCTTTGAGTTCGGCTTCAATCTGTATCAAAGATAAGAAAAACCATCTCGGAGATGTCTGTGTTGTATCTGAAATAAATTTTCAATATAAGAGTAGACATCCAGGTCTCCATAAGTTCGATATAGAAGGGTCTTATGGAAATTGATGAGTAGACCCGAAGCCTCCCCATATATCTTGAAAATATAGTGAATAACCTCCCATTTCTCCCCTCCACTTTCCCCAAATGTAAGGATGTCATCAACGAATAGTAGGTGTGTGAAAACAATCAATGGAGCAACTTGAAATCCTTTGAAAAGATCAAGTCCCCTTGCCTCAAAGATCTTCCTGCTAATGCTATCCATGACATGGAAAATTTTAGGGGCTAATATTCGTAGGTGGGCTAATTTTCCATGCTTTTTCCAAAAAAAAGATTCGCCAAATCTCCTTTTTCTCTAAAAATGATTCGCTTAAATTATATAGTATAAAATTATTTTATCTTAAAAATCGCTAAATTTTTATAGATACTAATATTAAATCATTGTAAATTTGAATATTTTTACAAAAATATCTCCAAATATTTTACACGTAGCACATTAGGGACTAGTAATATTCGCCAATGTTTCTAAACATGAAAATAAATTTCCATCCTTAAAATTTTCCCTGATCCATGATTAAAATAAAAAAATCAGTGGGGATAGGGAGCACCCCTGACAGAGACTTCTCTCATCACAGAAGATATAATTGGGGTGAACATTTACAAGAAAATCATATGAGATTTTAGTGACGTAGGCCATGATACATTCCATATTCCAATGGTCAACTCCAATCTTCACCAGAATAAGCCCGAGAAGTCACCAATCAATGCAATCATTTTCCTTCTTCAAATCAAATTTCATAACTGTTGTAGTCCGTTTTCAGTCTGAGCAGAGTGTATGCATTCTTGGGCGATAGCCACAACATAATGAATATATCTACCTTTCAAAAACCCAAAATTTTCACGAGTAATATGGGTCGATAGAGTCACCTTGAGTCTCTCCATAATGACCTTAGAAATTAGTTTGTATAGGATATTGCATAAAGAAATAGGATTGAAATCCCCAAAAGTATCTGGGGCTCCAACTTTTGGGATAAGAAAAATGAAGGTGAATGTAAAAGCGCCATAAATTCGCCCCTGCAATCTAGATTCCTCAATTAAAGAACATAAAATTTCCCCCATCAAGTGAAAGAAGTGGAGGAAAAATTCCACCGTCCAACCATCTGGACTAGGACATTTATCCCTCTGAAAATATGTTTGAACATCATGGGTCTCTTGGATAGTGATCGGGCGGTAAAGAGCATTATTAGCATCCAAGTCAAACATAATTGGATAAGCTTGGATCGCCCATAGTTGATCCTAAAAATTATCAAAATAGATCTCCCTGTAGCAATTTTCAAAATGTCTTGAGACCACAGAGTCTGCGCTCTATGGCTTGGCACGATTTGGAGGAGGGCCAATTGCAACAACAATGCATGTCGCTAAACGTCATAGATAACCAACAAAACCAACAGTTGCCACCTTCCTCCAGAATTTTTTTTTATAAATGCGCCAACAAACTCCCATCAACTCTAAAGCTCTGATGCAATCTCATGAATGTTGGCACGAAGCATCCCTCAGGCTCTGCCATCCTCCAGTCACCTCAATGATGTTTATTTCAGGCTCTGTCATCATATTGCAACACCTCCCTCTTCCCACTATCAATCCTCGCCATCAGTTCACGCGCTCTCCCGGGCTCCTTTTCCTATATCAATACCTACCCTCTGCCCTCATACTCCATCTTCCTCGTCACGTCTTAGCCTTGCTCTGCTCTCCCATTTCCATCCAAACTCTCCGCGTCACTCTGCCGCTCACGTTGCACTCCGCCACCTATTCCTATTTTCATCTCTGCATCTCTTAGATTTCCAAATTTCCCTCTGTCTGCATGGCTCCAAGACAAAACTCCAATCGTGGTCATGGGCGCGTGACCTACCACTGGAACAACTTGAGCACCCCCAAATTAACAGGGCCAAATCCATTGCTAGGAGGGATGCCATTTATTATGAGGTAGGTGTCAACCCCGAAACACAGGTCCACATTAAAAAATTGGAGGGGAATGCTAGGCTTCTGAGGCACCAAGTCACTAGAGAAAGCGTGGACCAAGAGTTCGAATGGATCCCTAACCCCGGTTTCACTCGGGACATGGATAACCTTTATAGTAATTTGATTGATCTCTACTGGAAGCTCAAAACCAACCTTAGTCTGGTAATGCATGATCAATATGAGATGGCTAAATTTCTGGAGAATCAAATTGACATGCTTACTGAAAAATGTGTGGTCTACATGGAGGCAATTCACTGTTGCAAATTTGTAACTAGGGATTCTCACTTCTTTGATATGAAAAATAAGCGCACCTATGCCAATGACCTCTCTCTGAGCATCAAGAAGGAAATGGAAGGGGTCTCCTCCTGAAACTCTTCTGTGCCGTCCAACATTGCTGACAACACTCACGAAATTCCCATTAGTTTGGATGATGACCCAACTGTTGTTTGAAGACCTCGGCCATGATTTCTAGTTGGCAGCCTCATTGGAGATCATCGGTGCAAGTGTTACAGAACACTGGTTTTTCCCTACTATTTTTCTTTTAAATTTAATCTACTTGTCAATATCTGTCTACCATATTCTCAGTCAAATGGTTTCTCTTCATCGGGTTTTTAAATGTAGCTCTGATTCTGAGCTTAGTCTGTCTTTTTCTATGGGTATCAATTGTTAATGCTGCTCCTATCCTCTACTTCTCTGGTAATTGTAAAAAGTTCTCTCGGACGGAACTAGGAGGGTTTTTTTTTACTGAGTGCTGGAGCAAGGCTCACACTCAACATATTGTCATGTAACTAAGGTTTTTTGTTAATAATATATACTATCTTGCGTACATTTTTTTTTTCAAAATGTCTCTTGGCTTGAAATTTAAGATCAACATCAGAAAATTTGTATGATCCATCCTCGCCCAATATAATCCAGATCGTATTTCTATTTCTTCTGTGATTTTCAAAATTTTGGAAAAACTTAGTGTTTTTGTCACCCTCCCTGATCTAGGTTGCTCTAATTTCTAATCGGCAAGTTTTCTCTTGAAAGCATAGGATCTGTTTCTTCCTATCTTCAAGGGCCTTGATACACTTAATGGATAATTTGTCTGGTATGTCTGCAATGAAACATGTGCTGAGGTCCTAAATCTGAGTAGTGATAGTCCTAAGCTCCAACAATAGGACAAATTTTTTACTTCTTTCCCATATTCTCACCGTGGTTTTAAGAGGAGCAAGCCAACCAGAGAGTCTGCCCATAGTCTGAACCCCTCGTTCATCCAGTCCAAATCCCCACATCTCAAAAACCAAGTTATTAAAATATGCATCCTCAAGCCATGTGGAGTTAAATGTAAAAGGGATGCCCTTCCAATGTTCCTCATGTCTCCATCTAAAAATAATGGGGCAATTGTCAAATATGTTTTCCTGAATAACATATGATCTAGAATTTCCTAAAGTCTCCAACAAAGTTTGGTGGATGAGAAAACGATCAGCCTTTTCCCCACATATACATCTCCACTTCTACCATTTCTCTAGGTGGGAACCATAGGACATGGAAAAACATCATGTAAATGATGGTCAATCCACAAATGTAAAAGATAATCAGAGAGAGGGTCCCCATGGGATGTGATGCCCCAATGTTCATTAGAAAATAAGATAACATTAAAATCATCTGCAATAATAAGAGAGGTGATATTCAGAATTCTAGAGTCCCAGACTCTGTCCCTGAAGCGACGACGATCCGAATATGGTGCATATATGTTCCAAATATGGAAATGATCCTTCGAGCCACGAATGAAGTCAGATAGCAGGATGTTAGGGAAAAAACTGAAAGCTCTGGAATCGACATATCAACGATCGCACATGGCAATGAGACCCCCTGATTAACTGTTTGAATCAAAGGCGGGCATGGACCAGAAGGGAAGGATGGCACATAAGTATTCCATTTCCTTATGGGCCAGAGCCATAGTCTCTTGAACAAGAATGATGGAAGGATGACGGGAGAAAAACATTTGGCGGAGGGAGTGTCTTTTAGTTGCGTCTCCCAGGTCGCGAATATTGAAAGAGAGGATGGTCATCACATGACATATGTATGGGGAAAATCTGCTCCAAGGGCCTCTGGTAGGGAGGAATCAAGCACAGTAATGTCACGCAGACCACCTGAGTTAAATATGAGTTGTTTTCCATGAGTTCTTTTCCATGGCTACGACCTCAAAAATGTCTACTGCCCCTGCCATTTTCTCTACAAGTTGTGATATTTTTTCCAGATATAGGGCTAATAATGGGAGACGTGATCCCATGGCCAGCTTCATGGACAATGAGGGAAAAGAAATCCAAATTCGAATTGTGTTTCAGGATTTCCAGGTCGCTATCAATAAATTCGTGGGGGGAGTATAAATTAAATGTTTCCAATAGAGGTTGCGAAGTTTCATGAGAAATAGAGGATGACGAATCAAGTTGGAGAGAAACAAAGGATGACGAGTCATGTAGGCGAGCAACAGAGGATGATGGGTCACTAAGGTGAGAAGAGGCATGTACAAGGGATGATTGGAGTGGGAAGAAGGAGGGAGAGCAATAAAATCGACAATAGACGAAGAAATATCCACAGTCTAAGAAAACATGGGAATAGTACTCGAGTAGGGATCCTCACGTAGAGAAAAAGGATCATCAAAATGAGGAGTCACCTCATAATCAATATCAACAGGATCATCAAAGGATAAAACATATTGCTTTTGATTTGCAAAATTAATCTATGATTTAAAAAAATTCATAATTCAAGACAATTAAATTTTCTCACTTCAATTAAAAATGAAATGGACTTGATAAATGATCTTACTTATGACAATTGAGAAAATATATTATTTTTGTTTTACAAAATTAATTTGTAGTTTAAAATATTTCATAATTTGAAACATTTAAGTTACTAAAATCATTGTAGTATCAAATCACATCAACTTCTTTTCTTTATTATTAGTAATTTCAAACCTTGATTATCTTATTTCAAACTTTAACTCACTTACAAAATGATAATATACTAATATTACTAAATATGGAATTTTGAAAATGCACATATAAATATTAAAATATAATATTATTATAGTGTATAAATATTAGCAATTTCAAACCTTGATTATCTTATTTCAAACTTTAATTCTCTTACAAAATGATAATATACTAATATTACTAAATATGGAATTTTGAAGATGCACATATAAATATTAAAATATAATATTATTATAGTGTATAAATATTATATATTAGAGTTGAAAATAAAAAAATAAAGATATAATTATTATATGTGAATTTTTTTTTTTTTTTAAGAATTATTTTAATAATATTTTAAATAAAATTATATTTTTTAATTATTATTATAATATTAATTTAATAATTTAAAACATAATTATGATATAATAATTTTCTTTAATACTATTAATATAAATCAAAATATAATAATAAATATCTTCGATTGCCATGATATGAAAGCTTAATAAAATATGTGATTCAAGGTTATTTTTTATTTTATTTTTTCCATGATATGAAATCTTCATAAAATATGACGTGATTCAAGGTTAAAATCTTTTTGACTAGCTTTGTCGCGACCTATGAGTTTATATGGAGAAATAATAGTTTTCTTTTAATACTAGTGTGTTGGGATATACATACGGTTCATATAATAATTATCACGTCATGTTTATATGTCTGTGCTTAACTTATAGTTAACACATGTTCTCTTCAAATAAAAAAAAAATTAGAAATCATAAAAAGAAACCTTGTAAGGTTGTGGTATAAGAAAGAATAACATATAAGAAAGAAGAGGTAGTAGGAACTTTCTCAGCTCCAATTGATCCTCCAGAATAAGGGGTGGAGAATTATGTTTACTGGACCTCAAATCAAAATATCCATTTTGGGTAATTGATATGGAACAAATTCTTTATTATTAATTTCATGTAAGATGTGTTTTTTCATAATGGATGAGACATTTTGGCCAAAGTACTCAAGACATCTATATGACGAAATCTGCATGTTTAACTTTTATTTTTTGCATTAAGGATGCACTTGGTTTTTATGATCAATTTGGGCATACTTCACCCTTCCATGAAATTATTTGCTTCTATCACATTCACAATGTTGAATTCCTCTGATACTACTCCTAGAACTCTGACTCTCTCTACATCTAGAATTATTTAAAGGAATAAAAACTTATCACTATGACATGTTGTACTTCATAAGAGACTACTAAGAAGCTTAAGTATGGTAAATCCACCTTCACCTGTCATTTGAACATAGATCATATAGTTATCTTAATCATCAATTTTATGGATAAGAGACATTTGGGCCCTTTTTAACCATTGGGGATGATTAATTAATCTCAGTTCATATAATTTATATTAATAAATTATCTACAATCATATTTTTGAACATATAGTTATCTTAATCATCAATTTTATGGATAAGAGACATTTGGGCCCTTTTTAACCATTGGGGATGATTAATTAGTCTCAGTTCAGATAATTTATATTAATAAATTATCTACAATCATATTTCCATAATTCCTCTTTGAATGACCAATATTCCACTTCTTTGGAACTTTTCACCTCAATCAGAATAACAAACATCATGAAGACCCAAAAGTAAGAAGAAAAAAACAGCGGGAATCTAGCGACTTCTTTAAGGATCATAATTCAAGACTTTAGTGCCTTTTAAAGATCATTTATTTTCCTATCAAATAAAAAGCAACAATCAAATTTTGTAGTGACAAGAATGAGAACAAATTTTAAATGTAATAACTCCCTTTCCTAGTGATAGTACATTTTTTTTTTTTTAAATGAAATTATTTTCCTGATCTTTTAAATAATAGATTCTTCCCCAAGTGACCCTTTAGAGTTACATTTTTTTCAACTGATTGCAATAGGTAAGTGTATTTTGTCTAGTATTTTCTAAGTAATTGAATTTAAGGGCAGAGGTAAAGAGACTACTAGACAAAAAAAGTGCAGAGTGATTGAATGTGAAATGAAAATAACATTGAGGAATCTCTTCTGATTTTCTCATGCGGGCCTTCTTCAATTGATGAGGTAGTAGGAATTTTCTCCTCTAGAATAAGCGGTGGAGAATTATGTTGAGTGAACTACTACTCATGTAACTTTGACTCCTCCTTGCAATTGGAATGTTTCTCTTCCCATAACTCTATCTTGGGTTATAATTCTAGCTTTCTCTTGTTTATAAATAAATTTTCTGTATATCACTATTGTCTGTCTATTTTTGAGTGCTTTCTTGAATTAGTGAGATAATGTAGCTCATTTGGATTCCAAAATCCTTGAGTAACCCATTTTCTAAAGAGTCCTCTTCTGTTTTTAATTATGCTATTTGGTCCTCCATAGCCTGAAGCATACATTCTTGATAAATATCCTTTTCTTCTTCCATATACTTCAAATCTAAATGAATGGAATATGAGATAAGCTTCGTGACATTTTCCAAATTCCAAGATTTTTCATTGCACTTCTCATGTGTATCAGGGAAAATGGATTCCATACATTCAACATTATGATTTTTTAGGACTTGTTGTAAGGTTGGAAGCTTCTCTTTACCATGTCTCCTTTCTTTTGTATCCTTGAATTTGATACAAACAATTGTTACCGACCTCTTTAAAGGTAATTTTAGTGTTATTTAAGAAATAAGAATTATGAAAATTCATCATTATTTCTCAAAATAAATTATGTCCTCTGAAATAATTTGGAAATTTAAAAGATATCACATATTTAAAAAAAATAATTATTAATTTAATTTTTTATATATTAAGAAATAACACTCATGAATTATAAAACACTTGTAACATAAATAATATATAACAAAAAAAACCATGTATTTTTGGAATAATAAAATAGTTGTAAAAATAATGATATAGAACTAGAAAAACTATGTATATTTGGATGTATGAATATTTAAATAAATTTTATTAAGTAAAATGTAAGAATAATGGTTATAAACATTTAAAAATAATTTTATTAAATAATTAGTCTAGATCTAGAATTAAGATTGATTTAGGCCATCTTAGTTCCCCTTATAAAGAAACTACATTCCACATGAATACCATGGGTCAATACCATGGGTTGTATTTATAGTTTATCATTATTTTATTATTATTTTGACCTAGTTAAAATGTGTAATTTTACATAGTCAAACTGTTAAACATGACATTACAAGCTTTCTATCATACTTTGTTGGAGAGCATAGTAATATAAATTAATTGGTTTTTGTGGAGTTTAATTTTATGATATAAATTTTATTATAAATAAAAAATTTATGCTTATGTACCCAAAAATTTAATGTTTATGTATATCACAATTTTTTTTATTCATTAAACTAATTTATGTTAAATCTAGTTTTATTAAGTTATTAATTTAAATTTTATTTAAAAAATTGAGGTTAAAATCCAACATTTAATAACAACATTTTAACTTAAAAGTCACCAAAACCTAAATTCAATCTAACTTATTAAAAAGAAAAAAACTAACATTATAAAAAACATATATAAAAATATTTACTTGATCTAATGGCCTAAAAAATTTCAATCGTCTAACATTTAATCCAATGGCTCAAACATGGAGGGGGTTGTTTTCAAATAGTGACGCCTTACGAATTAATTATGACGTAAATATTCTTTAAATAGAAAAGAAATTTCGACCATAATAAAAAAAGAAAAAAGAATATGCTATGCATTTTTAATTTATTGTCCATATGACCTAATATAATTTCATGTAGAGTAATTAAAAGTAAAAAAAAATGTGAGGAAGATATTTAAACCTTATACTTTTCAAAAATATTTTAACACATTATTTAAATAAATTATAAATCTATATTAAGGAACTTATATAAATATCAACTTCATATATATAGATACCTTATTTAAATAAATTATTTGAAAATATATACTAAAGAACTTATATGAATATCAACTTTATATATATCTATATATATAGAAAAATAATGTTAAAAAAAATATTTTAATGTTGTATATAATTAAATATAAAAATATTCTAACAAATTATCTAAATAAATTATTTAAAAATCTATGTTAAATGAATATAAATTTCATATATATTTTTATAAAAAAATGTTTTAATATTGTATATAACCTAATATTATGAATAAAATATTTTGATATGAATTAATATTAAATATACTTAAATATATATATCATTTAATAATACAATTTAAATAATGAAAAAATACACAATTTTTTTTAATTCTAAAATTAAATTTGTATTTAAAAAAATTTAATTTTTTAAATTTATATTAAATCCTCACTTAAAATAAATCTATACTAATAAATTTTTGATTCTAAAATTTTATTGATTTTTGAATCTAATATAAAATGCTTGACCATAACCTTCCACAACGAAATGACGTAATGACCTACAAAACCCAAAACAAACAAAATGCAACAAATGAACGACTCAAACACTCCAATGGTGGAAAAATGACGGCACTACTTTTATCATCGCTCTATGTGTCTCGTGTCCGTTCTCATTCGACAAGGTCCATGTTGTGCTAACAACTATGACATACATTTGATAATTATTAACATTGTTTAAATATTATATGTTTTGGTATTTTCCGTTGGAATATGATATGATGAATTTTTTTGGTAAAATCTTGTTGTTTACATTCGATTTTGATGGTATATATGGATTGGATTTAATAATTTGAAAAATTGTATAGATATTTGAATTGATTGTAGTCTTAAAAAACTTACAGAATAATTTAAAAATTTTGGTAAGATTATGAAAAATTTGGGTAAAGTTTTTTGAAAATCTGGGTTAGAGTAGTTAAAATTCAGTATTTTGGGTGCCTTAAGGGTTTTTTTATGATGCTCAATCCATTTCCACCATAAAAAATTCAATTCAAAAGCTCCAACTACCTGCTTTTTTGAATAAACTTTTTTTGAATAAAACTGTTGTCCGAGCTATTCTGTTGCGTCGGTAGACAATTCCCTTAAATTGGAGAAAATATAACAAATAACAAATACAATACGACAAAATCATATATAATTATTTTTAAGAACCATCATTCCACAAGCTCCCTGTTGTGCTAACTTGAAGTGATGGTGACATATATCTTGAACTTAATATATATATATACACACACACAAACATCTATTATTGTTTGCAAAAGACCAGGGAGGTTAAAGGATTCATATTTTTTGGGATTTGTGAAGTGGATTAATGGTTTTTTTTGTTGGCTTTTTGGCCATTATTGAAGAGGTTTTTGATATTATTAGATCTTAGGTATCTTTCACATGTTAAGAAACTAGGATAGAAAAACTTGTCAAAGGATGACCTTCATCTAGAAAAAGATCATTGGGTAATTGAGGAACATGACCATGATTTTCATGAAGAGTCTCATCTTTTTTGTTGGCTTTAACAATCTAAAACATTCACACATATAAATAGACATGAAAAATAAAAATCAAGAAATATAGGGAGTAATAAACCCCCGAAAGAGAAATCCATTAAATTATCTCATCCCCTTATATTATATGTAGTGTACATCTCTCCTCTTATATAACTATAGGCAATCATAAAAGTTTAGTTCAACCCTATTATTCCATTTTAACCAACCACATAACCGTACATCCATACAATTCATCTCTAACTACTTGATTTATCGAATCACAAGTAGGAGTTACTCCAACATACTCCCTCTTAACGAATACTTGTGATATGCTAAGCTCAAATTATTATGTATATGTAAAGGTAAACAATTTTACTCCCCCTACATCATGTCCAATCATCATTAAGGGTTTTCTATGGTTGACTCGTAACCATTACACCTGTGGGTTTTTGCATAGGCTTACCCTCAACCATTACAAGTGGTTTTTGCTTACCACTAACAACACTTCACATTGTGTGGCCATTAGTGATTTTAACAAAAAATCTTACTTTACAAAGAGGTTTTTACAAAGTGGTTTTACGAGTACCAAAAACGTTTCAACATAAAAAAATTTGAGAGTATACACATCTCATCGTGCTTACATTAACATTGACCTAGGTGCATTCAATTTAAATTAAGTAAGACTTTTAAACATTTTAGGGATGTTTTATCTACACTTTTTAGGGATGTTGATTTTCATCTACATCTATATTGATACACATCTACACATTACTATTGTTCATCCTTAATTCTTTTGTTTCTTTTTCCCTTGCATATTAGTTTCACGTTCTCATCTTTCTTTGTTTTTTTTGTCGTCATATTTTACTTTTCATCTTCCCATGCTGCTTCATAGTTTTCTTTGTTTACCATTGTCTTCGCTACTGCATCACCTTCTTTCATCAACCGTCATTCTCTCTATTGCTATATCATATTTTCATTCTTTTTTCTCGCATCATTCTCTTATCGTTTTCTTTGCTATTGCATTACTTGGTGATCATGTCAATCTCTTTGTTGTTGCATCCTTTTGTCTTTCTATGCTGTTGCATCTCTTCGATCTCTTTATTGTTGCATCCTTTTATCTTTCTATGCTGTTGCATCTCTTCAATCTCTTTATTGTTGCATCCTTTTCTCTTTCTCCACTTCTGCAACTTGCTTCTCTCATGTAGTCACAATTATTCCTTCAAACAATTCATTATTCATTATAACTTGGTCCTCACCTTATCAGATTATCCTGACCTTCAGAGATTAATATCCCTCACATTCCCTCCTTAATCAAAGATTCAACTTCTTCAATCTCACATCAAGCTAGCATATGAGTACACTCGCCACTCTCGTACCTACCTTAGTATTTAATTACACAACTTGATGTAGTATCCTCTCTTTACATAAGAAGTTACATGCTACATGATTACTACATGTGGGACCTGACTTGACAAGGCTTTCTTTTACAGGGAAACAAACTTGTCTATGCTTAGAATTTCATAGGACCAAAAAAATTTCTCGGGTGTTGGGTACAATTAAACATGCATCCCTTTACAACACACCTCATTACATCATTTAAATAAGGTACAACAAGCATGCAAAATTATTTTCTAACTCACAATGTGATCATTACTCCATAGGTGAAAGCATGGAGCTAGGTTACACTTTTTGGCGAAAGAGGGCATGTTTAGGTGGAAAAAAAGATAGCTCGAGTGAGCCATTTTTAAGCGCTCTATCGAGCTCATTGAGCGTTAAAAAATAGCTTGATCGATCTATTTGAATTTTGAAACCAAGCGCTCAATCAAGCTATTTGAATTTTTGAATCAAGCACTCAATTGAGTGTTTTAAGCATTAGATCGAGCCTCTTGAGTCTTAAAATCCACAATTTCAGCACCCCTTCTGCAAAATTTCATGCACTACCATTTTGTACCCTAGCGGAATTAGGACCAAATTTGTCCTTAGGTGGTGGAGTTTACCACATTGGATTGATGAAGGAGTCCTCTAACCAATGACATATGAGTTTGACTTTTTCAAAATCATATGATTTTTTTCATCTAATTTCTTCTAAACATAATGCTTGAATTTTTTTTGAATTTTTTTAAAGATGTTGAATAAAAAATCAATATCATAAAATATACACAACCTAAACATTTCAAAAAATATAATTATCTTCCTTTATGATTCCTATTCAAAATAATACTTTTGGTTTTTCAATTTATTTAAATAGTTGGAAAACCTTACTTGAACACATGTGTCTGAAAAATTAAAAAAAGTACTTTTGGTTTTTCAATTTATTTAAATTGTTGAAAAAACCTTACCTGAACACATGTCTCTGTAAAATGCAATTGAAATATTGTTTCTGTAACCTCTAAAAATAATAAAAAATATATTTTTGCATAAAAAAATATTTTTTTAATATGAAAAACTTATCCCTCTCCTGTCGATCATTCATATATATATATTACAAATTCTAGACTAGCTCATGCTAAGTGATACTTCTTAAGATGTGTAAAAAATTTCAAGGACAAGCATTTTAATTTAATGGAAAATTGGCATATTATAAGAAACTATTTATTTTTGCAAAATATTTTATTAGGATAACAACATATTTCTTCAAAATTTGTATTTTTACTCCAAATCAAAATTCACACTGCTTATATGAATTTTGAAAGCTTCAATTCAATAAAAAAAGAAAAACTAGAAATTTCATCTGCACATTTGGCCCAAAAGTGTAACCTACATTTTCATACTTTCACCCATAATAATCACATGCTCATTTACATTTCAAGATCATACTCACAGCACCTCCGGTATTTAACTCTTTAGCCTTCTAATAAAGTCTTCCTTCTTACATTTGAAGTGAATAATCTTTAACTTTCCTAAATTCTTAATTCATGCACATTAAATATGCATAACCTCAAAATAATCCATGCATTCCATCACATTTAATTCCATACTTAAACAATTTCACAATAGATCATTTACTCTTATATGAAGATGAAAGAAAATAATGATCACTTTACTATGTAAAAAACATCACCATTCCTCTTTCCATCAAACATCATCAACTAAACATGAATTATACTTCAATAATTACTTATTTTTCATATATCAAACTAATTTTACCACACACTCATGCCAATAACAGTTTCCCTTCTATTTCATTTTCAATTTTCACATGATTTTAAACTCTCTTCAAACTTTTAACTTCGATTTTAATTAATTCAATAATTAACTTCTTTTATTTTTACTTTCTTTTCACTATTTTCTTTTCTTTAATTTATGTGATAAAATGACATTTTGGTTTTTTAAAATCAATATAGTTCTTTTAATACCTTTCACATTTAATCATAATTTGATGCAATTTCAATTCACTAATTGTGTTAGCCAATTTTATTAGTTATTTCTTTTAAAAATTTTGTGACTGAAATTTTTCTCTTTTGGCTTTGACTTTTCTTATTTTTTTTAGGAAAAAAATTCATAATTTTTATTTAATTAAAATAAAATTTCACTTTGTAAACACACATAGACCCCAAAAGACAAACACTACATCACTGAGCATAAAATATGGACCACATGGCAATAAGAAACAACATGCCAAGCAAATGCTGAAAAAGAAAGAATACAAATAAAAGAAAGAATATAAATAATTGTTATGGATGATCGATTCTGCTGTTTTTTTTGGTTTTTTTCCTTTCTTTCTTCGAACCTTTTATCATCCTTTAGGATCTGAATCAAATAGAACCAATGCAATTTTTTGGCCCCATTAAGACGGGGAGAATCTTTGTATGAATCTGATGATTCTGAAACATGTGCTAGTTTAAGGCTGATGGTTTCCTAGCTCCTGACCCGACATGAGAAGAGAGACTGAAGCATCTTGAAGTGTACCCTCACCGTTGGTTGTGTGCTCAAAATGTTGGTTTTCCTCCTCCTCATCTTCAGAGATAGGAGAGTCATTATATTGCAATCCTTTTGGTCTGTTTCTCACTCTTGTGGCTGCCTCCTCATCATTTCTGTAATGGAAAGTAATTTGCTATTCATTCTTCATATTTGTTTTTATTGCAATCAAACTTCCTCATCACATGCTTTGATAATATTTTGGCATGACTTGTTTTGTGCATTAGCTCAACATTTGCTATTCAACACTCAATTGAAGCTCATTCATTTTCTGCATTTTTCTTATTACCATGTTGCATTTTTTAAAGTTGAATATTAATAATTTTTTTTTAAGTTTATTCACTTTGCTGCATTTTTCTTATTACCATGTTGTATTTTTTTTTAAATTTCCTATTTAAGACTTAATTGAAGCTCAACTCACTCATTTGCAGCATTTTTCTATTTTTTTAAAGTTGAATATTAATAAATTTTTTTGAAACTCACTCATTTGTTGCATTTTTCTTATTACTATGTTTCATTTTTTTTTTTGCATTTTTTAATTACTATGTTGCATTTTTTTTTTAAAGTTGAATTTTTTGTTTGATTCATAAGTTTTTTTTATGCTACAACACCATATGGGCTTGGAATGCAAGATCCAAGTTTTCTTAAAGTAGCTGACCTTCCTCCAACACAAACTGAATTACATGTTTCATTCTTCTTTTACAACAAACATGCACCAAGCTCTTCACATGTCTATAACCATCTAACTCTTTCACAAATACTAGATTCCATTGACTCTGATATCAATTGTTGACTTTAATTGCCTAAAACATAGTCACATACAAATAGATATGAAAAATAAGAGGCAAGAAGGCCAAGAGCAATAAACCTCAAAAGAGAAATTCATTAGAAAAATAAGAGGAAAGAAGCACAAGAGCAATAAACCCCAAAAGAGAAATTCATTAAATTATGTTATCTCCCTTATGTTACATGTAGTGTAAATC
The DNA here is from genome assembly GCA_034641835.2 of Pinus albicaulis. Classification (NCBI taxonomy): domain Eukaryota; kingdom Viridiplantae; phylum Streptophyta; class Pinopsida; order Pinales; family Pinaceae; genus Pinus; species Pinus albicaulis. The sequence goes on from CM076572.1 coordinate 50,472,045, forward strand.
TCTCCTCTTATAAAATTATAGGCAATCATAAGAGTTTAGTTCAACTCGGTTATTTACTTTTAACTAACCACATAACCATACAATCTAACTAACTTGATTTTATCCAATCACAAGTAGGAGTTACTCCAACACATTGTGTTGCTCTTGCTTGATATTTTATATTGCACATGTTTGGAATGCCAACTATTTTCATGTCTACTATTGTTATATTCAGTCTTTCTGATGTATATCCTTGGTGTAAGGACAATTTTCATGTTTCTTGATGTTATATTCAATCTTTCTTATGTATATCCTTGGTGTATCATTTATGTAGTAAGATTGCTATTAATATGAATCTTTTATATTTTGAGATGTAATGAATTGTGTTTCTTATTTTGAGCCTCTTAGCTATAGTTAATATTTTTTATACCTTTTTATGAGGTTATGGAGATGTTGGTAGACAATACTTTTTAAGATCACTGTGAATTGTAACTCATAGAGATGCTGGTAGGTAATACTTTTTGATATTATTTTAGATCATTGTGAAAAACATTGGAACTCAAAATATTAGATCAAATTCTTTTTACACAAAATTTGACATTCCACTTGATTTATTAATTAATAAATAACATTTTTAATAAAAATTGAAAAACTATATATCATTTACATTGGTTGGAAATTTTCAATTATAAGATAATATTTTTTTTAATAAAACTTAAACTCTAAGCCAACAAGAAAAAATAAATACAACAAGAAAAAGTAAATAATAAAATACAAAAATAATTATCTTCGCTTTTCTAATGACTTAAAAAGTGTAAAATGTTAAATACCGCATACAAAAACTTAAATACCACAAACCTTATAAAAATTCATAATAATTACATTTTGAAGATAAACTAGGTATTTTAGTAAATACCTTCGTAAATACCTAATTTGGATAGTCCCATCATTATTACATCTAATAACTTTTAAGATAAAGTTGTATGTAATACCTAACTTAAAAGGAGACGCCCAAAAGATTTTCAAAAAACATAAAAGGATATTAATTTCTTCTTGTACAAAGTTGGTTGGTGAGAAGAGAGTTGTCATTCTTAATATCAATTTTCTCTACCATGTAAGATACTGTATTTTCTTTTAAATTTTCTCTATCATATAATGGGCTGTATCTTCTTCCGTAGATATAATATACTCAATACATAATATATAGATATAATATACTCAATACATAATATATTCTTTTAATAGAGTCAAATATAATAAAGTTTGTTTACATTCTGTCACAACCATATTTCTTAAGTTACATTACTTTTGAATAGAGTTAAGAGTTTGTTAATCTTATGACTTTTTCCTTTTTAATAATTTATACACTTTGTATTAATATTTCGAATTTTAATTTAGACACTTTCTATTACGGTTTCGAAATTAGATTGATAACCGTATTTCTTAAATTACATCATGCTTCTACATTACTTTTGAATATTCGAATTTTAATTTAGACACTTTCTATTACTGTTTCGAAATTAGATTGATAACCATATTTCTTAAGTTACATCATACTTCTACATCACTTTTGAATAGAGTTAAGGGTTTGTTTCGAAATTAGATTGATAAACATATTTCTTAAATTACATTATGCTTCTATATTACTTTTGAATAGAGTTAAGATAACCATATTTCTTAAATTACATTATGCTTCTATATTACTTTTGAGAATAGAGTTAAGAGTTTGTTAACATTATGACTTTTGTTTTTTTTTAATAATTTAGACACTCCGTATTAATATTTTGAATTTTAATTTCGACACTTCTATTACTATTTCTAAATTAGATTGATAACCATATTTCTTTAAGTTACATTATGCTTCTACATTACTTTTGAATAGAGTTGAGAGTTCGCTAACATTATGACTTGTCCCCCCCTTTTTTTTAATAATTTAAAACTTGTATTAATGTTTCGAATTTTAACTTGGTCACTTTCTATCACTGTTTCGAATTTTAATTTCGAAACTTTGTATTACTATTTCGAATTCAAACTACCTCTGCTTTGCTCTGCTCTGCACAGCCGACCCTTTGTATTACTATTTCGAATTCAAACGACCTTTGCTCTGCCCAGCGGGGAATTAGATCAGAGGTTGAACAACATAAAGCTCTTGATATCGTGAAGAACTCTCATGATAATATTGCCGGTTAAACAAAACGACCAAAACATAAACTAACTACATTAAAACTGGCTAGACATAGACTTGGAGAATACATCATAAGAATTGTAAACAAAAAATTAAACTTGCATGAGACCTTCTCTTCGAAACTATTATGCTGGGGATTGGGGGATTGCTAGTTGTGCACTTTTAGGGAAGGTGCATGTTGTTGTATTTGTAGTGGAGAAAGAAAGAAATTATTTTAATTTTTATGAGGCTAAAGATAGTTAATGGGACAAATTTCTTTTTCATCTGTGTCTTGAATTCAATCCTTTTCCTGTTAAGTCTCACAAGAAACGCTCTGAGCTTCTCGACAAACCCATCGCTGAATAGATTATTCCATGAGCTTCTTGACAAACCCCTAGCTGAATAGATTATTCCAAGAGCGAGCGAGCTGCGAGTCACCACGTTTGTGTTCGTGTTCCAGTTAGACCACGTTGAAATTCAAATAAAGTTCGGCACCTAAATTTTTTCCGATAAAGTTGGGCATAAAATTAGGCATATAGAAATTTGAAGATATATATATATAACAATTTTAAGCATGTTGAAAGATAAATATGATGCACATTTGCAAACACATAGATGATAGGATTTGTTATCGACATAAATTGTCGCCCCTAGAGACAGCCTAGAGTTGCCATAGACCAGTGCCTGGGACATCTTATCATAGCAAGGAGCACATAATATAACTTGGGTGTCAATCCAAAGGCTCTCCTGCTATCTCTTGTAAAACAAGGAAATGAATTTAAATGGGACCAGAACTTATAGAAACTGCCACAGGGAAGGTAATGCTGCAGAGACAAGATGCAAAGCTCTAACACAAAAGCATCAGACAGTTAAGAGACAATTTACTGTAAAGAGGGCCACTTCAAGTAATATGCCACAGAAATCAAATATCAGAAGGTGTATGCAGTGAAAGAAATATAAGAAGATATTAGTTAACTTTGGTTTGATACCCAGATACACAACATAACCATATATGGGCTTATCATTCTAAGAATCCATACATGACAATGGCGTTTTAAAAGCACACTCCCAAAGCAACTAATATAGCAGAAAGGTAGATGAAATGAACATGAAACAATATATCATGCCTGAGCCATATTTAAAGCGCTTGACTGATCCAAGTATGGGTATCAACTAGAATAAATCCTTACCTAAAATCAATGAGCCACTCGCATTCCAGTACATGATACAAGAAGATGGATAAAATGAAATATTGTATTAAACACATAAAAGGAAGTTACATACTGTGGGATACCAAAGACTAGAATCCTTTAATACAGATAGAACTCCTCCTCACTGAGACCCTACGGGCTCTGAGCCTTCATACAAGAGCTTATACAAAATGTATATAATAAGCCTTTCACTGCACAATTTTCTAATAAAAATATGGAACCCCTACAATGTCTTTCTTCCCGGTTTTTATAGAGGAAGGAGAAGAGAAACTAATAAAAGAAGTAGGTGAAAACAATTAATTGTTTCATTAAAACAAAATGGCGGAAACAATTCGCGCCAATATTGCTGAATCACTAGGTGATAATGTCTGTACTTGATAACCTGCTTGCAAAAATAAATGCTCTGGGAAGAAAATCTCTTCAGGAACATGGTGCAAAGATAGATCCCCATGAAAATTCTGTACTTTCCTGAAGAAACTTCGGCTGAAATAACACCCGGAGGATATTGTTTTCTGTGCTGTGTACCCTTGGCCTTCTAATCTTTAAATTGGGGCCTGAAACATTGAATGCTGATGGTTGAATTTCTCCATCTTCCACTGATATTTTTTGTCTGCACCATTAATTCTTCATCTACTCAACCTGTGCATTTGAATGACCCTGTAGGGTTTAATAGATTTAAATCCTTGCTTTCTTTAATGGTGGTCATATCATATCAGCTCCCAGATATTTTTTCATAAATTTTTCTCCTGAAACATGGTCCTGTCATGCGTTCTCGGCTTCTGCAGTGGAGGCGGTGAATCATGATAATTCTCTACCGCGGAAAACCTGCAAAACCACAAACTCGTTAAAGAAAACAAGACACAGGGATAGTGAACGTGGTGGGGTTGATGGAAATGGTGGCGCAGACTTGGCGGAATGATGAAATGATGCTGGGTGGTGGAGAGATGCAGAGAAACGATGGAGGACGGGCTGGTGGTAGCTTTCCATGTAAAATGTTGAAATATGATTTATGAATGAAATATGTGAATGGCAGAGGAAAAACACGATAGACACGTGGGATGATGACGTGGTGGGAGACTCGGTCAACAGGTGGTCACGCAAATGATCTGGGCCACACGATCCTTAAACGAGATCAACGGTTTAAACTGTGTCGGGTGGTGAGGTAGTGGTGGGCCACGAGTGTTATAAACTTGGTTTAAAACACATGGAGCTTCGAGGAGTGGTCACCGTCAGATGAAGGCCTCAGAATCTGACGGCTCTCATTGATTTCGCTGCGCGACTATGACCGAATGATAACGCGCGAAATGGAGCGGTTTTGGGACCGTACAGAGGGACACGCGGCGATCAGTGTATGGAATCGCTGGCTGAAGGTGGAATACCGCCTGCCCAGCAATGGTGGTGCGGAAAAATTAGGCTGGTTTTAGGTGTAAGGCGCGGTGGGGACCACCGGACAGGGACATGCTGCGGACCGTCGATCTCTGGTTTGATCGGACGGCTAGGGGTGTGCCCGATAGCCTCTCCTGCTAAGCGCCTTTCAGTCTGGCACTTGGTCTAGCACCCAAGTCGTGTGGGGAATAAAATAAAGGGGGTTGAGACTGAAGGGGCTAGGCCCAATATATTTTTAGGTGCAGATTTTTAGCCTTTGTCCAATGTATTTCGTGGGCGGGAATGGTAACGATAGGTAGGATATGAAGGTCTTAGGCCACAACAGAGGTTTTAAACAGATTCAAACGGGACAACAGGCCAAAAATTTGAAAGGAGGGGCTAATATAGTCAACATCGGCTCCATCTAGGGATGGCACGTTCATCCCTGGACGTGTCGAGAACTTGCAGACCCTTTGATCATCTTTTTTTTAACTTTGCTATTCAGCCTCACTGCGGTTCTCCTCACAATTCGTCAGCACACATCCCTTATTGAAACAAGGACTGAAACAAAACTTATATACAATTATGGTACAATAGGCACTCCCTGCCTAAATCAGAATTGGAAGTAGGGCTTCAGAAATTGGCCGTTTACAGGGGAGTCAAGCAAATCACCCTGTAAGTTCTCCAACATAAAAGTATTATTGCCTATTTGTTCCACTATTTTGAAAGGACCAAACCAGAGGGGATCAAATTTGCCATGCTTTCCTTTTTCAGCCCTCCTTACATCCCATCTGAGCACCAGGTCACCAATCTGCAATTTTCTGTCTTTAGCATGTTGATCAAATATATGTTTCATTTTCTCTTGATATTCTATTAACCTCTGATTCACTTGGTCCCATGTTTCCTCTAATTCCACCAATTGATTGATTCTCCTGACCATATCATCGGGTTCCTCCTGGCTTTCTTGCATGAAACGTGCCACTGGTAAGGACAGCTGCACAGGAAACACTGCTGCTCATCCATATACCAACTCATAGGGAAATTTCCCAGTTGCTCTCTTGCTAGTGATTCTATTCACCCATAGAGAAAATTTCAATTGAGAATCCAAATTCTTCTGATTTTCATTTATAGTTTTCTTCAAGGCCCTCACTAGAGTTTTGTTAGAAGATTCTGCCAAGCCATTCCCTTGTGGGTAGTAAGCTGTGGAGTGATTCAATGTAATATTATACCGTTGGCATAAATTTACAAATTTTGCAGCATTTGAAGGCCTGGTGGGCGTTATCAACAATTATTCTAAGAAAGGTACCTAAACCTCGGATATAATGTTTTCTTCCCCATGAACTTTAAGTGATGACAGCCAGCAGAATATCTCTTTGTGTGGCTATTTCCACCTCCATTTCGTAAAGTAACTGTATCGTCAATATCCATTTATGTCAGTCTAATTTGGAGGGTGGGTGAATCTCACCCATAAAATCTATTCCCCATTGTTGAAATGGTTCATCTACATGAACTGGAATCAAGGGCAGAGCTGCCAATTTCTGTCTTTCAGCAAATTTCTGACACTTATCACATTCTCTGACCCAAGTAAAAACATCTCCAAATAATTTTGGCCAGTAGAAGCCGGCCTTTAGGATTTTATGAGCTGTGGCCCTCCAGCTGTAGTGTCCTCCACAGATTCCTTCATGAAATTCCATCATTATACTTTCCACTTCATCCTCTGTGAGGCACAATAATAGGATGCCTGAAGGGTCCCTCCAATACAGTTTTCCATTAGCCACTATGTACTTCTGTGATTTTAATCTTAATGCCCTGTATTTTGTTTTATCACAACTGGGAGGATAGCTGAGTGTCAAAAGATATTCAACTATTTCTTTGTACCAAGGACTGGTGAGAAATTTCATGTGTATTTTCTGAGTAGCCATCTCCAGACCTTGCTGCTCTTTTTCTCTCACAGACTCTTCATTTGAAATCATAGACAAATTTATGCCAAGAGCTTGATAGTTTGATTCAGATAACATTTTAGCAAGCCCCTATCCTTTAATCAGCTTAGTAGGTCTAATATCCAAATCATATTCCTGTATCTTTGCAATCCACCTCCCTCTTTTTCCTTCACTGTCTCCCTGAATGAGGATGTCTTTGACAGCTGCTGTAGGGACATATGCAGTAATGTGGGACTGCAAAACATACATGCGAAAAGATTTGAGGGATTTCACCAGGGCATATGCCTGCTTCTCCAATATGTTATATTTCAATTCAGCATCATGGAGCACCTGACTAAAGAAAGTTATAGGCTGCTCATATCCTTCTTCATTCTTCTGTAATAACACTCCAGCTACTGTATGTGGTGATGCAAAGGAAAAGATCATAAATGGCTTTGCATAATCCGGTCCAGCTAGCACAGGAGCTTCAGAAAATGCATGTTTTATCCTGGTGAATGCCTCTCTGGATTCCTGAGACCATTTTACTTCATTGTTCTTTTTTAGCATATCTGTTATATGCCTAACTATCTCAGCGTAGTTAGGAATAAATCTTCTCAGGAAATTTATCTGGCCTAAAAACACTTGCACTTCTTTCTTATTTATGGGGAGAGGAATACTATTTATCACCTCTACTCTTTTAGGATCTATTCTCACCCCATCTTTAGTTACAATATGCCCCAAAAGCTTGCCTTCCTCTAATGCAAATAAGTATTTTTGTGGATTAAGACAAAGACCATACCTTCTGCATTTTTCAAAAGTTCTTTATAAATGCTCAATGTGTTCAGCATCATTTTTTGAAAACACTGTAATGTCATCAAGGTACACCACCAGAAATTTATCTTGCTCCCCAACAAAAGCAATATCCATAGCCCTCTGAAAAGTGGCCCCTGCATTAATCAGTCCAAAAGGCATCCTGGCATACATGAATGTACCCCATGGTGTGGTGAAAGCAGTCTTCTTCTGATCCTCTGGGAGCACATCTACCTGGTTGTACCCGGAAAAACCATCCATCATTGACATTCTAGAGGCTCCAACCACTTTCTGCAGGATGTGGTCCATCTTGGGTAGTCGATAATTATCTTTTAAAGATGCTCTATTCAAATTCCTGAAATCCACACATAGCCTTATTTCTCCATTTTTCTTTCATACAGGGACCAAGTTTGCAACCCATTCAGAGTATCTCAAGGGCACAATTATTTTGGCCTTTAGCAGCTTCTTGATTTATTTTTTAATGGAGGGAAGTAGCAGAGGGTTTATCTGTCTAAGCTTCTACTTATAAGGTTTTGCATCTTCCCTTAGAGTAATTTTATGCTGCATTATACTAATATCAAAAGTTTTAAGGTTCTGATAGGACCATGAAAATACATCTTTGTATGACTGAAATAATTTCAAGTATTTTTCCTTATATTCCTCTGGGACCTTCTTGGACAATTTCACTATTTTGGGCTCAACATTGGTACCCAGATTCAAATCTTCCACCTGATCTTCTTCTACCACTTTACCAGACTGCGCTGGGACATAATTCTTGTCAAATAATCTTTCTAGAGGCACCAACCCTCTCGAGATGACATTTCCTTTCAGCTACAACACTTTACTACCTGCCATCTTCTCTTCCCAACTATTTTCTGAAACATTCTCAGCCTCATCTTCTTCACAATCATCAATCTCCATGTTAGATAATTCCCCCACTGTTTCCAGGAATCTCTTCATTTGTTCCTCATCCTCAAATACCTGCCAATTTTTAACATTATCTGGGATTGATGGTCTATAACGCACCTCGACTTCATACCTCAAGAGAGGGTTCTGAGGGGGACAAAATGTACTAGTAGCTACAGCAAGTGAATATGCCATTCTATTCTTCTCCCGGGGCATGAACTGGATATTAAATGCTGAGAAGAAATTCTCCACCATGTCCCATACTTCATTTCTATAAGCTCTCAGCCATGGATGTTTAGTTTGACATTGATTTTTGACCTGTCTGACCACCAGCTCAGAGTCTCCCAGAACCTTTAAACTCTGTATACCCATGCTCCTGGATGTTTGTAATCCCAATAGCAATGCTTCATATTCAGCTACATTATTAGTAGCCTCATATTCCAATTTAAAATACAGTGGGATCCATTTTCCTGTAGGAGAAATTAATAATACTCTAGCCCCATTTCCTTCTCTTTAATTTGCTCCATCAAAATGTAAAGTCCATACTCCTGCTTCATGGTCTTCTAAAGGCTGCTCAATCTTGATTTGACAGAAGGAAGGTTCATGAGCGAAATTTTGATCTTCTTCTAACATCAAACATGAGAAATCTCCTTCTTTACTGTAGACTGGTGAATTCTCTGAGCTGTCAGCCTTTGTAACCATCCTGACAAATATGGTTTCTCTGTATAACCTTCTCTCCTGGCCACCAAAGACTGGGATAGTGGCATATGTTAAATCCAATTTGAGTGACCCACTAATTTTCGTTCCCCAGGACCTTGACAATAGCATGCCAAAGCGAGCTGGGATGTCAGCCACCACAATGTCCATTACTACACTTTTTGCTGGAATTTGGGCCAGATTGACCACTAAATCCTTAATCATCCCCAAGCATTTAACTCTTTTGGAATCAAATGAATAGAGGTCTTTGTATGGCCGTTTGATTTGTAGTCCTAGTTGTTCCATGACTGACAGAAGCATAAGATTATGAGAAGCTCCAGAATCTAGCATACAATTGTGCAACAGCAGGTCATGAATCACTAGAGACACATAAAAAGGAGGATTAAAGGGGTCTATCTCCTCGACATGAGGGCCAAACACAACCATGGGTCTTTCTTCTTGGAGGTTAAGACTGTCTGGAATTATTGGTGCTTCAGGAGGGAACAATAAAGAATTGACTTGAGATTGATATGCAGGTTGTTTCAACAGTTCAGTCAAGGGGACTGGGATTTTGACTTTCTCAAGTTCTTTTTTCAAATTGAAAGCAGGAGGGAACTTTTCTATTACAACTTCTTTTGACTCTTTACTTTCAGCTGAAGGTTTAACTTCTTTTGATACGGACTCAGCATGAGGAGGAGTGACTGCTTCTGAAGAAGAAGGGATTTGATCATTAGACTGCAAAGGTTGGTTCAGAGGACTCTAACCTTTGTTTGTGGCTTTCTCCATCATTGACTCCTTTTGAGCTGATACTTCCTTTTGAAGTGGCTCCTCTTATTGATCTTGAGTCCGAGTTCTCTTCCTGGAAGATTTGAGATCATATTTTCTATTAAAATGTGCTTGCATGAAATCATTAAACTGTTTGCAATAGTGATCAATTTCTGCATCTTCTGTGTCTCTGATCTCTTCTCCTTCTTCATGCAATGGGAATTCAACTTCATCATTGTTAGAGAAAGCAAGATTTGCATCTTGCAGTTCATAGGCAGCATCTTCAGTGGAGTCATCTATTGGACCTTCCAGGTATAATGGGTGTGGAACTTGATCTTGTTGCTCTTTTGCTTCCCTTGGCAATATTTGCAGGGGTGGCTTCCTATACTGAGGATTGTAACCCCTGTTTGGAGCATTGTGGAAGTTTTTGGAGGCTGCATTCTTGGTCTCCAATTCAAGCTTGACTATTTTATTAGAAATATTCTTAATCACTTTGTTCATTTCTTTAGTTCTATCTGAGTCCTTGTCCTGATTGGAAGTAGATACTTCCTCTTTACCCCTTCTTCTGGTATCCTGTTCGACTTTCCCTTTTAATTTTCCAGTGGAGGCAAAATTTGCTTCCAACTCAAGAGCATCTGACTGAGCATCATCTAGGGTGGCAGGCTTCCTTTCCCTGAGAGAGAAACCGAAATTTGAGTCAAAGGCTGCTATGAAAACGACTTTGGCAACATTCTGATGAGGCTTCATATCAGCAGAAAGATTTAGATATAACTTGTTAAATCTCTTGATAAATTCTGACACCCCTTCATTATGTTTCTTCTTAAGTGTATTGAACTCAGTAAGGCACTGTCCATGATCTTTCTTTTCTCCCCATTTCCTGAGAAAGGTATTTTCCATATCGTCCCAAGTGGTTACGAAACGGTTTCCTAATGTTTTGAACCATTTTCTGGCTTCACCGTCTAGAGACTGCACAAACAGTCTCAAGACCACATCTAGTTGTTCAACATTAAAGTTCTTTGCAAAAGATCAAAAAGTCTCAAGATGTTTCTGAGCATCAATGTCATTTTCCCTAGTAAATTTGGGCAAGATCTTCAAATAATCCTGTGGCATATCATTCAACACTTGAGGTAATGCCAGGGGAGCATATTTATTTAACAAAAAAGCTGGAACATTAGCCATTGGAGGAGGTGGGGCTTGTGCAACGATCTGATGTACAAGGGGAGGAAGAGGTGGAGGTGGAAGTGGAGTATGGATAACAATAGGGATATACTGTACAGCAGCTTGAGGCGTAGATGGGAACAGTTCACGGTTAACAGCAGCTACTTCGGTGACTTCTTTAACTTCTTCGACCTCAGGAGTAGGGTGAAGATGAGCTTTAATTCTAGCACTTCCCCTGGGTGGGATATCTGAATAATATTATGTGTCTCCCACAGTGGAGTCGAGGTTTTCTACTAGAACTTCTTGAGAAGAAGAAGATGGATAATCTTCTATAGAAAACTCAGGGATTTCAGCACGGACTGATTTCTTTTCTTTCCAACTTCTTTTATGTATAATCTTCTCAAGGTCAGACACTGAAGGTGTCTTTGATTGTGATGTATCTGACCTCAGGTGTGGCTTACGGGGAGCCAGGACTACAAATAGATTTATCAAATAAACAACAGTGTGGAGTCGCCAAGGTGAGAGATATACAACTCTTCAACTCTCTGTGCTCACTTGATTAGAGAGTGAATAAAGATTGTCGAGGCCCAGGGATAATGATTTTCTTAAATTCGATCCCCGACAACGGCACCAGAAAGATGTTGTAGACAGAAGTTGTCACTCCTAGAGACAGCCTAGAGTTGCCATAGACCACTGCCTAGGACATCTTATCATAGCAAGGAGCACATAATGTAACTTGGGTGTCAATCCAAAAGGCTCTCCTGCTATCTCTTGTAAAGCAAGGAAATGGATTTAAATGGGACCAGAACTTACAGAAACTACCATAGGGAAAGTAATGTTGCAGAGACAAGATGCAAAGCTCAAACACAAAAGCATCAGACAGTTAAGAGGCAATTTACTGTAGAGAGGGCCGATTCAAGTAATATGCCACAGAAATCAAATATCAAAAGGTGTATGCAGTGAAAGAAATATAAGAAGATATTAGTTAACTTTGGTCTGATACCCAGATACACAGCAGAACCATATATGGGCTTATCATTCTAAGAATCCATACATGACAATGGCGTTTTAAAAGCACCCTCCCAAAGCAACTAATATAGCAGAAAGATGGATGAAATGAATCACGAAACAGTATATCATGCCTGAGCCATATTTAAAGTGCTTGACTGATCCAAGTATGGGCATCAACTAGGATAAATCCTTACCTAAAATCAGTGAGCCACTCGCATTCCAGTACATGATATAAGAAGATGGATAAAATGAAATGTTGTATTAAACACATAAAAGGAAGTTACATACTGTGGGATACCAAAGACCAGAATCCTCTAATACAGATAGAACTCCTCCTCACTGAGACCCTACGGGCTCTGAGCCTTCATACAAGAGCTTATACAAAATGTATATAATAAGCCTTTCACTGCACAATTTTCTAATAAAAATCTGGAACCCCTATAATGTCTTTCTTCCCGGTTTTTATAGAGGAAGGAGAAGAGAAACTAATAAAAGAAGTAGGTGAAAACAATTAATTGTTTCATTAAAACAAAATGGCAGAAACAATTCGCGCCCATATTGCTGAATGACTAGGTGATAATGTCTGTACTTGACAACCTGCTTGCAAAAATAAATGCTCTGGGAAGAAAATCTCTTCAGGAACACGGTGCAAAGATAGATCCCCATGAACATTTTGTACTTTCCTGAAGAAAATTCGACTAAAATAACACCCGGAGGATATTGTTTTCTGTGCTGTGTACCCTTGGCCTTCTAATCTTTAAATTGGGGCCTGAAACATTGAATGCTGATGGTTGAATTTCTCCATCTTCCACTGATATTTTTTGTCTGCACCATTAATTCTTCATCTGCTCAACCTATGCATTTGAATGACCCTGGAGGGTTTAATAGATTTAAATCCTTGCTTTCTTTAATGGTGGTCATGTCATATCAGCTCCTGGATCTTTTTTCATAAATTTTGCTCCTGAAACATGGTCCTGTCATGCGTTCTCGGCTTCTGCAGTGGAGGCGGTGAATCATGATAATTCTCTGCCGCGGCAAACCTGCAAAACCACAAACTCGTTAAAGAAAACCAGACATAGGGATAGTGAACGTGGCGGGGTTGATGGAAATGGTGGCGCAGACTTGGCGGAATGATGAAACGATGCTGGGTGGTGGAGAGATGCAGAGAAACGATGGAGGACGGGCTGGTGATAGCTTTCCATGTAAAATGTTGAAATATGATTTATGAATGAAATATGTGAATGGCGGAGGAAAAACACGATAGACACGTGGGATGATGACGCGGTGGGAGACTCGGTCAACAGGTGGTCACGCAAATGATCTGGGCCACACGATCCTTAAACGAGATCAACGGTTTAAACTGCGTTGGGTGGTGAGGTAGTGGTGGGCCACGGGCGTTATAAACTTGGTTTAAAACACATGCAGCTTCAAGGAGTGGTCACCGTCAGATGAAGGCCTTAGAATCTGATGGCTCTCGTTGATTTCGCTGCGCGACTATGACCGAATGATAACGCGCAAAATGGAGCGGTTTTGGGACCGTACAGAGGGACACGAGGCGATCAGCGTATGGAATCGCTGGCCGAAGGAGGAATACCGCTTGCCCAACAATGGTGGTGCGGAAAAATCAGGCTGGTTTTAGGGGTAAGGTGCGGCGGGGACCACCGGACAGGGACATGCTGCGGACCGTCGATCTCTGGTTTGATCGGATGGCTAGGGGTGTGCCTGATAGCATCTCCTGCTACGTGCCTTTCAGTCTGGCCTTGGTATAGCACCCGAGTCATGTGGGGAATAAAATAAAGGGGGCTGAGACTGAAGGGGCTAGGCCCGATATATTTTTAGGTGCAGATTTTTAGCCTTTGTCCAATGTATTTCGTGGACGAGAATGGTAACGATAGGTAGGATATAAAGGTCTTAGGCCACAACAGAGGTTTTAAATAGATTCAAACGGGACAGCAGGCCAAAAATTTGAAAGGAGGGGCTAATATAGTGAACAAGATTATTGCTCAAACATTTACATCATTTCCACATATAAACCATGAAAGCTAGTGCCAAATTGCCAATAAAGAACCAACTTCAGTCTTCCATACATAGTAAACAAGGTGAGAAATTCATCATAGACATGAGCAGTAGCTACTAGAGTCTAGCACCCATAAGAATACCAAATTCAACAAAACCATGGGCCATATCAGATTTCATATATTGAAAACAATCTATTAAAAAGTATTCAAAATATATAAAATTTAAAGTAGTTTGGCAGTTTTAGAATATTTTTCATGCAAAAAGTAAACTAGAAGTCTAAAACGAGAGCACAAGTTTTATTCTTGATGTTCTGGTGGCCCACTTGTGATATCAAAAAGTTTTATATCATCAAGAGCAGTAGGGGTTGTGAATCCACTGGATCCCTTAGCATCAGATTCATCACTCAATTCCCTGTCAATGTCACTATCGTTGTAAAATCATTTCATCCCTTGATGCATTAGGAACATGATCGATCCAAGGAGTAGAGGAATTGGATGACTCTTTAGCCATATTTTTCAAAGCCAACTGCAAGTTACTACAAACATAAACAAGATCTTCTAATATTCCAGATAACAATCATTTATTTTCTTGGAATGAATGTGGTCAAAGGAACTCTAATTCATTTCACACGCTGATGCACTTGATCCCTAACTTAAGATACGAATTGCAAAAGTTTGCAATTCTGGTGCCCCTGGACCATAAAACTCCCGCCATACTGCTAGATCACGTCTGCTCCTATCATACTTTGCTGATTGTGTACCAAATAACCCTTCTTCTAACCTGTATGCCCTCAATTGAGATCTGACCAAACCTACAATTGTTGGATCTGGATTTAGCTTCTCAATAGCCTAGATAAGTCCATTCGTGACTTCTCCATCCCTATGTCTTGATAACTCAAACAATCTAGGGTCCATATAACATGCTGCTACATGTAATGGACTATGCATCGTCTTCCATCTTTGATCAATTACTCCCATATCTCCTGGTAATTAGCTTCCATAGTATTAAAAGCACTTGCAATGGCCTCTTTGCAACCATCAATGCTTTCATAAACAAAACCCATATAAGGTTTGTCACCATCAACCATGCAGAGCACATTAACAATTGGGCCACATATTTTTAAAACCTTGTCGGAATTTTACCAAAAGCCATTATTGAGCACTTTTTGTTCAACATGTTTCCCCTTAGTTTTTTTTGAAAGGGGAGATCTCTCCCACTCAGTATTACAGAAAACAACTCTCAGGCTTGCTTTTTCCTCAACAACTCTTTTCAGAGTAATATAAAAAGTAACAAACCTTGTATCACAAGGCCTCAACAACTCTTTAGATGCATTCTTCCTATATATGCTCAAAGTGAGACGATGGTTGATGATGAAGTTTGCAATTGTTTAGGCTCTTTGTATTGTCTCATTGACCCAAGGATATTTGGCTAAATCATGCAACATCAAATATAAGCAGTGAGTTGCACAACAGGTCCAATAAATATGATTATACTTTTCCATAATCATCTTCCCTGTACCAACACAATTTGATGCATTATCTATAATAACATGGACCATAATTTTTTCCCCAACCTCTTGAATTGCTTCATCCAAAATTCCACAAATAAATTATGATGTCTTCACCTGATCCATTACATTAATTTCCTTCAAGAAAAGTACCCCTTGAGGACTATAAATAAGCACATTGATCAATGGGCGGTGACACAAATTTGACCAACCATCACTCAAAATTGTGCATCATGTATGCTTCCAAGACTCTTTAATCTTAGAAAATTTTTTGGTCACTCTGTCTCTTATTTTATTTAGAAAAGTGGTCCTTAAAGCTTCAGATCCAGGAGGAACATAGCCTTTCCCAAAATCAATGGAATTTTTAATTACATTTTTAAAATATGGACTCCTAGCCACATTAAAGGGAATTTCACATGCATAAAAGAATTCTGCAACAACATCATCAACTTCTTGTCTCTCCACAGGTTTCCAGAATTGATTTAAGGTTTTGGTTCCACTTGTTTTTAATGCAGTAGAACTTGATCCACCAATGGTTGAGATTTAATTAATGGTGTTTGAGGAAGACATGGCAATCTCCCTCTCAATTCGTTGCCTCTTCTTCTCCCTTTTTTCCTTTTCCGTCTTTGAAGTGAAATAGTTTTTCACCACTGTGGTTTTTTGTTCATCTGAGATTTTAGTGAAGCCTTCAACACTACCTTCACTTCCATTTCTAATACTGAGAAGGTGATCCACTGTTCTAGTTAAAGAGCTAGTGAATTGATGTCCACAATGCTGACGAAAAATATTTTTCCCTTCTTTTGTGACAAAATTCCATGCTGCAACAGTTGATTTTGGGGGTGCCATTGAAGTTTGAAGGTTCTGAATCCTGATTGCTGAAGTGAAGGGTGAAATGTCTACAATTTTTTTTTAATTAAATTTGAATTAGTTCTAATTTTTTTGCACAATGATTTTTTTTTAGAGTTTTTCTAGACTATGTAATTTAGTTTTTTTTTTTAATATACATTATACTGTGTTTGGACTGTCTGGTTTGCTAAGGCTCATTCCTGAAGGCTGACAATCCAAACACAATATATTTAAAAATTATATATATTGATTAATTAAAAAAAATGCAGTAAAAAAATGGTTTTCTTACCTGGAGACTGGACGTTGTACGCTGTAGCATACTGGCAGATTTTTAAGTGAGTGACTCTGTGGCAGTGTGAAGTGCATTATGGAATCTGTGAGTGAGTGCACACTGTGCACTGTGCGTGAGTGAGTGAGCACTTTGCACTATGCGGCCGCCGGCTGTGAGTTCCGAGCGAAGAGCATGCACTGTGTGCACTCCGGAGACTCGAGAGATGTAGGCTATATAGCCTTAGGCCTGTGAGCTGAGAACTGTAACACTGTGAGCGCCGGTAGAGAGGAGAGGTGTGATCGCCGGCGGAGAGGTGTGAGCACCAGCGGAGACCGATAGTTTTTGTTGAGCTTGTCACCTATGAGTGGAGAGCCGAGACCTGCCAAGAGCGTAACGTTGGAGTAGTGGAAGGAGGCTGGATTCCTGGAGCAGTCCACGGTCGGCTGGAGCAGTGGAAGGAGGCTGGAGCAGTCGAGGAGTAACACTATGATGTTATCACTACTAACGCGTGATTTGTGAATGCGTCAATGAGTCAATGCGGGCTTTTTCACCGAATCACCCAAATGCCAAAACCTGACAGCTAAACGAATAAAATCGAATTTTTACCCGAATTTCAAAAAAATTGTTGATTTTCGTCTTCAAATTCATGTTCGTGTTTGCCTTGAAGTTCACCTTCATATTCAGCTTGAAGTTCAGCGAAGAAATTCAAATTTGTTCTAATTCGGTTCAAATTCGGTGAATTTTGAACTTCAACCATTAAGTTCGCTGAACCTGATGACTAAGGTCGGAATATATGCATAACTTACCCTGCTTTCTTTGAAGGCCTCACATTCTAAAATAAAATACATACTCTTTCCTCCCACACTTATTTTGGGCTTTCCCTATTTCACAACGAAGTTGATGAGAATTGGTCCTTGGTTGAGCAATAAGAATTTTGGCACTCCAAGAAATATTGGCCCCTATGTAAGATTTTTATTGATGATTATGAGTGGGATTAAACTCTTCAATATAGTACTTTTTCTTTCTCCCTAGCTCCTTCTCCCAAGTACGTTTGTGAAACTTGTCCATAACAATTTTTTTATCTCTTTACGGTTTGTGGGACACATGCTCAAAATAAGACCCATTTACTAAACCATTTGTTATTTGGCCACATCCAAGTATTCTTTATTTTTACAAAATATGTCATTAAGCACAACCTTAGGCCATCTGCCCTCTTCCATTTGCTCAATTTTAAAAAAATTGAGCTTGTGGTCCATTTCATCCAAATTTTTCTCCAATTCAAAGGGCTTGTAAGTGTTTTCCTATTGAGCATTATTGTAGTCTATAAGGATGCGCCTAAGAAGAATTTTTATGTGACAATAAAAATAAACAACATACATGTAGGCGAAATATCTGGAGCGTGTAGAGGTGCCTAAGTTGGGGACCCAATATCGGGTCTTAGCATGGACATGATGGTTTGGAGTGTAATGACGGTCTTGTCAAACAATGACTTCAATTCATTCAATCTCCTCGCAGACAAGATCGAGTATAAACTGTTCATAACAAGCTAGGGAATCTTTTGCTCAGATCTGGGTTCTTAGTTGAGAGGTGGAAGTCAAGTTACTAGATGATGGAGTGGTGACATAGGGGAAACCTCTACCCTTTCCCCGATAAGGAGCCAACTTGTCATCCACGAGTCATGGTGCAACAAAGTGGATCGATGGGGGAAGTAAAGGGGTCGATATAGGCAAAGGATAAGGAATTTTTGACTGAATTAAGAGGTTGAGGAGTGGAGAAGAGGTGGTTAGAGAGGGGATGATTCTAGCATAAGAGAAATTGGAAGTAGGAGAGAGGTTTGAGGCATTTGGGATTTGATGCTTAGGCAGAGGCTTGAGGGAGAGGGTGTATGAGAAAAGGGGATAACAATAGAGAGGCTACATAGAGGGTTGATATATGGAAGGCAGAGAATGGCTATTAGGCTGATTCCAATCAAATTATTGGCCTGAGATATGCCAATCCAAAAAATGAGATAACCAGAAAAAGGACAAACAAGAATAATTCGATGTGAAGGAAACTTAGTTGGAGTAAGATTTGTATTACCCTGGAGGTGGAGGGGCATACATTGAGAAGTTGAATAAAAAAGTTAGCAATATAGATGAAAAATTTCACCGAGCAAAATTCTCCTGCCGGAAGGGATGCTATTCTTAAATAACTCTGCATGGCCCACGAATACAGTCAACAGCACTAAAGAGGTCGAGTTGTGACTATTTCCTCCCGCGCTCCAACACCAGCTACAGAGCTCTACACTTACTGCATCACACATGCTAGTTGCTCCTTACAACTGTACCTAGTAGATTTTCAACACATATCTAGATCTCATACAACAATGGTCTTTAAGAGTTTCAATAATAGTTGTATCCAATCAACTTTTGTCCAGGCGATAGAGAGAATCAACAATTCAACAGGAAACATCAGTTCACAACGAGAACCTGCTTGAAAAGCTACACACGCAACAATGGATCCTCACTTGGTTCTAAATTCTCTTTCTTCCAGTGCTCCTCTTTACATGAAAATACTCTTTCAACATGCATAGGACCTGAAAGATCATTTATCTACAATATGAGATCTAAGATCACAGTACGCATCGACAATGCAAGTGATGAATATTGACCTGAAGAATTTCCCATCCTCAATAAACTTTAACGAGAATTTTTTTTTGCGCTCACATGCCACACCGCACAGGTTTAAGGCCTGTCCAACTAGGCTCTGATACCAAGATAAAATAGGTAACACAAATAATAATTAGAAATGGTGAGAAATCTCTCACATAAAGGCACTTCCCACACTCATTCTACCATCCATCAAAGTAGATTCAATTAAATTTATAAGAAAAAAACATAGCTTATCAACTTAACCAAACTCCTAGAAAATAGTATTTGAAGATATAATTATGACGTCAATATTAAGAACCTCCAACCACACACTGAAAATATTCTAATAATTAATTTCTCCATTATTTTTCCAATTACTAGAAGATCATAATATCCTTCTTGAAGATGGAATTCATGTTGCGACTCTTGTTGACGTGTTCAATCATCATGTCAGAGTAGGTGGGGAGAGCCCATGTTGGGGGTGTTGAGAGCTCACGTTGGGGGTGTTAACATTCTATGACTTGAATTAGATTGAAATATGTGTTAAAATTCTCTTAGGGGTGTTAACATTCTCTGACTTGAAATTAGATTGAAAAATGTGTTAACATTCTTTGACTTGAAATTAGATTGATAACCATATATTTCAAGTTACATTATGCTTATACATTACTTTTAACATTATATGACTTGAAATTAGATTGATAACCATATTTCTCAAGTTTCATTATGCTTCTGCATTACTTTTATCCTTAGTTGCAAAATAAAATACTCATGATTATAGCATCTTGTGATGTACAATTTTTTTTTTTTTTTTTTCATAGTTACAAAATACAATATGCATGATTATAACATCTTGTAATGTACACTATTATTCATTTACACCAATGTTAATTTTCATAGTTTCATACAACATTAAGGTCATTAAGAAAACAAGAGGACTCTTTATATCATCTCAAAATTCTCTAGGTAATGGAAACACAAAAAAAAACCAGCCTCAAACTTTGATTAAGGGCATCCAGGCCTGAAGTAGGTGCACAAAGATAATCACATGAAAGAAATCCATGTTTCCTTAACATGATGGGAAACCCCTATTCCACAGATTAGACCACCACAGATGCCAAAGGACCAAAAATTTCGAAAACCAGGTTGGAAGAAATAAATATCCAAATTTCCTTGAGAAGAAATCAAACAAACTAAAAGGATCACGACCCAAATAAAAACTAGTAAATGGGGAGGTCATAGGAATCACCCAAACTAAAATAATTGTGACCCAAATAAAACCTAGAAAATGGGGAGGGTCGATTCTAGGTAAATGCTGAAGGTGCGAAGATGCTCATGGGAATATATGAAAAATGGACCAAAAAACCATACATATAATACACCCATGCTCCAGATACCAACACCAAAAAATAATGCACCTAACTCATACCTAGAGTTAGGGTAGAGTTTTTCATGGAAAAATGTACAACTATGGACCCAAAAACCATAAATAGAATATATCCCCCCCTCGGAGACCAAAACCAGAAGAAGAATGCACCTATATCATAACCAAAAACCACACATAGAATACACCCACCCTCATAGAAAAAAAATATAAGATAAAATAACCCATATCATAACTACAAATAGTTTTAAACAAACAAAAAAATCCAAACACTGACAAATTATAAAACATGCATTGAGCAAGGCTTTTACTGGGTTGGACACAAACCAACATTCCTCCCTTCAACACAACAATGGATTTAACTAGGTTGGGAACTAAACAATGGCTTTAACTAGCTTAGGAAAATTCCAACTTGTAATCCTCCCTTCAAGAAAAAAATCTTCTCTTACACGATATTTCATCATCCCAACTTGCCAAATTCATTCTTTTGCTGAGGAGTTCAAGTCATTCTTTTTCTGAGGAGTTCAACTCAATGATTCAAATTAATTTCGTGCATACAAATCATGGGAAGGTTTTACCTTTCAAGTCGAGTTTCAGTTTCTCTACTGATTATAATCCGTTAATCCATTGGCATTATTTAAGCGACAAAATAATGATATTACACGACCTCATTCCAAACCTCATTCCAAAACTAGTGTTTTTTTTCAAAGGGAAGGTTAAGAGTTTTCTATTAAAAATAAATTTGGTTTCCAGGTCGGAACCCTTATATTTCATCCAATTCCATTATAATAATGTTTTCAAGTGTTCAAACCATAAGGAGGTTATGCTTGTGGCATTTTTTTCCTGTAATTATGAAAATATGCCTATTGTATTCTCTGTAAAATATTCCTAGATACAAAGAAAACCTACATAACATTAGATAGACAAAGGCAAGGAAGATACACAAACAAGTACACCTATCTTGCCACTCTAGGATCTTCTTTAAACAAGAGTTCATTATTCAAACATGTTGCTATGGACCTTGGAATTTCTTCCCCTTTTGCCTTGTTGCATGTCACTCGATTCGGCCTCTGCTGTGGCTAGCTGAAATCCGGTGGCATACATTTCTTCCATCTCTGCCAATTTGAAGTGCATGGATTTCATTTAAGTCCTAATTTAACCTTGTAACCAATCGATTTTGATTTGCTTCAACTTGAGCTTGGTATTTATCAACATATGGAAAGATTAATGTGCTCTCTCTTTTTCCTCATTCCTCTGATTAAAATTTCTCATCATACCTTCCATTGCTTCTAGTATACTGTCCATAAGGTGGTTCATATAAACATGCTCATTGTTGTGGGATGAAGAGCCTATATTATCCATGAAGGGATAACACAACATTGGGACTTTCCCAAGGTTGAAGGCACTCATCACCAAAGTTATACTAAATCGGTTCCCTTCCTTGCTTGATGTCCTCTGTAGATCAAGATGAAGACTTCTTCTCATTGTAAAATCCTGAATGATCCTAGCGCCAAAACTGTCATTTCTATCTTGGCCTCTGATCCCCCTCCATGTCACAATTAATTGCAAGATTGGATCATCCATTTCAAATTGGCTTCAAATTTCTTGTTGATATTGTATATTGATACATAGAAGGAGAAGAAATACCACAAACTTATGGTGAATTGAATGCCGACTCAGAATCACTATCCTTGACCAATTAAAAATCCAAATTCCATTATAATGCAGAGGGAACAATGAACATCTAGAAGTTGAATTAACTTGATTCACATGTCATTTTTGGATGCGATCTCGACAAGGGTAATGTAGAGGAGTTGTCCAAGGTTGGGGAGTTAATGTTTGTCACCTGTCCATATGGGCCATCGCCAAAGGTTGAAATTAAGGCTTTAAATTCCATATATTTGTATGCACTTCAAAAACCTCATATTCCAACGTTCTTATTTTGTCTTTAGTGATTCCAATTATTCCTTATTTGTAATATGAAAAGCATGTTATTCAATTCTAAGGACCCTTGGTGCAATCTTGTTCTTTTGTTGGCTAAGGCATCCGCTACATTTCAAATTCCTTAGAATATGAAAAAATTCAACTTTTTCCAAATGCTAGAGTTGAAGAAGAATCCAAAGCAATATGGGGGAGAGAATGCTATTATGTCGACCTGTTGCCTCTCATACCCGCTAGATTACAATAAATGAATCACCAAATACCATGATTTTTTTAATTTTCTTTTCGATGACTAGCTCTAAGTATATCCAAATAGAAAGATAATCTTCTTGATTATTAGTTGCAATGCCCCAACCCCAAGCAAAGGATCACTCCTATATTTCCTCTCAGGGTTCCATAAAAACACAATAAAAAATAAATAGTATTGATATTTTCTTGCACAAAAATTCTGGAAGTCCATTGGGTTTTGTCTAATATAGGGAGTTTTTCTTCCAACAGGGTAGATATTGAAGCTACTAGCATGATCTAAAGGCTTACGTACCCTAAGCCAATATTTTTTAGATGGGGTGATATCATCCAACTCTAAGCTTTATATCCATGGGACTTGAAAACTAGAGACATCAGAGTTAATGCCTTATGAGCCACTTTTAAGGGATTTGTCTTTTCATTTTTACAAATTATCTCATTTCTAGCTAGCCATACTAACCAACATATGTAGTTAGGAAGTGTTGACCAACATTGAACCACAAGCGATGTGGTATTTCCAGGCCAAGGAAATTTATTTTTTCAAGTTATGAACATTTCAGACCAGGTCTTCAAGATTGCCTCTATGTGAAATACATTTGCATACCTTCCAGACCTCTAGGGAGAAGGAATAAATATTGAATAGATGGGTAATTCTCTCCTCTGAAGCCATACATAAAGGGAATCTTGATGGACCTTTAATTCTTTGTTTTTTTATATTTTCAACTATTAAAATATTTTTATGGATTAAAGTACAATAAAAGGTATTAACTTTTGGAATGCCATCCCTATGCCGTATCTCCTTCCACAACTTATCCGGGGTTGGATGAACTAGTTGTTTGATAAGGGACGCGTAACCTTTTTTTGGCTGTATAACTTTGGAGTGAACTTGGTCTCCATGTGTGCTAATCATGACCTGAACATGAAATGGGGGTCATTCCTTTGATATTATGAATCAACAATCCCATTGTTGTTAAATATTGGGAGGGAGGTTCAGACAAGACCAACCAAAACAAACTCTCTTATCATTCCAATTTTAAACGTCTTTGAGATTTTATATCCCTTATGTTGCATCCTATATGGGAGTTCACAAAGCTCTTCATGATTCCCCAATGGACCATTTGTAGTGAAGTTTTCCTTCCACAAATTTATGTTCTCCATTGCACACTCGCTAGCTTAGGTTCTCAAGCACAATTGGGGCTACCTTTTTACATAACTTCCAAATTTTGGAACTTGATTCGAACAGATCTTCTGATTCTACTATGAGTAGACAATTTATGCGAAATTATTTTTTTATGAAAGTTTGTTTCCACCAATCCTTTGAGTCAGATAATAACCTCCACACTATCTTAGCTCTAAGAGCCAAATTCATGAAGTGAGGGTCTTCTATTTCCAAACCCCTACGAGATTTAGGTAGTTGAACTTTGCTCCATTGCACCGAGTGAAATATTTTTTCATTGTTTTTCCCTCCTTGCCAAAGGAATTTTCAAATGAGGGAATTGATTTGATTGACCACTCCTTTTGGAGCTAGGAGTATAGAAAACATGTACATTAGGAGTTATGAAAATATTTCTGTAATCATTACCGACCGCCCTGCAATATTAAGCCATTGAGCACCCCATGCTTGCATTTTCTTTTTATTTTTTTGCAGGACCTCACTCCAGTCCTCTAAGTGCGTTGTTCCTAGTGAGAGAGGAATTCCCAAATATTTAAAGTTCCCTCGTCCTATTCTTACTTGGATATTCAGAGAGTTGGCGATATCCTGTAATGTGGAATAAAGTGTTGAAATTTGCAACAAGAAATAGTGAAATTGGCATCCAGAAGTGGCTACATGGAGGCTTTTTATTTAATTATTTATTAATTAAATTAGAAGAAATGTGTGTCAAATTTATTTATCCCTTAAATAAATTGGACAATAAATTGTAATCTTATCTCATAATCACTTGTAATAGTTAATTGAGTGTGATAGACTCAGTTAGCTCATGAAATTCAAGTTGAGGGTGGTTGGTGAGGCATGTAGAGTGATTCTATTTGTTTTAGAGTCCAAGTTGGAGTTAGTGTATTAGTTTAATGCATGAGAAAAAAATTAACTCAATTAAATGAGTTAAAGTCGGTCTAAATAGTTGTAAATGATTGTTGTACTAGTGAGAGGTCAAGTGAATTAAATCAGATTTAATTCACATGCAATGATCTATCAAGTGACTGATGATTTACTATTAATAGCTATGTATGCATGTCAGTTTTGATGACAACCTAGTTGAGACATAGTTTAAAGGGAAGTTAACAATTAGTTGTATTATTAGTGAATTTCCTTGACATAATTATAAAGTCACAGGAAGTCTCATGATGGATTTCATAGTCAAGGAAGGCTAATTATCCTATTTAATGGAGATTAATTGCCTAGGGATTGTGTGAGCAAGGCTCGGCTAAGGAGGGGAGGAGAATTGGCTAAGTGTTGGTTAATTTTGCCTAAGAATTGCTAGAAATTTTTGAGTAGGATCAGAGTGAGACAATCAGGATAGTGCAGGATTTTCTCGGTGTGAGAAATCATTGTATTGTTTCATGATTCTTTGAATATGTACAATATAGGATAGAGGAGTTTTGAGCAGGTGTTTTCCCTAAGAAAATCTTGTGTTGTGTGATTGATGATTTCATTTCTCTTACTTGCATGTCATTGAGAGATCGGGTTTTATATTCCGAAAATATAGTAGAATGATTCAGTATCTTGATTTAGTACATTACATGATCGTATTGAATCCATTAATATAGAGTTTCTATATAATTTCTACATGGTATCAAAGCTCCAAAAATCATTATAGTGGATAAGAAATTGAGTTTGTGTTGAAAAATATTCAAAATTGCAGATACTTTCATTGGTGCAACAAGCATATCAAGATGGCTTTTAGTGGATTAAGATTGGAATATGCACTCGAGGGAAATTATAATTATATCACATGGAAAGACAGAATGGAGGTAGTTCTGGAGGGCAATAGATTGAAAGAATTCATTGATAATGATATTCCCAAGCCAACAACATCAAACAATGCCCTTCTTGATGCTTGGAAAAAGAAGGTAGTAAGGGTGAGGAGGATCTTATTAAAGGAAGTTCGAGATCACATTGTCTCGAGTCTCCATGGCAAGGAGACTCCACATGCAATGTGGAAGGCCTTGACATATCTATTTCATAACAAAAGCGACCAAAGAAATTTGGCGCTAAAGGACAAGCTCAGGAAAATCAAGAAGGAGGAGGGCGAGACTGTACCAACATACTTGGTGAAGTTCACTCAATGTCGATATGAGCTTGGAGGTGTTGGTGTGACCATAGCATATGATGAACTGGTGAGCCTAGCACTTCTAGGCCTTCCCAAGAGCTTGCGTATTTACCAGGACTCGGTGAATATGAGGGAAACGTTACCATATTAGGAGCGACTTTGGTCGGATTTGGTACAAGAAGAATTCAGGTGGAATACCAGGGATGGATCCTCATCTAAGACTAATGAGGAGGAATATTGTGCCTTGGAAAGTAAGGCAAAGAAGGCCAAAAGAAAGAAATCCCAAGGTGGAGCGGGAAATAAAGACTTGTCCAAGATAAGATGCTTTCACTGTCACGAGCATGAGCACTATGCTACAAATTGTCCATAGAAGAAAAGAAAGGAGAAGCCTGCAATTGCACTAGGTGAAGCATTGGATTCATAGTTCGAGCTTTATTTTACTCTCATTTTATGCATGGCGAGCACTCTAATGGAATGAATTTAGTACTTAGATAGTGGTGCCTCGTTCCATATGACAGGGAATATAGATCTCTTCAGTGACTTGGAGGAGAAGGAACTCTAACAGAGCATAGATTTTGGAGATGACGAGAGGTATAGCACTACCGACATAGGTAAAATTACCTTTCAAAGGGAGAATGGCTCCCATATCAAACTAGCAGATGTTTTTCATGTTCCAGGCCTAAAGAATAACCTTGGTTATGAAGTGATGTTTAGAAAGGGAAAAGTTTTCCTTAAATAGATAGCCGCGGGACAGAAGAGGCAGATCGGTGCAAGAGTTAAGAACCTGTATGCACTCGAGGTTGATGATGCATGTAAGGCTTTGAGGAGAAAAGTAGTGATTAATGACTTGGTGGTTGAGAGGGAGCAATTATCTCTCAAGGTGCAGCCTTAGAAGTAGTCTCAGAAGGTTGTGGAGTAGCCATAATTGAAGAATCAGAGAGGAGACCGAGTGGAAGATTCCACTCAAGCAGAGACCTCTAGGATGGGGAAATTTCGAGCCAGAAGGGTAGAGGGAGTACATGCAGTTATACCTCCAGGTGATAGGTGGTGCAATATGTAGAATTAATCCCAAGAAGAAATTTGGGCAAGATTCATTGAGATGGTGTGTCTCATGGATTTAAATTCGCTACGAGGAGCCCAAAATACAATAGTAGCAGGAAGGATCGGTTATATCGATGCAGCCATATGTCAGGAAGACATAAATTAGAGTGACAGGTGTCAGATATTGGAGCGTAGATCAGAGTTGGCAGCAGTGCAGAGTGCATGGATGCAAATGTCAGCAACGCGGAGAGTCCAATAGACATGTGCAGTAGGATCTAGTAGTCAGAAGACTTTGATGGTAGATGCATTATACTGATTCAGTTTTTTAGAGGCTATTTAGTTTCAGAAGTGTTGCATGCGGAACATTCCAAAGGTACCAGATCAGGACAGATTGATTCCTGTCTTGCTGAGAAGTAGTGTTGAAATTTTGAACAAGAAACAATTAAATTGACATCTAGAAAAAACATCCAGAAAATGGCATCCAGAAATGGCTACCATGGAGGCTTTTGATTTAATTATTTCTTAATTAAATTAGAAGAAAAGTGTGTCAAATTTATTTATCCCTGAAATAAATTGGACAATAAATTGTAATCTTATCTCATAATCACTTGTGATAGTTAATTGAGTGTGATAGGCTCAGTTAGCTCATGAAATTCGAGTTGAGGGTGGTTGGTGAGGCATGTAGATTGATTATATTTGTTTTAGAGTCTGATTTGTAGTTAGTGTATTAGTTTAATGCATGAGAAATCAGTAACTCAATTAAATGAGTTAAAGCCAGTCTAACTAGTTGTTAATGATTGTTATATTAGTGAGAGGTCAAGTGAATTAAATTATATTTTATTCACATGCAATGATATGTCAAGTGACTGATGATTTACTATTAATAGATGCCTGCATGTCAGTTTTGATGACAACCTAGTTGAGACAGAGATTAAAGGGAAGTTGACTATCAGTTGTATTATTAGTGAATTTCTCAGGCGCAATTATAAAGTCACATGAAGGCTCATGATGGATTGGTTAGTCAAAGAAGGATAATTATCCTATTTAATAGGGATTAATTTCCTATGGATTTTGTGAGCAATTTTGGGCTATGGTGGGGCTGAGAACTGGCTAAGGGTTGGTCAATTTTGTCTAAGAATTGCTAGACAATTTTGAGCAGGATCAGAGTGAGACATTCAAGATAGTGCAGGATTTTCTCGGTCTGAGAAAGCATTGTATTGTTTCAGATTCTTTTACTATGTTCAATATATGATAGAGGGGTTTTGAGCAAGTGCTTTCCCCAAGAAAATCTTGTGTTGTGTGATTGATAATTTCCTTTCTCTTAGCTACATGTGATTAAGCGATTGTGTTTTATATTCCACAAATATAGTAGAAGGATTCAATATCTTGCTTTAGTACATTTCATGATTGGATTGAATCCATTGATATAGAGTTTCTATATAATTTATACATGGTATCGGAGAGCCAAAAATCACTATAGTGGAGAAGAAATTGAGTTTGTGTTGAACAAGCGGATCAAGATGGATTTCAGTGGATTAAGATTGGAATATGCACTCAAGGGAAATTCTAATTATATCGCATGGAAAGAAAAAATGCAGGCAGTTCTGGAGGGCAATGGGTTTAAATATTTCATTGATAATGATAGTCCTAAGCCAGCAACATCATACACCGCTCTTCTTGATGCTTGGAAAAATAAGGTAGCAAGGGTGAGGAGGATCTAATTAGAGGGAGTTCGAGATCACATTTTCTCGAGTGTCCATGGAAAGGAAACTCCACATGAAATGTGGAAGGCCTTGATAGATATTTTTCAAAATAGCAGCAACTAAAGGAAGTTCGACAAGCGGATCAAGATGGATTTCAGTGGATTAATATTGGAATATGCACTCAAGGGAAATTCTAATTATATCACATGGAAAGACAAAATGCAGGCAGTTCTGGAGGACAATGGGTTTAAATATTTCATTGATAATGATATTCCTAAGCTAGCAACATCATACACCGCTCTTCTTGATGCTTGGAAAAATAAGGTAGCAAGGGCGAGGATGATCTAATTAGAGGGAGTTAGAGATCACATTTTCTTGAGTGTCCATGGAAAGGAAACTCCACATGCAATGTGGAAGGCCTTGATAGATATTTTTCAAAATAGCAGCAACTAAAGGAAGTTCACGCTGAAGGAAAAACTTAGGAAAATCAAGAAGGAGGAGGACGAGACGGTACCAACATACTTGGTGAAGTTCACTCAATGTCAAGATGAGCTTGTAAGTTTTGTTCTAACTGTAGAAGATGATGAATTAGTGAGCCTAGCACTTCTAGGCCTTCCCAAGAGCTTCCATAGTTTCCAGGACTCAGTTAATGGGAGGGAAAAGTTACCATATTGGGAGAAAATTTGGTCAGATTTGGTATAAGAAGAATTCATGCGAAATACCAGGGATGGTTCCTCATCCATGACTAATAACAAGGATGATTGTGCCTTGGAAATTAAGGAAAATAAGGCCAAGGGAAATAAGTCCCAAGGCGAAGTGTTGTGTAACCAGCTCCAAAAATAGAAGAAAAGAGATATCAATGCCTTAGAAATGAGCCACTTCGAGGGGGCAACCTCCAATACATTACATAAATGAACAATTCTTGGATGATACAAATGAAAAAAACCTCCTTCTATATATAGGAGTCCATGGGGCCACAATATAATCCTAGTGGGGCCACAATGTAATCCTAGCCGACCTAACAATAATAATGTAAGGGCACAATAATAACAATATGGGGGTTACAGTACAATAATAACAATAAGGGGGCTACACTAACATAATAAGGGGATATACTATTATACGTAGGGACTTAACATGCCCCTCTCCCCTTCAAAAACAAGTGTTGTCCTCAACGCTTGATTATTTCTTGATGCTTCCTTGTATAAAATTCTCATCCTCCCATGTGAAGTATTTGGCGTAGAATACATAATGAGATACCGAGATACTCTGAAATTGATCGTACTTGTCGAGTTCTTGTTTCTATGACTTCTTCATAGCTTCTTTCGATGTGATGTTGATCTTCCTGTTGTTTCATTAGATTCTGCACCAAAGTTGGGTTATCCTTTGAGAGTTGGAGAAGTTGTTGTTGATGCTCGATGTGATCTTCCATTAATTTATCATCCATATTTGCTATTATTTGATCCTTCAAACCATCCAAATTAGCCTCCATTTCTACTTTTAAACCATCTATTTCATCTTCAATTTCTATTCGTAAGATTGAAACTTGTTGCCCTTGGTACCGTAATTTTGATATCTCATACTGCAACTCTTCCTCTTCATGCGTTATAGTATAGCTTTTTGAGGGATTAATGGGTATGGAATTATTTTTTGGTGGCATTATAGACCCAATACTGATAAAAATTCTAAAATATGCCCTTGGAATCAATTCAAATTGATTCTTCAAACAAGACTTATGCAATTCGGAAAAAAAATACACACCTTTTTATTGCTTTTGAGGAGCTCGATATTGAAATTGGATTATCTCTGTGATTGCAGCACTTCAATATCTAAATTTCGGTACCAACGTAGCCCTCTGAATTATCTTTCGAATGCCACAGGTATGACCTGATTTGGATTCTCCAAGACAAAGTTGTGTCCAATCTCCCACAATGACCTAATTATGGACTGGTTCAGTAGAGCGAACTTGTACGACTTTCCACGTGTCACTGTTTCGTCCTTTGTCTCTGAAATTGATAGCGAAGAAATTAAAGTCCGTGTGATTTCGACCACTTTTTACGGCACTCCAATCCGATGCTCAGAGAGAGAGTTATTGAAATTTTCCCATGATCACCTATTTGAGATGAAATTCAGGAGCCTGAAAAAGCATTACCTTCCACAGATCATATCTCCAAAAATATTGCGAACCAAGCCTTGAAATTTTTGGATGAATTTCCTCAGGATTTCAGCTTCACACCCTATGAATTTCAGATTCTGAACCTTCGTAGAAAAAAAATTATAGCGCAAATGCCACGATGACCTGTTTAGGAGCCTGAAAAAAGACCTAACTTCCACAGATCATATCTCCGAAAATATTGCGAAACAAGCTCTGAAAGTTTTAGAAAATCTTCCTCTGGATTTCTGCTTCACACCCTAAAAATTTCAACTTCTGAAACTTCTTAGAAAAAAATTTATAGCGAAAATTCCACGATAACCTCTTTGGAGTAGCGAAACCCTAGAATGCGAAGCTCTGATACCAAATGTTGTGTAACCAGCTCCAAAAATAGAAAAAAAGAGATGTCAACGCCTTATAAATGAGCCACTTCGAGGGGGAAACCTCCAATAC
Source organism: Pinus albicaulis (assembly GCA_034641835.2). Lineage (NCBI taxonomy): Eukaryota > Viridiplantae > Streptophyta > Pinopsida > Pinales > Pinaceae > Pinus > Pinus albicaulis. The sequence continues at coordinate 50,503,491 of CM076572.1, forward strand.
ATTACATAAATGAACAATTCTTGGATGATACAAATGAACAAAACCTCCTTCTATATACAAGAGTCCATGGGGCCACAATATAATCCTAGTGGGGCCACAATGTAATCCTAGCCGACCTAACAATAATAATGTAAGGGCACAATAATAACAATATGGGGGTTACAGGGGTAAAATAATAACAATAAGGGGGGCTACACTAACATAATAAGGGGATATACTATTAATATAGGGACTTAACATGAAGCAGGCAAGAAAGACTTGTCCAAGATCAGATGCTTTCACTATCACGAGCATGGGCACTATGCTACAAATTTTCCACATAAGAAAATAAAGAAGGAGCTTGAAGTTGAAGCAAGTGAAGCACTAGATTCATAGTTTGAGCTTGATTTTACTCTCATTGCATGAATGGCCAACACTATAATGCGATGCATGTGGTATTTAGATAGCGGTGCCTCATTCCATATGACAAGGATTAGAGATCACTTCAGTGAATTGGAGGAGAAGGACCTCCAGCATTGCATAAATTTTGGAGATGACGAGAGGTATAGCGCTACCTACATAGGTACAGTTACCTTTCAAAGGGAGAATGGCTCCCATCTCAGACTAGCATATGTTTTTTATGTTCCAAGCCTAAAGAATAATCTTGTCACCATACCGGTATTAGAAAACTGTGGTTATGAAGTGATGTTTATAAAGGATAAGTTTTCCTTAAACATATAGCCACAGGACAGGAGAAGCAAATCAATGCAAGAGTCAAGAACCTGTATGCACTCGAGGTTGAGGATGTATGCAAGGCTTTGAGGAGAAAATAAATGTTTAATGACTTGGTGGTTGAGAGGGAGAAATTATCTCTCAACATGTAGATTCATAAGCAGTCTCAGAAGGTTGTGGAGTAGCCACAATTAGAGAAGTAGAGAGGAGACTGAGTGGAAGAGTCCACTCAATAAGAGACCTACAGGAGGGAGAAATTTCAAGCCAGAAGGGTAGAGGGAGTACATGTAGCTATACCTCTAGGTGAGAGGTGGGGCAATGTGCAAAATTAATCCTAAGAAGAAATTTGGGCAGGATTCATTGAGATGGTGTGTCTCATGGATCCAAACTAGCTACGATAAGTGCAAAATACAACCGTAGCAGGAAGGATTAGTTAGATCGATGCAGTTAGATTTCAGGAATATAGAAATATGAGTGACAGGTGTCAGATGCAGATGTCAGCAGCGCAGAGAGTCCAGTAGACATGTGCAGTAGGATCTAGCAGTCAGAAGAATCTGATGACAGATGCATTATACTGATTCAGTTTTTTGGAGGCTATTTAGTTTTAGAAGTGTTGCATGCATAAAATTCCAAATCTATCGGATCAGGAAAATTGATTCCTTTCTTGTTGAGAGGGAGTGTTGAAATTTTCAACAAGAAACAATGAAATTTATTTATCCCTATAAATAAACTGGAGAATAAATTGTAATCTTATCTCATAATCACTTGTAATAGTTAACTGAGTGTGATAGAATTAGTTAGCTCATGAAATTCAAGTTGAGGGTGGTTGGTGAGGCATGTAGAGTGATTCTATTTGTTTTAGAGTCCAAGTTGTAGTTAGTGTATTAGTTTAATGCATGAGAAATAAATTAACTCAATTAAATGAGTTAAAGTCAGTTTAACTAGTTGTAACTGATTATTGTAATAGTGAGAGGTCAAGTGAATTAAATCAAATTTAATTCATATGAAATGATCTGTTAAGTTACCGATGATTGAATATTAATAGTTGCATGCATGTCAGTTCCGATGACAACCTAGTTGAGATGGGAAGTTAACTATCACTTGTATTATTAGCGAATTGCCTGGGCGCAATTATAAAGTCACATGAAGGCTCACGATGGATTACGTAGTCAAGGAAGGCTAATTATCCTATTTAATAGGGATTAATTTCCTAGGGATTTCATGAACAAGGCTGGGCTAAGTGTTGGTCAAATTTTCCTAAGAATTGCTAAACAATTTTGAGTAGGATCAGAGTGAGACGTTCAAGATAGTGCAGGATTTTCTCGGTGTGAGAAAACATTGTATTGTTTCATGATTATTTGACTATGTACAATATATAATAGAGGGGTTTTGAGAAGGTGCTTTCCCCAAGAACATATTGTGTTGTGTGATTGGTAATTTCCTTTCTCTTAATTGCATGTGATTGTGCGATCATGTTTTATATTCCGCAAATATAGTAGAAGGATTCAATATCTTGCTTTAGTACATTGCATGATTGGATTGAATCCATTGATATAGGGTTTCTATATAATTTCTACATCAAAGAATTCCAATCGAATAGTTGACTTTATTTTTATTTACTAACCACCCTAATAAGTCCAAGTAGGAATCCAACATCCACTACAAGGAAAATACCCTTTAGCCGAGGTTATAATAAAGGTTTTTAGTGTTATAAAATTGGAAAAAATTGTCAAAAAAACATTTGCTACAATATCCATTTGTGGCCATGGAGGTTTTGGCGGAGCTGCTAATGGAATTTCAAAACAACTAAAAAAACTAGGCAGCCAGAGGTTATTACGAATGTTTCTCATCGGTGCGCTACTCAGGTGTAAACACACTGGTGCATTTTAGAGTGAACACACCAGTACTGCAAACCTACCAAGAACCGAGACAGAAAAAAAATATAGGTTCCCCATGGAATTTTGAACCATCCCAGTGCGTGTCATCAAGAAATTTTACCTGGGGTGGTCGAAGGTTCATGCACCAGGCCGTTAAGGTCTAAGACTGCACTAGGTGCACTCTAGATGATACAACACACCGAGCCGTTATATTTAGTATTGGGATTTGTGCGGTGCCCACAGGTCGAATCAATGCACCTGTGCGGAGTATTATACAAACACACTGATGCACACTATCACACAAACACACCGATCATTCTAATTGGTCTTGGTATTTGTGCGGTGCCCATAGGTCCTAGAAACACACCGGTGCGTAGTATCTCACAAACACTCCAAGAATTATAATTTGTATTGGTATTGGTATTTGTGCAATGCCCATAGGTCGTAGATATGCATCGGTGCACAATATCTCACAAACACACAGAGAATTATAATTGGTATTGGTATTTGTGCGGTGCGCATAGGCCGTAGAAACATCGACCTATAACAATGAAATTATTCTGAATTTTTAAAAATTCATTATTCATCAAAAGTTGACACATATTTTATAATAGTATTCATATCAATTAAATTTTTATTAGTGCATTTGAATGTGATGTTTGGATTAATTTTTTTATATCATATCATCAAATTTCACATCTCTTCATTATAATATTTAATCATCCATATATTTAATCAGTGGTGTTACATTTCACAGTGACAATGGAGAACACAATAGAATAAATTAAATTGTATTATATATATATGAATAAGACACTCTTTGTCATACAAAATGGGGCAATTATTGGTATCCCTTTGTCTTTCAATTGGGACACTATGTCCATTACATTAAACAAAATGTTTGATTTCAAAGACAAATATTTCAAAAAATACAACGCCTTGCTTTGATATCCAAAACATAATGATCATCATTCTTCGCTTGAACTGCTGTCACTGTTCGAGCTAATTCCATGACTTGGGTTATTTTGAGGAATGTTTTGTTCACGGAGTTGATTTTTTTCTTATTCTTCACCTTCCATCTACAAACTTAAAAATAATTTGTAATGAGTGTATATACATTGGTGAGAATAATGAAAATTTCAATAATAAATAATACACATCAATGTAAATCGAAAAGAAATGACGTACCATAACAAAAATTGAATCATGAACTATACACATTCTTTCAAAACCAAATCTCTTGCCATTTTTCAACATTTCATTTGTTGGCGTAGTTCCATTCTTTGTTTCCTGCAAGTTTTATACCCCATAAAAAATCATATATTTAATATAAAATATTTTTGTGTTCTATTAATTATAGACAGAGCTAAGTAAAACAAGATCGATAGATGCTTACAAATTCCACAATTAATTTATGATATGCCAACATATACTCACAACCCCATATTTAACCCAATGCCAATCAATTCGTATCATGGTTCTTCTTTGTATTTTAGCACTTGTTTGGAGACATTAAATGATGATTGTTGTAAAACAACTTAAAATATACAAAAATGAAATCTAGTTAAGTTGTTATAAAGAAGTAACAGTTACTCACAAACTTAGATATCAACCCTTTTCTTCCTTGTCGTCCTGTTTTATGTGTTGAATGGGTTCCATTTTATTTTCTTTTTTGTAAGAAAATACTTGAAAATTAATATTTAATGCTAAATTGTTTATTTATTGTTCCTAATCGTAAAATTCAATGATTACATATTACATTTGAAGCACGTTATCGTTGAGAGGGCTCCTCGTGCGATGCAATTATATCCATTTCTTTGACCATCTCCTTGTACACCTTTTTGGACATTCCTACTGGCATATTTCTGATATCAACTCATTCATCCTTTGAGATTTTCATAGTCTACCTGAAAATGTAACATGACAATAAACTATTTAATTTTTATATTGACATATGAAAAGTAAATATAACAAAAGTGATATTTATAAATGATTGCTTTCTAGTAATATATATATATATATATATATATATATATATATATATATATATATATATATATATCTATCTATCTATATAAAATTCTAGAAAAACATTTAAAGGAATATTGCCTTTTTGTTCCTTCTTTTTTGTTATCAAACCAACATTCCTCCCTTCAACACATCAATGGATTTAACTAGGTTGGGAACTAAACAATGGATTTAACTAACTTAGGAACATTCCAACTTGTAATCCTCCCTTTAAGAAAAAAATCTTCTCTTACACGATATTTCGTCATGCCAGCTTGCCAAATTCATTCTTTTGCCGAGGAGTTCAAGTCATTATTTTTCCGAGGAGTTCAACTCAATGAGTCAAATTAGTTTCGTGCATAGAAATCATGGGAAGGTTTGCCCTTTCAAGTTGAGTTTCAGTTTCTCTACTGATTATAATCCATTGGAATTATTTAAGCGACAAAATAATGATATTACAAGCCCTCATTCCAAACCTCATTCCAAAAATAGTGTTTTTTTTTCGAAGGGAAGTTCAAGAGTTTTCTATTAAAAATAAATTTGGTTTTCGGGTCGAAACCCTTACATATTTCATCCAATTCCATTATAATATTGTTTTCAGGTGTTCAAACCATAAGGAGGCTATTCTTGTGGCATTTGTTTCCCATAATTATGAAAATATGCCTATTGTATTCTCTGTAAAATATTCCTAGATACAAAGAAAACCTAGATAACATTAGATAGACAAAGGCAAGGAAGATACACAAACAAGTACAACTATCCTGCCACTCTAGGATATTCTTTAAAAAAGAGTTCATTATTCAAACATGTTGCTATGGACCTTGGAATTTATTCCCCTTTTGCCTTGCTGAATGTCACTCAATTAGGCCTCTGCTGTGGCTAGCTAAAATCCGGTGACATACATTTCTTCCATCTCTGCCAATTTGAAGTGCATGGATTTCATTTAAGTCCTAATTTAACCTTGTAACCAATCGATTTTGATTTGCATCAACTCAAGCTTGGTATTTATCAACATATGGAAAGATTAATGTGCTCTCTCTTTTTCCTCATCCCTCTGATTAAAATTTCTCGTAATACCTTCCATTACTTCTAGTATATTGTCCATAAGGTGGTTCATATAAACATGCTCACTGTTGTGGGATGAAGAGCCTATATTCTCCATGAAGGGATAACACAACGTTGGGACTTGCCCAAGGATGAAGGCACTCATCACCAAAGTTATACTAAATCGGTTCCCTTCCTTGCTTGACGTCCTCTGTAGATCAAGATGAAGACTTCTTCTCATTGTAAAATCCTGAATGATCCTAGTGCCAAAACTGTCATTTCTATATATTGGCCTCTGATCCCACTCCTTGTCACAATTAATTGTGAGATTGGATTATCCATTTCAAATTGGCTTCAAATTTCTTGTTGAGATTGTATATTGGTACATAGAAGGAGAAGAAATACCAGAGACTTATGGCGAATTGAATGCCCACTCAGAATCGCTATCCTTGACCAATTAAAAATCCAAATGCCACTATAATGCAGCGGGAACAATGGACATCTGGACATTGAATTAACTTTATTCACATGCCATTTGTGGATGCGATTTAGACAAGGGTATTGTAGAGGAGTTTTCTGAGGTTGGGGAGTTAATGTTTGTCACTTGTCCATATGGGCCATCGCCAAATGTTGAAATTAAGGCTTTAAATTCCATATATTTGTATGCACTTCAAAAACCTCATATTCCAACGTTCTTATTTGGCCTTTAATGATTCTAATTATTCCCTATTTGTAGTATGAAAAGCATGTTATTCAATTCTAAAGACCCTTGGTCCAATCTTGTTCTTTTGTTGGCTAAGGCATCCGCTACATTTCAAATTCCTTAGAATATGAAAAAATTCAACTTGTTCCAAATGCTAGAGTTGAAGAAGAATCCAAATCAATATGGGGGAGAGAATGCTATTATGTCGACCTCTTGCCTCTCATACCCTCTAGATTACAATAAATGAATCACCAAATACCATGATTTTTTTAATTTTCTTTTCGATGACTAGCTCTAAGTATATCCAAAGAGAAAGATAATCTTCTTGATTATTAGTTGCAATGCCCTAGCCCCAAGCAAAGGATCACTCCTATAGTTCCTCTCAGGGTTCCATAAAAACACAATAAAAAATAAATAGTATTGATATTTTCTTGCACGCAAATTCTGAAAGTCCACTGGGTTTTGTCTAATATAGGGAGTTTTTCTTCCAACAGGGTAGAGATTGAAGCTACTAGCATGATCTAAAGGCTTACATACCCTAAGCCAATATTTTTTAGATGGGGTGATATCATCCAACTCTAAGCTTTATATCCATGGGACTTGAAAACTAGAGACATCGGAGTTAATTCCTTATGAGCCACTTTTAAGGGATTTGTCTTTTCAATTTTACAAATTATCTCATTTCTAGCTAGCCATACTAACCAACATATATAGTTAGGAAGTGCTGACCAACATTGAACCACGTGCGATGTGGTATTTCCAGGCCAAGGAAATTTATTTTTTCAAGTTATGAACATTTCAAACTAGGTCTTCGAGATTGCTTCTATGTGAAATACATTTGCATACCTTCCAGACCTATAGGGAGAAGGAATAAATATTGAATAGATGGGTAATTCTCTCCTCTGAAGCCATACATAGAGGGAATCTTGATGGACCTTTAATTCTCTGTTTTTTTATATTTTCAACTGTTAAAATATTTTTATGGATTAAATTACAATAAAAGGTATTGACTTTTGGAATGCCATCCCTATGCCATATCTCCTTCCACAACTTATCCGGAGTTGGATGAACCAGTTATTTGATAAGGGAAGCGTAAATGCTTTTTGACTGTATAACTTTGGAGTGAACTTGGTCTCCATGTGTGCTAATCATGACCTGAACATGAAATGGGGGTCATTCCTTTGATATTATGAATCAACAATTCCCATTTTTGTTAAATATTGGGAGGGAGGTTCAGACAAGACCAACCAAAACAAACTCTCTTATCATTCCAATTTTAAATGTCTTTGAGATTTTATATCCCTTATGTTGCATCCTATATGCGAGTTCACAGAGCTCTTCGTGATTCCCCAATGGACCATTTGCAGTGAATTTATCCTTCCACAAATTTATGTGCTCCATTTCACACTCGCTAGCTTAGGTTCTCAAGCACAATTGGGGCTACCTTTTTACATAACTTCCAAATTTTGGAACTTGATTCAAACCAATCTTCCGATTCTACTATGAGTAGACAATTTTTGCGAAATTATTTTTTTATGAAAGTCTATTTCCACCAATCCTTTGAGTCAGATAATAACCTCCACACTATCTTAGCTCCAAGAGCCAAATTCATGAAGTGAGGGTATTCTATTTTCAAACCCCTACGAGATTTAGGTAGTTGAACATTGCTCCATTGCACCAAGTGAAATATTTTTTCATTGTTTTTCCCTCCTTGCCAAAGGAATTTTCAAATGAGGGCATTGATTTGATTGACCACTCCTTTTGGAGCTAGGAGTATAGAAAACATGTAAATTAGGAGTTATGAAAATATTTCTGTAATCATTACTGACCGCCCTGCAATATTAAGCCATTGAGCACCCCATGCTTGCATTTTCTTTTTGATTTTTTGCAGGACCTCACTCCAGTCCTCTAAGTTCGTCATTCCTAGTGAGAGAGGAATTCCCAAATATTTAAAGTTCCCTCATCCTATTCTTACTTGGATATTCAGAGAGTTGGCGATCTCCTGTAATGTGGAATAAAGTGTTGAAATTTGCAACAAGAAATAGTGAAATTGACATCTAGAAGTGGCTACCATGGAGGCTTTTAATTTAATTAATTATTAATTAAATTAGAAGAAATATGTGTGAAATTTATTTATCCCTTAAATAATTTGGACAATAAATTGTAATCATATCTCATAATCACTCATAATTGTTAACTGAGTGTGATAGAATCAGTTAGCTCATGAAATTCGAGTTGAGGGTGGTTGGTGAGGCATGTAGAGTGATTCTATTTGTTTTAGAGTCCAAGTTGCAGTTAGTGTATTAGTTTAATGCATGAGAAATTAATTAACTCAATTAAATGAGTTAAAGTCAGTCTAAATAGTTGTAACTGATTGTTGTACTAGTGAGATGTCAAGTGAATTAAATAAGATTTAATTCACATTCAATGATCCATCAAGTGACTGATGATTTACTATTAATAGCTACATACATGTAAGTTTTGATGACAACCTAGTTGAGACATAGTTTAAAGGGAAGTTAACAATTAGTTGTATTATTAGTGAATTTCCTCGACATAATTATAAAGTCACAGGAAGTCTCATGATGGATTGCACAATCAAGGAAGGCTAATTATCCTATTTAATGGGGATTAATTGCCTAGGGATTGTGTGAGCAAGGCTCGGATTAGGAGGGGAGTAGAATTGACTAAGAGTTGGTCAATTTTTCCTAATAATTGCTAGAAATTTTTGGGTAGGATCAGAGTGAGACAATTAGGATAGTGCAAGATTTTCTCGGTGTGAGAAAGCATTGTATTTTTTCATGATTCTTTGACTATGTATAATATATGATAGAGGGGTTTTGAGCAGGTGCTTTCCCTAAGAACATCTTGTGTTGTGTGATTGATAATTTCCTTTCTCTTACTTGCATGTCATTGAGAGATCGTGTTTTATATTCTGCAAATATAGTAGAATGATTCAGTATCTTGATTTAGTACATTACATGATCGGATTGAATCCATTAATATATAGTTTCTATATAATTTCTGCATGGTATCAGAGCGCCAAAAATCACTATAGTGGATAAGAAATTGAGTTTGTGTTGAAAAATATTCAAAATTGCAGATACTTTCATTGGTGCAACAAGCATATCAAGATGGCTTTCAGTGGATTAATATTGGAATATGTACTCGAGGAAAATTATAATTATATCACATGGAAAGATAGAATGAAGGTAGTTCTGGAGGACAACGGATTGAAATAATTCATTGATAATGATATTCCCAAGCCAACAACATCAAACGCTGCTCTTCTTGATGCTTGGCAAAAGAAGGTAGCAAGGGTGAGGAGGATCTTATTAAAGGGAGTTCGAGATCAAATTTTCTCGAGTCTCCATGGAAATGAGACTCCACGTGCAATGTGGAAGGCCTTGACATATCTATTTCATAACAAAAGTGACCAAAGAAATTTGACGCTGAAGGACAAGCTCAGGAAAATCAAGAAGGAGGAGGGCAAGACTGTACCAACATACTTGGCGAAGTTCACTCAATGTCGATATGAGCTTGGAAGTGTTGGGGTGACCGTAGAATATGATAACTTTGTGAGCCTAGCACTTCTAGGCCTTCCCAAGAGCTTGCGTATTTACCAGGACTCGTTGAATATGAGGGAAAAGTTACCATATTAGGAGCGACTTTGGTCGGATTTGGTACAAGAAGAATTCAGGTGGAATACCAGTGATGGATTCTCATCCAAGACTAATGAGGAGGAATATTGTGCCTTGGAAAGTAAGGAAAAGAAGGCCAAAGGAAAGAAATCCCAAGGTGGAGTGGGTAATAAAGACTTTTCCAAGATAATATTCTTTCACTATCACGAGCATGAGCACTATGCTACAAATTGTCCATAGAAGAAAAGAAAGGAGGAGCCTGCAATTGCACTAGGTGAAGCATTGGATTCATAGTTCAAGCTTTATTTTACTCTCATTTCATGCATGGAGAGCACTCTAATGGGATGCATTTAGTATTTAGATAGCGGTGCCTCGTTCCATATGACGGGGAATAGAGATCTCTTCGGTGACTTGGAGGAGAAGAAACTCCAACAGAGCATAGAGTTTGGAGATGACGAGAGGTATAACACTACCAACATAGGTAAAATTACCTTTAAAAGGGAGAATGGCTCCCGTCTCAAACTAGCAGATTTTTTTCATGTTCTAGGCCTAAAGAAGAACCTTGGTTATGAAGTGATGTTTAGAAAGGGAAATTTTTTCCTTAAATAGATAACGATGGGATAGGATAGGTAGATCGGTGCAAGAGTTAAGAACCTGTATGCACTTGAGGTTGATGATGCATGTAAGGCTTTGAGGAGAAAAGTAGTGATTAATGACTTGGTGGTTGAGAGGGAGCAATTATCTCTCAAGGTGCAGCCTTAGAAGCAGTCTCAGAAGGTTGTGGAGCAGCCACAATTGAATAATTAGAGAGGAGACCGAGTGGAAGATTCCACTCAAGCAGAGACCTCCAGGATGGGGAAATTTCGAGCCAGAAGGGTAGAGGGAGTACATGCAGCTATACCTCCAGGTGATAAGTGGTGCAATATGTAGAATTAATCCCAAGAAGAAATTTGAGAGGATTCATTGAGATGGTGTGTCTCATGGATTTAAATTCTCTAGGAGGAGCCCACAATACAATAGTAGTAGGAAGGATCGGTTATATCGATGCAGCCATATGTCAGGAAGACATAAATTAGAGTGACAGGTGTCAGATATTGGAGCATAGATCAGAGTTGGCAGCAGTGCAGAGTGCATGGATGCAAATGTCAGCAACGCGGAGAGTCCAATAGACATGTGCAGTAGGATATAGTAGTCATAAGACTTTGATGATAGATGCATTATACTGATTCAGTTGTTTAGAGTCTATTTAGTTTCAGAAGTGTTACATGCAGAAAATTCCAAAGGTACCAGATCATGATAGATTGATTCCTTTCTTGTTGAGCAGGAGTGTTGAAATTTTCAACAAGAAACAATGAAATTGACATCCAAAAACAATATCCAGAAAATGGCATCCAGAAATGGCTACCATGGAGGCTTTTTATTTAATTATTTCTTAATTAAATTAGAATAAATGTGTGTAAAATTGATTTATCCCTTAAATAAATTGGACAATAAATTGTAATCTTATCTCATAATCACTTGTGATAGTTAACTGACACTATAAAATTTGGCCCAATTTCCGACGGCCACTTCGTCGCTATTCTGACACATAGTCGTCGCAAGAGCGACAGTTAGAGGATGGGAAAAACGTGGTTTGCCATTACGTCGCAATTCCGACGCCTTGAAAAAGTGTCGCACTACCAACACTTTTTCCGTCACTTCCAAACAAGCGTCGCTCTTCCGACATTTCCCAAATCGTCGCTCTTTCGACGTTTGTAAACTATCGCAATTCTGACGAAATGTGGTCCGACGTTTTGAATGTCGCTCTTCCGATGTTTTGATATCGTCGCTCTTCCGACGTTTGTAAACTGTCACAATTCCGACGAAATGTGGTCCGACGTTTTGAACGTCGCTCTTCCAACGTTTTTATACTGTCGCTCTTCCGACGTTTTTAAGCTGTCGCAATTCCGACACCGTACAAAAGTGTCGCAAGACCGATGCATTGCAAAAGCGTCCCAATACCGACGCATTCCAAAAGCGTCGCAATACCGACCCTAGGAAGAACTGTCGCAATATCGACGGACATCACAAGACCGACGAAAATGGAAATCGTTCAAGACGTCGGAAGACTGACGCTTACAAAGCGTTGGTATACCAACGACGGTTCAATTTAAAAAAAAATGAAACTTTAAAACAAAACAGTAAATATCCAATATTTGTTATGAATTGTGGGTGTTCCAATTGTTATGAACATAATTCGACCGTGAAATATTAATATAATAAACCACCCCGCAGCGCTTCGACTATAAACAATCATATGAACATGGCTCTGTATTTCAAAAAACAGGTTTAAAATAGAAACAGGGAAACATTTTTTTTTCCAATTGTTATGAACATAATTCGACCGTGAAATATTAATATAATAAACCACCCCGCAATGCTTCGACTATAAAAAATCATATAAACATGGCTCTGTATTTCAAAAAACAGGTTTAAAATAGAAACAGGGTAACTTTTTTTTTTTCTAAGTAAGGTTAATCTACTAACAGTGGGAATAAAATTACAGCATGACCGAAGTCAAAAACATTGCCCAGACTTATGGAAAATTTTTCAAAAAATCAAAAAATAAGACTGCCCTCATACGGGGAAACCAGTCTTGAACGTATTGCCCATGCAGGGTAACCATTGTTTACAGAGTTCAAAAATAAAACAGAGGTCCAACACAGTAATATAAACAAAAACATGCCCAATTAAGTGGGTTGTGAAGCAAGAAAACCAAATCAAAGAGAAATAACTACTCATTCGGTGGTTCTTCGACAATTCGGCACCATCCTTCGGCAGGAGCAGCTTCAGACACGGAAGGTCCAGGATCTCGAGGTGCTATATCCACATCACGAGCCCTACGAACCTGAGTATCCGGTTCCTGCACATTCACGCCATCGCTCCCCTCTTGAAGGCTCGAAAGCTGGGATTTTTCTGAGCTCAGACCCGTCGGACGAGTGCATTGTTCCTCCACTTGGGCCTCTTCACGGAAAACCACGGTAATTGAAGCTGTGATTCGTGGGCAGTTCAAAGAGAAATTAAAGGAAAAAAGCGCAGTGTGCGTCGTGGGAGAAGGTGAAGCGGTGGGGAAATGAGGAGCAGGGGAGCCCATACAGTGGCCAGATCCTAGAACCCGACCTCGCTCACTTCTAGTGTTTGGATAGAGGCCTGCGTAATAATCACTTGATTGGGAAGACGACTCAGTTGAGGGGATGGAGGGAGCGCGCAGGGGTTGGCCTTTGGTGCTACCTCTACGGAAATGCATCCTTTGACGCACGCGAGGCATGGGTGCAGTCTCAATAGTGGGCACAAGACGAGACGGAGAAGCAGGATTCCAAGAAACCCAGGAAGACAGACACAGACCAGACCGAGAGAAATGCAGATTTGTAGCAAGGTCTAAGCAGCAGTTCAGCTGGCTTCTCCTTCCCGTCACAGTGAGCAGGTAGTGTAACCCAACAACCGGAGAGCATCTGCAATTCAAAGGTTGCGGCTTGTCTGAGAAACCATAGCGAAACTCCATTTTATTGACCCAACTACAATGGCATCGAAGAACGCCCGTCATAAATCTCATTGATGAGAGCCGAAGGCCGGATCATATTGGAGCATGCAGAATCGCTAACAGGAGTGGAGGTCTGATCTTGAACAACGTTAAAACTTAATGCGATTGATTGAACAGCGACGTTAAAACTTAATGCGATTGACATGACAAGCCAGAGGAGGACACGTGGCAGAAATTGATTGGAGCGGATCTTTTTTTGGGCCGCTCACGCGGTGGAAATCTTGACCCAAAAAATATTATGGCGAATTTGATAAGAAATTCGCGTCACAACTCTCTCTCCATACGCCAGCCCAAATTCGGACCCGAAAAAGATTAGGGATTTATTCATTTGGTTTTCGTGTCACAAAATTGGTCGACGTCAGCAGGCTATTTTGGAACGCGAATTTGGTTTGAATTATGGTTTATCACCATTTGAAGTCCGACGGGCTCCACGGATAAAGGGTTTGTTTGAATTTTTGACAAAACCTTTTATTTTATATAACGCGCGGCAGAATAGTTTTATTGTTTGTTAAGGTCCCACACTAGTTTTGGTAATATTTTGTTTTAAATGCGACGTATATATGTTTTATATATATATTTCATATATATATTAAAACATTTATAAATTGTGGACCCCAAGAGCGTTTTAATAGATTTGTTATTTGCATAGTTTTGTTATGTTTTTAATATATGCGTTGCATATGCTGTGAGCCTATTTCAGAATGTAGTTATAAAGTTTATTATTACACACAATAGCAGTGTAAGTGTTTTGAAGAGCACAAAAGTGCGTAGTTTTAGATACATAGAAGAATTTTGAGTGCACTGCGTTTTGCAGCACCCACATTTTGTAATCCCTCTCAATGAGGAAGAATTTGTAATAGTTTTTTTTTGAAGGAATATAAATTTTTCAAAGTGTCAAACTCTGTTTCTAGTGAAGAAATTTCAATATTTTCTGTGTGTTAGAAGAGGAGAGTATTACTCTCTCCGTTTTTATTCTGTAATTTTCAAATATTCCAACACATGGCTATAAATGAAGGAGATTGCTACGCATCAACATCAACATGTTTTCAAGTAGGAGCTGCCTAATTTTGTAACAAACTTCTCTCTGGATGTCAAAATTTGCAGTACATCGAAGATTACTCGAGTGATGCTTGAAATTTCCATTGAATTCCTATAAGAATCTTAGATTTGTGATAGTAATCCTTTTGCTTATATATTAGCTTACTCCTTTTAAGTTTGTCTCATTCAACTAATAAAAAAATGTTTCAAGGAGTATAATGAAAACTAGATTATGTGTGAAGCATAAAATAATCATTGATGCTAGACTTGGAAGTTAAGAAGTATAATAAGAAGTAGATACACTTCTCTAAAGCATAATACCGTTTTTTCGAAGCATAAGACAATCATTGATGCTAGACTTGGAAGTTCGAATAAGACGAGATAAAACAATGAAAAATGAATTCCATTACTTGCATGAAATATGAGTACGCCTTTTACTGCAAAGTCGGGAGCAAGGTCTAGATTTTGAGTGGCATCGATTCTTGTGAACTCAAATTTCACTCAAAAACATAGTTTTTTTGCATGTTTTTTCAGCACATGGTTAAAAATGATAGTGCATCAAAATTTATATTGTTGGGCCGAATACATAAGTAATCAAAAATTCTCTTTACCAAGTTATTCGCTTCATCAAAAGCCCGATCTTCACATGTGACACTTTTTTCTATGGATAAATATCAAGTGGGTTGTGATATTTTAAAACTTGGTTCACGGTGAAGTGCCCAAAAGGAAAGTCTATCAAAGCATCTGCGACTGTGTCATTTAATAGTAGCGAGATGATTTGATATCATAATGGAGGTGCTCCAATTCAAGCGAGTGTAGAAGAGGCAGGAGCCTACAAGGCGAGATCCAAACTTCGGAGAAGAGCAAGGCGAGATCCTGGGAAGAACGAAGAATTTGGGAATCCGGGATCTCTTCCAGAGGCCATGATACCAAAGGTTTTTCCCCTGTTTGTAGATCTTTCTCATCTACATCCAATATAGCCTTAAATTCCCACATAGATCACTGTCTATCAAGTGAGTCAAATGCTAAAAAAATCTGGAACAAAGTTTTCCAAGCCTAAAGTGAAGGTGAGAAAAAAACGATCAATCCTAGATATAATTCCCGTGGCACTTTTGTTTGCATGCTAGAGGATTTGGATTACGGTACTAGCAAAGAGAAATCAATTGCGATGCACATCCATTGCCTTTGGATCAGCTCAATCTCGGAGACACCACCAAGCGGATGCAACATCAATGCAAAGATCTCAACATTTCAAAATTAATGCAAAGATCTCGCGTAATGGTAATGCATGTATTTATAAAGAAACAAATAACAATGCACATTCTAACCCATTCGAATAACCATCGTAGCAAGGGTTTACATCTAATTAGATCCAATCCGTATATCGATGGAAAAAAATTAATATAACTACATTTTCCGTAGCGAGAGGAAAATTTGCGAAAAACAGAAAAGGAATATAAAATGAGGATGTCAAGATGTTTAGATGACTCGAGTACAACAATTATTTGTGCTTAGTAGACACAAAACTCGTATTCTAAAAGCATTTTTTTAAATAATACTAAACAAATTTGTCCAAAATTTGGGATGCAACCGTAGTCTCTACTACGTTTGGAAAATTGGAGGTTTATAAAAGATAAACTGCGAACATAATTGTACCACTATGATAAGAAGCTCGTCGAAGCATTCCTTCTCGCTTCAAAAACGTGGAACTACCTTAAGAATGCTTATGGTTGATATAAATATTAGAACATGGTAGTTAAATGTAGTAGTTATGCTAAAATATCGAATAACAACTTGAGAGTGCTCTTCGGATACTGTATCGAATGCACCAAATTAAAGATGTACCATTACTAAAGATAAATTTCCAAAAATAGTCAATTTTGATATCGTGAAGTCATGTATTTCTCGGTAGAAAACTAGGGATAGGATGGAAAATATGAAAGAACTAAGTTCCAAGGACTAAAAAAACAAGGCCAACATAGCTCTACCTTGAATCGGGAGACAAAACAAAATTGCCCAAAAAAGTGTTTGCCACTTGTCATCACCCCAAGGAGTGCAAAGTTAGTTGATGGTGCCAACCATTTGACGAAGCGAGAGAGAATATTCATGGTGCCAATGGTTGTAGCACGGTTTGGTTACGTGAGCCATCATTGTAACAAAGTAGATTGATGGTGCCAATTCTCTGTAGAAGTCCATTGAGAGTGCAACTACTGTAGTAGAGCGATTTGAGAGCACCCATTGAAGCTCCTATATATAGCAGAGTCAACATTTTCCTATTGAACAAGTTTGTATAGTCAAAGCCACAACAAGATCAGATAGCCATGATCCTAAATGAGAACCAGAGCCAAAGCTAAGATAGATTCACGTTTAGCAGAACAAGACAACCATAGTAAAGGATCTGACCATAGAACCATAGCAAAGGAAATGTAGAAACTGTACAAGGGCTTTGCTTCCAGCAAATTTCATTGTGACAATAATTGCTATGGTGTTGTAAGTGCTCATTAGTAGAAATTAGAATCTTAAAGCCATTATGGAATTATTTTAACCTGGAGAGGGTTTTCTCTGGTTATAAATCGTCATGCTCAAATTCCATTGTGGATTGGTTGTGTTTGATATTATGTTTTTACCTTGTCTACAGTTGAATTTTCACACGGAAAATTATCGGTCTAAAGTGAGCAATTTTGCGATGTTTCTTTTGCTTCCTATTGTGAAGTATTTTCTCGGAACTCTGCTCGTTGTAACGGAGTTCTTGGGCATATAATCAGGGGGACTTGGTTTTTTTTGGAATCAAACTTCGAGGTTAGTATGATCATCCGAAGAATGGCACTTGTGAGCCTTAGCATGGAGTTGGGAGTACCAATTTGAAGTGCAGGGTAGGGAATTGTACAATAGACCAGTTAGATTTCTCGGACCCTAATACAAAAGTTTCTTCTTCTTTCAAAACATGTTTCTCGTTTTTACGTAACCAATGTGGGTCCTGTTCTTGTTTCAATTGGGGATGGATCAACATTTGTTATTGCTCCAGATGATCACACTCTGGGTAGCCTTGGAGGCTATTTGGGGGTGATGAGTCCAATAGGTCTCAATGAAATGTTTCCCTCGCCGGGGAATACTATTGCAGTGGAATTTGATACTATTTTGGATGTTGAATTCCGTGATCATAATGGAAACCAATACCTTCAGCTCCAGTACCTGTTCACAAAAGAGGGTGCCATAGTCATTCATGCGTGTAGAGAGGGTGAATTTCAGGCATTGCAACAGGAGGTGCTGTTGTTGTTGCATTGGCCACTGGATTGTTTGTCTGGTTCTGTTACAAGCGCAGAGTATTGAAAAGGACAGACAAATTATTTCATATATTGTGAAATTGCCTCGGAAATTCACCTACAAAGAGCTCAGCAATGCTACGAAAGACTTTTTTTGAATGTGATTGATAATCAATAATTGCAAGCAAGGGTAATCCCCTTGTGAAACCCAAATTTCTGAGCATTTTATAAAACCTAATGACAGAGTCATTGTAATGAACAAGTGCCTAGGTGCATATTACGTCCAAATCTACCAAGCACCAAGATCTATAAAAAAAATCCACAGTATCTATGAACTAAGAAGAAGAGGCAGAAAATGTATTCTGATTACCTGTTCGAATAGTGGTTGGGGTTTACCATGGCAAAAATTTGACAGAGCCCATGTAGCATTTCTTATCATTGAAATTCTGGCAGTATAATTCAACTAGGCAAGCACTTGCCTCAGAGCTCCATGACTGAGGGCAAGATCCCTAAATGTTGCAAAGTCTCCAGCAATATTTCCCAAAGCCAAAACAACCTTACACGAACACCAGTTGAACTCAAATTTGGGTACTAGTTTTTTAAATAAAATTCCAAAATTACAGACATATAAAGATAGTTGGGAAGAATAATTTTATGCCTCTAAAATAAACGTGCTACCTGTTCTCGAACATTATCATTCCCAGAGGTAAGAAGTTCCACAAATATAGGCAGTGCCTCGTAATCAATCACAACCTTTGTATTCTCAGAGGTTCCTGAGACTATATTAGTCAAAGCCAAAGCTGCTTCAAACTGCATTATCAATCACAAGGTATCACCATCAAAGCTATAATTTTAAGATAACAAATTATCTACCATTGAAACTATAATTTTAAAATAGATACACCTAGTGATATAGACACCTAGTGAGAGTAGAGGTTAGGAAATTATAATAAGAATTATTACAAGATATCACTCACAGTGCAGTTGATTGTTCATTGTATACTGTAACTATAATTTTAAAGAAGACACACTTAGTGATATAGACACCACCAAGTGAGAGCAGAGGTTATGAAATTATAATGAGAATTATTTCAAGATATTATATTACTCATAGTAAAGTTAATTGTTTATTGTTTGGTGTAATAATTGTTTATTATTTATAAACACAATCAAACATATTATGAGGGACGGTGATGAAATTGACAATGGTCTCATAACAAACCATAACGGGCACATCCCCTTGCAAGATAGACTCTGAATAAGAAATAAAGCAAAACAAAGTGATTACTTATAAGATCATAGGCTTCATGAAGAACAAGATCCGGAGCAGCATCTGTAACCCCTAAAGCAACACCTCTCTCTGCAAGACGAATCACTACATCTTTCATATGTAGTCTAGCGAATTTTCTGAGCTCATCACGAGAAAGAGGATCAAATACAACTATCTCATCAAGTCTATTCAATAGCTCTGGCCTGAAATGTCTTCTAACCTGCAAAAATATTCAAAGGCATGTCAAAGCACTGCAGCCAACTTCGTGATAAAATTATATGAAAAATATGCATACACAGAGTCCAGGAGAATGAAACAGCAGGTGTATTGGCAGCTGCCGAAATGCAGCAACAAAAACGGCAAGTGTATTGGCAGTTGCGGAAATGCAGCTACTAAAACAGCAGGTCTGTCGACGGTTGCAGGTGTGTGGATTATTGTTGGTATTTTCAGACCGATTCCATGGAAATATACCAGAAACCAGTGGTATGTCAAACCTAGAAGGTAATCCGAGAGACTGTGACCGTCAGATTAAACAAGTAACAGGTGTCGTGCCTAGATAAGAAGTGTTGACGAAAAAAAATTGATCTCTTTCATAACAGAAGGCCTATCGGCCTAAATATCTAGGACATGTGGCACTCCATTATAAATACACATGGTGTGTGGATTTGAGTTTTTCAGGTGGTCAAGTGGGCCGAAAATAGGTGAAATGTGGCACCACTTAGAGATTGACATGTGCCAATTGGTACAAGTGGTAGACAATTGGCATGCTCAAACAACAAGGTGATGCAGGAATGACATGAGGGAGAAAATATCAGAAAAGCCCCAAATTTGGAGAACTAAAGCTCATCACCAACCTGAGATTGACAACTTTACATGATGTAACCTATGAAATCGTAAATGGAGAAATCATAGTAATAATAAAGTAACCTATGTAACAATAAAGTCGAATTCATCCTGGGAGTGGTAATGGGAGAAATCATAGTGAACAACAGGAAACATGCATAGTTGCTTACAATCAAATAGATGAAAAAACACATACAAAAAACCTAGATAATAATCGTGCACAAGCTTAATATTGAATTATGAACCGTAAAGGAACTTACAAAATGTGACATTACGAACCTGGTCAAGCGCACAAGCAAAAATATCCTGGACATGACCCTGGTTGACAAGTTGTATTGCTTATGATGCAAGAGGATTTGTACCTGCACTGCCAAGTCAATCAAAATCCATCATTATCTATACAATAAATACAAGTAATCGATGTAGTATTTTTTACTCTAAGATGCATTCTTATGATAATGTTAGAACATATGTTGAAAATTTCAAAACATACCTAAATAAGCTCCTCTTCGTTTCAAGAACAATTTATTGGAGTCGCATGAACTTGGAACAAGCCTCCCACGATTTGAAAGAGTAGCAACTAAGTCAACAGTGACTTTTTTGTTGCTACGCTAGATCGAGGGAGGTTTGCTCCAAGATTAAATCGCTCCAATAAATTATTCTCTACTAAACAGGGCCAACCACGTGAAGGTGGAAGCTCTTATGGCCCCTCCCCCCCTCACATCACTCTCAATTCCCCAATACCCAATCTATATTTCATTTTTTACTTTCATGAGCATAAAAAAAAATATTCAATAACTAATTAAAAAAAAATTCAACAAAAAGTACGCAAGGAAACATTGCAATTAATGCTTGACATAAAAATAGTATGATAAATGAGTTCTTTATATAACGCAAAAAACGTTCCAAGTATGGTAACGTTTGTCTTATAATAATACAATATTTTACATTATCGAATTTTCTTTTTCTTCTTCCTATTTCTAAAGCTTCTAATTACATCATCAATATCATCATGCTCTGCTCCTGTTTCGTGCCTTTCGACCCGCACTGCTGACCTAGTTGCGTAGTCACGATGTCTGGTCTCATCCAGTGACGGGGCATCGCCTACAAAAACAGATAATATTAAATTTTAATTATCAGCTTTTAAATATCATTGAACTAGTTCGGTAATATTAATAAAAAAAATTGCAATGAGATTATTTACCTGGTGCACCAGTTGTCGCCGTTGGGACTGTTGCCCTGTCTTCCTCTCTGGTGGTAAGATCCTCAAGGGAAACATTCTCTGTCATTTAAACAAAAAACGTTATAAGGACAACCATCAAGGTATAATTAGAAAAATTATAAGTGGAAATTAATTACCGTCACGACCCTCACTGATAGTAGCATTGTCGGCCTGGTCCCCACTACAATGATCAGGTTGCACGTGAGGATCATCTACATCTGGCTCTAAAACTGGGTTATTTGCCTCGTCAGTAGTGCTGCTCCCCTGATTTAAACAAATTTGTTAGACATTAAATTTATGGACAAAAACAAACATATTGAAAGGTTAATGTTTTACCTTATCAGGCATTCTGGATCTTGGGACCTGCCCCAAGCTTCTGCGACGTTCAACTACGGCTTGATAGCCGAAATGGAAAGCGATATTTTTATCTTCCTCTCTACTTTCTGTTTCGAAGTCATCACCCCACATTACATATGATTGTGTATTTTTAATCATATTTGATAGGATTACAAAAACGTTGGAAGGCGATAAAATTAATTATAAGATGTTTAGCTACTTAATTACAATTCTTGCAGCCTACCTTCTGCGAGCCGCCCGCCTAGCTTTCAGATGGTTTTTTTTCACCCGCAGTTTTCACAAGCCTTCGAGGTGTCAGCAATCCTGTATCAAAGAACTGAAGTCGATATGATACATAACCAATATTTACACATAGAAAATTAAAGCTATTGAATTAAAGTGCGAGATTTTAAGTATATCAATTCTCAAATTGTTTACAACACTAGTGTTAAGAACTAATAAGAAGTGATGTTGAGGGGTTTTTGGGTATAAGAAACAATACCATTTAAAAAATAGGGTTCTCAGTCCTTGGCATTCCTTCACCTAGGCCTAGGGGCACACAAGAATAATTTCACACAAAACCATGCAAACTTAAAAGTAACTTAACAGATCCATAAAGTAATAATAATCATAATTCATAATTTCCTATTG
Organism: Pinus albicaulis; assembly: GCA_034641835.2. Classification (NCBI taxonomy): domain Eukaryota; kingdom Viridiplantae; phylum Streptophyta; class Pinopsida; order Pinales; family Pinaceae; genus Pinus; species Pinus albicaulis. The sequence goes on from CM076572.1 coordinate 50,525,677, forward strand.
TACGATATAATGAAAATTATTCAAACATGAAGCAATGAAGACATGCAATGTGTGAATTTCAAGATTGATGAACCAATACAAGAAGTTAGAAACTACAAATTTGATTCAATACTTTGTGTCCTAACTCCAGGAAGGAATCTAGTTTGTAGTACAGAACATGCATCGTGTATTATCAATTCTTAATTGACAACAACTAAAGGTCATCTACCTCATCAATTCCTTCCCATTTTGTGTTTTTATGTTATGTTCCTTATAAAAGTGTCAAATTTCTCTCAAAGTAAGCAACCACTGAATAAAATAAAAAATAGTTGAGATATGATTGAGAAATGGTCATTTATTTCTTGAAAGGATCTTCACGATTTCTTTAGTTGTTTTTCATCTCAAGAAACAAGAAATGACCTAAGAAACTATCGTGATGTAATATAAGAAACAACACGGTGCAATGGCCATTTTCAAAGCCAAATGATGTCCATTGAGGACATGTCCTTTATTTGGTTCCTGTTTCATAGGAGTTTCGGGTAGAAATGGAGCTTTGTTGTACCATTTCCAGTAGTAAAAAGGGAAAACCTTCTTTTTCCATGGGAAATAATTTACCTTTCCGTTTTCAAGATAATCTAAATCACAAAAAATATGAACTATACTGCACACATTCTTGTATAATGTGAAAGTGGAAAAGGAATACCCTACACAAGTGATGCACACATGTACATTTGAACACTAATTGATTTTTGTAGTTGAAATGCAATGCTTGTTTTCATTTAAATGTAGGGTTTTTAAAGCAGGGAGAAATAATGGCTGCCAATTTAATAAGCGTTTCTTTGGGAAAAAATTAAATCTTGTATTGGGTGATGAAGATAATAGAGGGTATTGAATCTTGATTCTTGACATTGTGTTTAACTTGAATAACTCAAATGATTAACAATATCAATGGATGAGTTCTTTTTTTCAAGAATGTCACTCAAAACTCTTATGTCAAAGCATTGTATGATGGCTAGCATTTTCTTGTTTCCCTTTCTTCAGTTCAATGTAAAAATTATATTAATATATTGGAGCATGAATGATAACTACAATTGTTTGCTCTGCAGTATATCTAGCCCCAAGATTATGAAATTTTTTCTCAAGTGGAGCTATTGGTTATTGATGAAGCAGCTGCAATTCCATTGCCTGTTGTAAAGGCTCTGCTCGGGCCATATTTATTATTTCTGTGCTCTACTGTAAATGGGTAATAATTATAAATGAGCCAACCACAATCACAAATTTTGTAACCATTCGGTTTCCATGGATAGTGATGATGATATTAACCCTATATATCAGTGACCTATATGTATATGAGAATGATCTCAGCACTGAACTTGATATGGTTGTATGGATGTGACCTTTGGTATGTCATCAGAAAATCCCCAAATATCAGAAAATCCTCAAATTTGGAGAACTAAAGCTCATCACTTTCAATCTGGAGTACTACCCTTGTGATAAATTTGATGACTTTCGATCTCCCATTCTCTACGACTTTTCACTTCACCTTCAATATAGATCAGACCAAGGGCAATTCGTTACTGGGTGTTGAGATGGATGAGTTTTTCGAACTAAAATCCATAGCTTAAACTTCATGAAACTGGTGGAGTCAAATTCATGCAAGCACAAACACATTTTACACATCCTCTTTGAAACTCATTCGAAAGAACATTGGAAGACATCTAGAGAGAACCCTATAGCCTAACACAATCCAAAGGAATTGACCAAAAAACCAAAAATAGAGTCAACCCTACTATAGGAGGAAGGGCCTGCAGTAAGAACTTACCATTTTGCAAGAGCTAAGGGCGAATTCTGAGGGTGAATGTTGTTCTGCAAGAGCTGAGGGCGAATGATGTTCTGCAAGAGCTGAGGGCGAATGCTGTTCAGTAAGAGTTGAGGGCAAATTCTGTTTTGCAAGAGCTGAGGGCAAATGCTGTTCTGCAAGAGCTGAGGACGAATGCTGTTCTATAAGAGCTGAGGGCGAACGCTGAGGGTGAATGCAGGGAAAATTATGTTCTGCAAGAGTTGAGGGCGAATGCTGTTCTGCAAGAGCTGAGGGCGAATGATGAGGGAGAATTCTATTCTGCAAGAGCTGAGGGCGAATGCTATTATGCAAGAGCTGAGGGCGAATGCTGTTCTGCAAGAGCTGAGGGCGAATGCTGAGGGCGAATGATGTTCTGCAAGAGCCGAGGGCGAATGCTAAGGGAAAATGCTGTTCTGCAAGAGCTGAGGGTGAATTTTCACGTGATATCAGACTTTAATGTAGTTTTTAATAAAATCATTTTTATGTAGCGCACATATAAGTGTCGTTATACCGATAGCGGCCAAAGCGTCGCTATTGCGACGGATGCGTTAATGTAGTTTTTAATAAAATCATTTTTATGTAGCACACATATAAGTGTCGTTATACCGACGACGACCAAAGAATTACTATTGCGATGGATGCCTCCAAACGTTGCAATTGCGACACTTAGACATTGTGTTGCACTTGCGACGTTTGGAGGCAGCCGTCGCAATAGCGACGCTTTGGGGCATAGTGTCGCAATTGCGACGTCTTCCTCCAAATTTCGCAATTGCGACACTTTTTCTAAGTGTCGGTATTGCGACATTTTTCTCTAAAAAATGGTATAGCGATGGTTTTGGGTGGGATTGAAAAATTTTGGGGGAATTTCTGACATTTGGTCAAAAGCGTCGGAACCAAGTGTCGGAATTTCCCCCAAATGTACTAGTGTGAGTGTGATAGACTCAGTTAGCTCATGAAATTTGAGTTGAGGGTGGTTGGTGAGGCATGTAGAGTGATTCTATTTGTTTCAGAGTCTGATTTTTAGTTAGTGTATTAGTTTAATGCATGAGAAATTGGTTAACTCGATTAAATGAGTTAAAGCCAGTCTAACTAGTTGTAACTGATTGTTATATTAGTGAGAGGTCAAGTGAATTAAATTATATTTTATTCACATGCGATGATATGTCAAGTGACTGATGATTTACTATTAATAGCTGCATGCATGTCAGTTTTGATGACGACCCAGTTGAGACAGAGATTAAAGGGAAGTTGACTATCAGTTGTACTATTAGTGAATTTCTCTGGTGCAATTATAATGTCACATGAAGGCTCATGATGGATTGGTTAGTCAAAGAAGGATAATTATCATATTTAATAGGTATTAATTTCCTAGGGATTGCGTGAACAAGTTTTGGCTAAGTAGGCGCTGAGAATTGGCTAAGGGTTGGTCAATTTTGCCTAAGAATTGCTAGACAATTTTGAGTAGGATCAGAGTGAGATAGTCAGGATAGTGCATGATTTTCTCGGTCTGAGAAAGCATTGTATTGTTTCAGATTCTTTTACTATGTTCAATATATGATAGAGGGGTTTTGAGCAAGTGATTTCCCCAAGAACATCTTCTGTTGTGTGATTGATAATTTCCTTTCTCTTACCTGCATGTGATCAAGCGATCGTGTTTTATATTCCGCAAATATAGTAGAAGGATTCAATATCTTGCTTTAGTACATTTCATGATTGGATTGAATCCATTGATATAGAGTTTCTATATAATTTCCACTTGGTATTGGAGAGCCAAAAATCACTATAGTGGAGAATAAATTGAGTTTGTGTTGAAAAATATTCAAGCTTGCAAATACTTTCGTTGGTGCGATAAGCGGATCAAGATGGATTCCAGTGGATTAAGATTGAAATATGCACTCAAGGGAAATTATAATTATATCGCATGGAAAGAGAAAATGGAGGCAGTTCTGGAGGACAATGGGTTTAACTAATTTATTGATAATGATATTCCCAAGCTAGCAACATCATACACCGCTCTTCTTGATGCTTGGAAAAAGAAGGTAGCAAGGGCGAGGAGGATCTAATTATAGGGAGTTCGAGATCACATCGTCTCAAGTCTCCATGGAAAGGAAACTCCACATGCAATGTGGAAGGCCTTGATAGATCTTTTTCAAAATAGCATTGACTAAAGGAAGTTCGGCTGAAGGACAAACTTAGGAAAATCAATAAGGAGGAGGACGAGACGATACCAACATACTTGGTGAAGTTCACTCAATGTCGAGATGAGCTTGGAAGTGTTGGTCTGACCATAAAATATGATGACTTGGTGAGCCTATCACTTCTAGGCCTTCCCAAGAGCTTCCATAGTTTCCAGGACTTGGTTAATGGGAGGGAAAAGTTACCATATTGGGAGAAAATTTGGTCAGATTTGGTATAAGAAGAATTCATGCGAAATACCAGGGATGGTTCGTCATCCAAGACTAATGACGAGGAAGATTGTGCCTTGGAAAGTAAGGCAAAGAAGGCCAAGGGAAATAAGTCCCAAGGCAAAGCGGGCAAGAAATACTTGTCCAAGATCAAATGCTTTCACTGTCACGAGCATGGGCACTATGCTACAAATTTTCCACAGAAGAAAATAAAGAAGGAGCCTGAAGTTGCAATAAGTGAAGCACTAGATTCATAGTTAGAGCTTGATTTTACTCTCATTGAATGCATGGCCAACACTGTAATGCGATGCATGTGGTATTTAGATAGCGGTGCCTTGTTCCATATGACAGGGATTAGAGATCTCTTCAGTGAATTGGAGGAGAAGGACCTCCAGCATAGCATACAATTTGGAGATGACGAGAGGTATAGCGCTACCGACATAGGTACAATTACCTTTCAGAGGGAGAATGGCTCCCATCTTAGACTAGCATATGTTTTTCATGTTCCAAGCCTAAAGAATAATCTTGTAGCCGTAGCAGTATTAGAAAACTGTGGTTATGAAGTGATGTTTATAAAAGGAAAAGTTTTCCTTAAACACATAGCCACGAGACAGGAGAAGCCAATCAGTGCAAGATTCAAGAACCTATATGCACTCGAGGTTGAGGATGCATGCAAGGCTTTGAGGAGAAAATAAATGTTTAATGACTTGGTGGTTGAGAGGGAGAAATTATCTCTCAACATGTAGCCTCATAAGTAGTCTCAGAAGGTTGTGGAGCAGCCAAAATTAGAGAAGTAGAGAGGAGACTGAGTGGAAGAGTCCACTCAATAAGAGACCTATAGGAGGGGGAAATTTCGAGCCAGAAGGGCAGAGGGAGTACATGCAACTATACCTCTAGGTGAGAGGTGGGGCAATGTGTAAAATTAATCCCAAGAAGAAATTTGGGCAGGATTCATTGAGATGGTGTGTCTCATGGATCGAACCTGGCTACGAGGATCCCACAATACAATCGTAGCAGGAAGGATCAGTTAGATCGATGCAGTCAGATGTCAATAATATAGAAATCCGAGTGACAGGTGTCGGATGCAGATGTCAGTAGCGCAGAGAGCCCAGTAGACATGTGCGGTAGGATCTAGCAGTCAGAAGAATCTGATGACAGATGCATTATACTGACTCAGTTTTTTCAAGGCTATTTAGTTTCAGAAGTGTTGCATCCAGAACATTCCAAATGTATCAGATCAAGAAAAAATGATTCCTTTCGTGTTGAGAGGGAGTGTTGAAATTTTCAACAAGAAACAGTGAAATTAATTTATCCCTATAAATAAATTGTAATCTTATCTCATAATCACTTGTAATAGTTAACTGAGTGTGATAGACTTATTTAGCTCATGAAATTCAAGTTGAGGGTGGTTGGTGAGGCATGTAGAGTGATTCTATTTGTTTTAGAGTCCGATTTGTAGCTAGTGTATTAGTTTAATGCATGAGAAATAAATTAACACAATTAAATGAGTTAAAGTCAGTCTAACTAGTTGTAACTGATTGTTGTACTATTGATAGGTCAAGTGAATTAAATCAAATTTAATTCACATGAAATGATATATTAAGTGACCGATGATTTAATATTAATAGTTGCATGCATGTCAGTTCCGATGACGACCCAGTTGAGTTAGAGGTTAAAGGGAAGTTAACTATCACTTGTATTATTAGTGAATTGCCTGGGCGCAATTATAAAGTCACAGGAAGGCTCACGATGGATTGCGTATTCAAGGAAGGCTAATTATCCTATTTAATAGGGATTAATTTCCTAGGGATTGTGTGAACAAGGGTGGGCTAAGTGTTGGTCAAATTTTCCTAAGAATTGCTAGACAATTTTGAGTAGGATCAAAGTGAGACAGTCAGGATAGTGTAGGATTTTTTCGGTGTGAGAAAAAATTGTATTGTTTCATGATTCTTTGACTATGTAAAATATATAATAGAGGGGTTTTGAGCAAGTGCTTTCCCCAAGAACATCTTGTGTTGTGTGATTGGTAATTTCCTTTCTCTTAATTGCATGTGATTGAGCGATCGTGTTTTATATTTTGCAAATATAGTAGAAGGATTCAATATCTTGCTTTAGTACATTGCATGATTGGATTGAATCCATTGATATAGGGTTTCGATATAATTTCTAGGTCAAGGAATTCCAATTGAATAGTTGACTTTATTTTTATTCGCTAACCACCCTGATAAGTCCAAGTAGGAATCCAACATCCACTACAAGGAAAAGACCCTCTAGCCGAGGTTATAACGAAGGTTTTTAGTGTTATAAAATTGACCAAAATTGTCAAAAAAACATTTGCTACAATATCCATTTGCGGTCACGGAGGTTTTTGTGGAGCTGCTACTGGAATTTCAACACAACTAAAAAAACTAGGCGGCCAGAGGTTATTGCAGATGTTCCTCATCGGTGCGCTACTCAGGTGTAAATGCACTGGTGTGTTTTAGAGTGAACACACCAGTATTGCAAACCTACCAAGCACCGAGACGGGAAAAAAATATAGGATGTCCCATGGAATTTAGAACCATCCTGGTGCGTGTCATCCATAAAGTTTACCCGGGGTGGTTGAAGGTTCATGCACCAGGCCGTTAAGGTCTAAGATTGCACCGGGTGCACTCTAGCTGATACAACACACCAAGCCGTTATAATTAGTATTGGGATTTGTGCGGTGCCCATAGGTCGAATCAATGCACCTATGCAGAGTATTATACAAACATACTGATGCACACTATCACACAAACACACCGATCATTCTAATTGGTCTTGGTATTTGTGCGGTGCCCATAGGTCCTAGAAACGCACCGGTGCGTAGTATCGCACAAACACATCGAGAATTATAAATGGTATTGGTATTGGTATTTGTAAAATGAATAGTATTTAGAAGGTAATTGCAATAAATATTCATAAACACACCGAGAATTATAATTGGTATTTTGTATTTGGGAAGTTCATAGTCATAGAACATCAATTCGTAACAATGCAATTATTGTGAATTTTAAAATTCATTATTCATCAAAAGTTGTCATTATTAATTCATAATAGTATCTATCAATTAATTTTATTATTAAAAAATGAATGGATGCTTTGGATTAATTTTTTTAATAATTGTGTACTTACCAACTTCACATCTTCCACATATATTTAATCATCCATATATTAATCGTTGGTGTTGCATTTAATAAAATGAAAATTGAGAAATTGATAATAATAATAAATGTATATATATATATATATATATATATATATATATATATATATATATATATATATATATATATATATATATATGTGAATAAGATAGTCTTTGTTATACAAAATGGGACAATTATTGGTATTCCTTTGTCTTTCAATTGGGACACTATGTCCATTACATTAAACAAAATGTCTGATTTCATAGACAAATATTTCAAAAAATACAACGCCTTGCTTTGATATCCAAACATAGTGATCATCATTCTTCACTTGAACTGTTGTCACTGCTAGAGCTACTTCCATGACTTGGGTTATTTTTAGGAATGTTTTGTTCACGGTGTTTATTTTTTCTTCTTCCTCGCCTTCCATCACAAACTTAAAAATAAATTGTAATGAGTATATATATTTGTAATAATGAAATTGTAATAATAAATACACACCAATGTAAATCAAAAGACATACATATCATACCTAAAAATTGACTCATGAATCATATTCTTCAAACCAAATCTTCATGCCATTTTTCAATACCATTTTTTGGTGTGCCCATTTTGAGTTTATACAAGCCATTCATAATAAATCATATATTTATAAAATATTTTGTGTTTATTGATTAAGTGTAATTTGAGTTTTTATGAAACAGATCATATGTTTACAAATTGTATAATCAATTGACATGCTTACCATATGTACCTCAATCCATATTTAACCCAATGTCAATCAATTCGTATGATGGTTCTTCTTTGTATTTTAGCACCTGTTTGGAGACATTCAATGATGATTGTTGTAAAACAACTTAAAATATACAAAAATGAAATCTAGTTAAGTTGTTATAAAGAAGTAACAGTTACTCACAAACTTAGATATCAACCCTTTTCTTCCTTGTCGTCCTGTTTTATGTGTTGAATGGGTTCCATTTTATTTTCTTTTTTGTAAGAAAATACTTGAAAATTAATATTTAATGCTAAATTGTTTATTTATTGTTCCTAATCGTAAAATTCAATGATTACATATTACATTTGAAGCACGTTGTCATTGAGAGGGCTCCTCGTGCGATGCAATTATGTCCATTTCTTTGACCATCTCCTTGTAAACCTTTTTGGACATTCCTACTGGCATATTTCTGATATCAGCTCGTTCATCCTTTGAGATTTTCATAGTCTTCCTGAAAATTTAACATGACAATAAACTATTTAATTTTTATATTGACATATGAAAAGTAAATATAACAAAAGTGATATTTATAAATGATTGCTTTCTAGTAATATATATATATATATATATATATATATATATATCTATTCTAGAAAAACATTTAAAGGAATATTACCTTTTTTTTCCTTCTTTTTTGTTGTTGTACGTTTTTGCTATTAAAAGTCTCACATGTCCCGTTGACCAATTCTTTGGAAACTCATCTTGTAGTTTAGATAAAATTTGGTTCTTGGAATCATTAGATTCATTTTTTTATTATAAGTGGAAATAACGTCTATACATTCGTTCCACTATATCCCTCAAAGTTTTGTAAAAATTTTCCCCCTTTCGTTAACCTCCAACACCACTCTAGATGAGCTAAGGAGTAATTGATTTTCATTTGCATGTTCTATTTTTTTTCTTTTCTTAGAACAACATTCCTTTTCCGAGTCGTTGGTCCCTGTAGAAAATTAAACATATGTGAACTAATAGATTGTTTGAAACATATTATCTAATAATTTTAAGTATATTATTAATGAAAATTAAAAAAAGAAACTCATATTTGATCGATAGTATTTTTTCATTCACCTGATTTATCCTTTAGCAATTTTTCCATCAAGATTTTACGCTCTTTTGGTCCTGGATGAGAAATAATCTTATCTAGCTTCACCATTTTGTGGCTTTGCATGATACACAGTAAAAAATAAATATTTGTTAAACTTACATATAGTTCAAAAATTATAATTTTTGTAAAGAATTTACAAAGAACTTGTCTTTTTTGCTTTTCGTGATGTGCTATTAGTATTTTTGTTACTTGATCTCTTGTTAGCCATTTATTTATCAATATGAAACCTGTACCGTACCATTCATTAATATATTTTATAAATAAATCATAAACTTTTCAGGTTAAAAAAAATATCAAGATACTGGTGTGCCTTTAATTAGGTACGCACCGACGTCGATGTAGACTGTTCTTATAAACACACCACCAAAAAATTAGAAACACCATGTTGTGCTCTATATTAACAAGGAGCACTGGTGCGTTATATGTTAACTATCACATCGATTAGCATAGAAAAATTAATAAAAATCCTCTATTGTTAGTTTTTGTAGCATATGATGTCGTGGAGGAGGCGGTGCGAAATTTTCTTATAAACACACCGCGCAAATAGGGGACCACCTTACAGTGTTCTTTGTCAACAAGGAGACTCGGTGTGTTATATTTTAAATGCTGCACCGATTAACACAGACATAAAATAAAAAAATGTTTTTGTCAAATAGTAGGTGCGTGGTGTGCTATAATGAAATAACACACCGATGCCCTATTTTACATATGGCGCACAAATTAATATATATATGTGTGTGTGTGTGTGTGTGTTTATAAAGTTTTTTTATGAAATAGTACACGCACGGTGCCCTGTGATAGAACAACGCACAAGTCTGCTCGTTTACATAGGGTGCACTGATTAAGAAATTTTCATTTTTTTAAAATTTACGCAAGGGCCGAAATAGATTGGGATCTGACTATGCAAGTCCTCTCATGGGATAGATGTCATAGGCCTATATATATAGCAATACAAACCCTATAAATAAAATGAAAAGCCCTAATTCTGAAATCACCAAAACAGGAAGAAGCAAGGGCATAAACAAAAATAATCAATGGTTTAGGGTAAATTTAAATAATTTGTCTTTTTTTTTTGCTAAAAATGAACAGTAAATTTAAATTTTCTACTTATTGCGTAAAAAACACTGCAGAAAATGTAAAAATAAAATAAAATTTAATTACCAGATTGTTTGAAATCATATGCTACAAGGTTTGTATCACCAGAGATTTGGAATTCTGATTGTCCTTGTTGATCATAATTCATTTCCTATAAAATTTCACAGGCAATCTGGCCCAGAGCTCTCAAATTCCCCCTTTTCAGCCTTGGAAAACCATTCTCACGCCCATTGTTACCATTTCCCGCCTCCAAAACACCTCATAAAAGGCTAAGAATCCATATTTGAAATATTTAAAGCGTAGCTCCTTCGACCCTAGCCCTTTTGTCTTTTCCTCCATGTAACCCGGACGCTAGACCAGGCGCTAGTCCGACGGGCACTTATCCAATATATATCGGGCGCATCCTGAGCCGTCGATATGTGCAGATCGAATGGCGTTTGCTCATCTCTGCCGCGCCCATAGCCCACCTATTCACCGTCCCATCAAATCATAAATCTACGGTTCGCAGCCTACCGGTCCTGGTGGTCCCCGCACCCAAAACACTGTTCAAAACCGGGTGGTATGTATCGCACCGCCTTTCGGCAGTAGGCAGTAATTCTCTTTGGGCCAGCGATTCCATACAATGCTCACCACGTGTCCTCGTGTACGGCTCGAATACCGCCCTCCATCGCGCGTTATTGTTCGGACAAAGACGCGCAGTGATATTCATCACAGTCGTCCGATCTGAGGGTCTTCATCCAACGGCCATCGCGCTCCGAAGCTGCACGGGATTTAATGCAGGAAAATCACACCCCGGGCCCACTGTCCATCGTCCCCGACGTCCTTTCAACCGTCGATATCCGCTTGAGATCAGACGGCCAAGATTTCATCATCCCCGCCGTTGACCCGGTCTTCCTCCATGTCATCATCCCACGTGTTATCGCATTTCTTCCTTCGCCATTTATATATTTCATTCATACGTTATATTTTAATGTTCCGCATTATAAACTCTGGCCAGCCCTTCCGCCATTATTTCCACTATGTTTCCTTCGTCACCACCCTGCATGTTTCCGCCGCTTCATCATGTCGCTCTGTTACACAGTCCTTTCCATTACATTGCCGTCCCCCATGCATTTGTTTTCTTCACAGCTTTGTGTGTTTTGCAGGCTGACAGCGACGGAGAATTATCATAGTTTGCAGCATCCATTACAGGAGTCGAGCACACGTCAAAGGACCAAGTTCAGAGCAGAATTATGAAGAAAGTCCTCGGAAGCCAAATCGACATGACTTCAAATTAAAGGAGGCAGGGTTCAAATTTTTCAAATCCTGCAGGGACATTCAAGGCGCCGATTTCACAGATGGAGATAAAAATGGGGCAGATAAGGAATATCAGTGATTAGCAGAGAATTAAAGGCAGGTAGCTGAATATTTTGGGGGCCTTGTCCTAGCCTTTGGTAGCAGAGTACCAAATTGGAGATCCTGCACATCATTCAAAAGATTTATACACAGAAAACAATGCCCTCAGGGTTTTATTTCAACAGAGTTTTCTTTCCAGGAAAGGACAGATGTTTATGTGATTTTACTGCTTTGCCTTGTCCTTGGAGAGATTTCTACCCAGTGCATTTATTTCAATTAGTAGGTCACAGAGTACAAACAACACATCATAGTCATTCAGCAGTTTGGGCTCGAATTTTTCTGCCATGTTGCTTTAATTGTGCAAATTAAATGTTCATCACCTACCTCTGTCACTAGGTTTTTGGTTTCTCCTATAAAAACCATGAAGAAACGCATTGTAGTGGTTCCAGATTTTTATCAGAAAATTATGCAGTGAAAGGATTTTTGCATACATTTTGTAAAATTCTTGTATGAAGGCTTAGAGCCCATAGGGTCTCAGTGAGGAGGAGTTCCATCTGTTAAAGAGGATTCTGGTCTTTGGTATTTCACAGTCTGTAACTTTCTTTGTTGTGTTATATTAATAGAACGTTTCATTTCATCCATCCTTCTTGTATCATGTTTTGGAATGCGAGTGGCTCACTGATTTTTGGTATGGATTCATCCTAGTTGATGCCCATGCTCGGATCAGTCAAGCGCTTTAAATATGGCTCATGCATGATATTTTGTTCCATTATTCAGCTAACCATACTTCTGCTATATTGGTTGCTTTGGGAGGGTGCTTTTAAAATGCTATTATCATGTATGGATTCTTAGATTGGTAAGCCCATGCATGGTGGTATTGTATATCTGGGTATCAACTCAATGTTAGCAAGTATTTTCTCAATATTTATTTCACTACATACACCTTCTGATAATTTATGTCTGTGAAGTATTTATGAATTGGCCCGCTTTGCAGTAAACCGTCTCTGAATTGTCTGTTGCTTTGTATTTGAGTTCTGCATCTTGCCTCTGCAGTACCTATTTTCTTGTGTTAGTTTCTGAGAGTTTGGTCCCATTCTATTTCATTTCCCTGTTTACAGGAGATAGCAGGTGAGCTGAAGCTGAAAACTTCATACATTATATTATATGCTCCTTGCTATGCTAAGATGTCCTAGGCACTGGTCTATCACAACTATAGGCTGTCTCTAGGAGCTACAACATCTTTTTGGCGCCGTTGTCGGGGATCGAATTTGAGAAAACTATAATCCCTGGGCCTCGACAAAATCATATTCAATCTCTAAGTAGGTGAGCACAGAGAGTTGAGAGTTGTAAATCCCTCACCTTGGCGACTCCACATTTATTATTTGATAAATCTATTTGCAGTCCTGGCTCCTCGTAAGCCACACCTGAGGTCAGATTTGTTTAAGCCAAAGATACCTTCAGTGTCTGACCCTGACCAGATTATACATAGAAGAAATTGGAGGGAAAGGAGATTAGCTCGTTTCGAAATTCCTGAAGTACCTATAGAAGACTTTCGATCCTCTTCTTCTCAAGAAACTCAAGTGCCAGATCTCGACTCCACTATGGGAGATACTAATTATTATTACTCAGACAGTCCACCCCGCGAGGGTATCAGAAATAAAAACAGTCTTCATCCTACCCCTGAGGTTGAAGAGGTCAAGGAAGTAACCGAAGTATCTGCTGTTAATATACCTTTGTTTCCCTCAACACCTCAAGCTGCAGTTGAGTATATTCCTATTATTATTCATACTCCACTCCCTCCTCCTCTTCCTCCTCTTACTCATCAAACTATTGCACTACCTCCACCTCCTCCAATGGCTAACGTTCCGACCTTCTTGATGAATAAATATGCTCCCCTGGCATTACCCCAGGTGTTAAATGATATGCCCCAAGATTAGCTGAATATTTTGCCCAGATTTAATGGGGAAAACGAGATTGATGCTCAAAAACATCTTGATACTTTCTGCTCCTTTGCGGAGAACTTTAATGTCGAACATTTAGATGTGGTCTTAAGATTGTTTGTGCAATCTCTAGATGGTGAAGCTCAAAAATGGTTTAAGACATTGGTTGGCCATTCTATCACCACTTGGGATAATATGGAAGACACTTTTCTCAGGAAATGGGGAGAGAATAAGGATCATGGAAATTGCCTCATTGAGTTCAATACACTAAAGAAAAGACACAATGAAGGAGTGTCAGAATTTATCAAGAGATTTAATAAATTGTATCTGAGTCTCCCTGTTGATATGAAACCCCATCAAACTGCGGCTAAAGTCATTTTTGTAGTAGCCTTTGATTCAAAATTTGGCTTCTCTCTCAGAGAAAGAAAGCCTGCCACTCTGGATGATGCTCAAACAGATGCACTAGAGTTGGAAGTGAATTTTTCCTCCACTGGTAAATTAAAAGGAAGATTTAAACAAGATACCAGAAGAAGGGGCAAAGAGGAGGTATCCACTTCTAGTCAGGACAGAGACTCAGAAAAAATGGAAGAAATGAGAAAATTGATTAAGAAAATGGTTAAGCTTGAATTGGAAGCCAAGAATTCAGCCTTCAGGAATTTCCAGAATGCTCCAAAAAGAGGTTACAATCCTCAATATAGGAAACCACCTTTGCAAATATTTCCAAGAGAAGGAAAGAAACAACAAGATCAAGTACCACACCCATTGTACTTGTAAGGTCCAGTGAATGACTCCACTGAGGACACTGCCTATGGACTGGAGGATGCAAATCTTGCCTTTTCAAATAGTGATGGAGAAGAGTGCCCTTTGCTAAGGAATGATGAAGCTGGGTGTTCATTGCAAAGGGAAGAAAAGATCAGAGACGCAGAGGAAGCATAATTTGACCATTATTGTAAACAATTTGATGATTTCATGCAAGCACATTTCAATAGAAGATATGATCTCAGATCTTCTAGGAAGAGGACCCGTACCCAAGAGCATGAAGAAGAGCTGCCCCAGGAGGAAGCACCTACTCAGAAGGAGGCAACAATGCAGAAAGCTACAGACAAAGGTGAGCAACCTCTAAAAAAACCTTTGCAGTCTAGTGATCAAATTCATTCTTCTTCAAAAGTATTCACTTCCCCTAATGCCAAATCTGTGTCAAAGGAATTCAAGGCCCCAGTCGAAAATAAAGAGTCAAAAGAGGTCGTGATAGAAAATTCCCCTCCTGCTTTCAGTCTGCAAAATGAACTTGAAAAGGTCAAAATCCCAGTCCCTTTGATTGAACTATTGAAACAACCAACATATCAATCTCAGGTCACCTCTTTCATGCTCCCTCTAGAAGTACCAATCATCCCAGATAGTCTCAACCTCCAAGAAGAGATACCCATGGTAGTTTTTGGCCCACACGTTGAGGAGGTATATCCTTCTACTCGTCCCTTTTATGTGTCTCTAGTAATTCATGACCTACTATTACATAACTGCATGTTAGATTCTGGAGCTTCCCATAATCTTATGCCTCTGTCAGTCATGGAACAACTAGGTTTGTAAATCACACGTCCATATAAAGACCTCTATTCATTTGACTCCAAAAGAGTTAAATGCTTGGGAATGATCAAGGATTTGGTGGTCAATTTGGCCCAAATCCCAGCAAAAAGTGTGGTAATGGACATAGTGGTGGCTGACATTCCAGCTCGCTTTGGTACGTTGCTACCAAGATCCTGGGGAACAAAAATTGGCGGATCAATTAAAATGGATTTAACATATGCCACTATCCTAGTTTTTGGTGGCCAAGAGAGGAGACTATACTAGGAGACTAGAGTTTTCAATATGGTGACTAAGGCTGACAATCCTGTAAATTCACCAGTATACAGTAAGGAAGGAGATTTCTCATGCTTGATGTTGGAAGAGGATCAAGATTATGCTCATGAACCATCCTTCTGCCAGATCAAGAGTGAGCAGCCCTCAGAGAACATGGAAGCAGGAATATGGACACTACATTTTGATTGAGAAAATTCAAAAGAAGGAAATGGGGCTGGAGTGCTATTGATTTCTCCTATAGGCAGATGGGTACCATTGTCCTTAAAACTAGAATATGAAGCCACCAAAAACATGGCTGAATATGAAGCACTCCTGTTAGGACTACATACAGCTAGGAGCATGGGTGTTCAAAGCTTAAAAGTTCTGGGAGATTCAGAACTGGTGGTTAGGCAAGTCAAAAATCAGCGTTAGACTAAGCATCCTAGGCTGAGGGCTTATAGGAATGAATTTTGGGACATGGTAGAAAATTTCTTCTTAGCATTCAATATCCAATTCATGCCCCAAGAACAGAATAGGATGGCTGATTCCCTTGCTGTGGCTGCTAGTACATTTCGACCACCTTAGAACCCTCTTTTAAGATATGAAGTTGAGGTGCGTTATCGGCCTTCAATCCCAGATAACATCAAACAATGGCAGGTGTTTGAAGATGAAGAACAGATGAAGAGATTCCTGGAGATAGTGGGAGAATTTTCCAATATGGAGATTGATGATGATGAAGAGGTTGAATCCGAAAACACTTCAGAAAGAAATTGGGAAGAGAAAGTGGCAGGTAACAAAGTGTTGCAGTTAAAGGGAAACATAATACCTAGAGGGTTGGTGCCTCTAGAAATATTATTTGATAAGAATTATGTCTCATTGCAGCCGAGCAAAGTGGTAGAAGAAAATCAAGTAGAAGACCTGAATTTGGGTACAGAGGCTGACCCCAAAATTTTCAAATTGTCCAAGAAGATCCCTGGAGAATATAAAGAACTATATCAGAAATTATTTCAGTCTTACAAGGACGTGTTTGCATGGTCCTATCAGGATTTGAAAACTTTTGATATCAGTATTATGCAGCACAAAATTCCATTGAAGGCAGATGCAAAGCCCTATAAGCAGAAGCTCAGACAAATAAATCCCCTGCTGCTGCCTTCTATTGAGAAAGAAATTAAGAAGCTGCTGAAGGCCAAAATAATTGTACCATTGACGTACTCTGAATGGGTGGCAAACCTTGTCCTGGTACGAAAGAAGAATGGAGAAATAAGGCTGTGTGTGGATTTCAAAAATTTAAATAGAGCATCCTTAAAGGATAATTATCCACTACGCAAAATGGATTACATCCTGCAGAAAGTGGTTGGAGCTTCCAGAATGTCAATGATGGATGGATTCTCTGGTTATAACCAGGTGGCTGTACTTCCAGAGGATCAAAAGAAGACTGCTTTCACCACACCATGGGGTAAATTTATGTATGCCAGGATGCCTTTTGGATTGATTAACGTAGGAGCAACTTTTGAGAGGGCAATGGACATTGTTTTTGTTGGGGAGCAAGATAAATTCCTGGTGGTCTACCTTGATGATATCACTGTATTTTACAAAAATGATGCTGAGCACATTGAACACCTGTGGAGAACTTTTGAGAAATGCAGAAGGTATGGTCTCTCTCTGAATCCTCAAAAGTCTTTATTTGCATTAGAAGAGGGAAAGCTTTTGGGCCATATAGTGACTAAATATGGGGTGAAGATAGATCCTAATAGGGTAGAGGTTATAAATGGTATTGCTTTTCCCAGGAATAAGAAAGAAGTACAAGTATTCCTAGGGCGCATTAATTTCTTGAGAAGGTTTATCCATAACTATGCTGAGATAGTTAGGAATATAACAGATATGCTGAAGAAGAATAATGAGGTAAAGTGGTCACAAGAATCACGGGAAGCATTTACCAGGATAAAGAATGATTTTGCAGAAGCCCCTGTGCTGGCTGGACCAGATTATGATAAACCTTTCATGATTTTTTCTTTTGCATCACCTCATACAATAGCAGGAGTTTTATTACATAAAAATGAGGAAGGTTATGAGTAGCCTATTGCCTTTTTCAGTCAGGTGCTCCGTGATGCAGAATTAAAGTACAACATATTGGAAAAGCAAGCATACGCTCTAGTGAAATCCCTCAAAGCATTCCATGTATATATCTTACAGTCTCATATCACTGCATTTGTGCCTGCAGCTGCTGTAAAAGATATCCTTATTCAGAGGGATAGTGAGGGAAAAAGGGGAAGGTGTATTGCCAAAATACAGGAGTATGACTTAGACATCCACCCTACTAAGATGATCAAAGGACAAGGGCTGGCCAAGATGTTATCTGAATCAAACTATCAAGCTTTGGGTATCAACCTGTCCATTATAGCAGGTGAGGAATCTGAAGAGAAATAAGAGCGACATGGAATTGGAGTAGCTACTCCAGAAACACATCTAAAGTACCTCACTAGTCTGTGGTACAAAGAGATAGTAGAATATCTCCTTACACTCAGCTACCCTCCAAGTTGTGACAAAACTAAATACAGAGCGCTGAGATTGAAATAACAGAAGTACGTGGTCGCCAATGGCTGGCTATACTGGCGAGATCCCTCAGGCATCTTACTCCTGTGTCTCACAGCGAATGAAGTTGAGAGTATTATAGCAGAATTCCATGAAGGGATCTGTGGAGGCCATTACAGCTGGAGGGCCACAACTCATAAAATTATGAAAGCTGGCTTCTATTGGCCAAAGCTTTTTGGAGATGTTTTTGCTAGGGTAAGAGCATGTGATAAATGTCAGAAATTCGCTGAGAGACAGAAATCAGCACCATTTCCCCTGATTCTAGTGCATGTGGATGAACCATTCAAACAATGGGGTATTGATTTTATAGGTGAGATACACCCTCCATAAAGTGGTCAACATAAGTGGATTTTAACGGCCACTGATTATTTCACTAATTGGGTGGAAGCCATACCTGCAAGGAATGCTACAGATACTGTGATCATAAAGTTCATGGAGGAAAACATCATATCCAGGTTTGGTTGTCCTGCTAGAATAATGACTGATAATGCACAGGCCTTCAAGTCTGCAAAATTTATGAATTTCTGCCAGCAATATAATATCATACTCAGTCACTCTACAACTTACTATCCACAAGGAAATGGTTTGGCAGAGTCTTCAAATAAAACTCTGGTGAGGGCCTTGAAGAAGACTATCAATGAAAATCAAAAGAATTGGGATTCCCAATTGAGATTTTCTCTATGGGCTAATAGAATCACTAGCAAGAGAGCAAATGGAAAATATCCCTATGAATTGGTATATGGACGAGCAACAGTTTTTCCTGTACATCTAGGTTTACTAGTGGCCCGCTTCATGCAAGAAAGCCAAGAGGAACCTGATGATATGATCAGGAGAATCAATCAATTGGTGGAATTAGAAGAAACATGGAGCCAGGTGAATCAGAGGTTAATAGAATATAAAGAGAAAATTAAACACATTTTTGATCAGCATGCAAAAGACAGGAAACTCCAGATTGGTGATTTGGTGCTCATATGGGATATCCAGAGAGCTAAGAAGGGAAAACATGGTAAATTCGACCCCCTCTGGTTTGGTCCTTTCAAAATTCTGGAACAGGGGGGAAATAATACCTTCATGTTGGAGAATTTACAGGGCGACTTGCTGGACGCCCCTGTAAATGGTCAATTTCTCAAGCCCTACTTTCAGTTCTGATTCAGGCAGGGACAGCCTGATGTACTATATTGTATTTTAGTTTTTGTTTTATCTTTGTTCGAATAATGTTGATGTAGTGATGAATTATAAAGTGAAAAATGGAGGTGCTGGAGAGCAGAGTCTGTAGATAGGATGATCAGAAGGTCTGCGAGTTCTCGACATGGATGAACGTGCCGTCCCCAGGTGGAGCCGATGTTGATCATAATTCATTTCCTATAAAATTTCACAGGCAATCTGCCCCAGAGCTCTCAAATTCCCCTTTTCAGCCTTGGAAAACCATTCTCACGCCCATCGTTACCATTTCCCACCTCCAAAACACCTCATAAAAGGCTAAGAATCCATATTTGAAATATTTAAAGCATAGCTCCTTCGGCCCTAGCCATTCTGTCTTTTCCTCCATGTAACCCGAACGCTAGACCAGGCGCTAGTCCGACGAGCGCTTATCCAATATATATCGGGCGCATATTGAGCCGTTGATCTGTGTAGATCGAACGACGTTTTCTCATCTCTGCCGCGCCTGTAGCCCACCTATTCACTGTCTGATCAAATCATAAATCTACGGTTCGTAGCCTGCCAGTCCTAGTGGTCCCCGCACCCAAAACACTGTTCAAAACCGGGTGGTATGTATCGCACCGCCTTTCGGCGGTAGGCGGTAATTCTCTTTGGGCCAGCGATTCCATACAACACTCACCACATGTCCTTGCGTACAGCCCGAATACCTCCCTCCATCGCGCGTTATTGTTCGGACAAAGACGCGCAGCGATATTCATCACAACCATCCGATCTGAGGGCCTTCATCCAACGGCCATCGTGCTCCAAAGCTGCACGGGCTTTAATGCAGGCAAATCACACCCCGGGCCCACTTTCCATCGTCCCCGACGCCCTTTCAACCGTCGATATCCACCTGAGATCGGACGGCCAAGATTTCATCATCCCCGTCGTTGACCCGGTCTTCCTCCACGTCATCATCCCATGTGTTATCGCATTTCTTCCTCTACCATTTATATATTTTATTCATACGTTATATTTTAATATTCCGCATTATAAACTCTGGCCAGCCCTTCTGCCATTATTTCCACTACGTTTCCTTCGTCACCACCCTACATGTTTCCGCCGTTTCATCACGTCGCTCTGTTACACAGTCGTTTCCATTACATTGCCGTCACCCATGCATTTGTTTTATTCACAGCTTTGTGTGTTTTGTAGGCTGACAGTGACGGAGAATTATCATAGTTTACAGCATCCATTACAGGAGCCGAGCACACGTCAAAGGACCAATTTCAGAGCAGAATTATGAAGAAAGTCCTCGGAAGCCAAATCGACAATACTTCAAATTAAAAGAGGCAGGGTTCAAATTTGTCAAACCCTGCAGGGACATTCAAGGCACTGATTTCACAGATGGAGATATAAATGGGGCAGATAAGGAATATCAGTGATTAGCAGAGAATTAAAGGCAGGCAGCTGAAGATTTTGGGGGCCTTGTCCTAGCCTTCGGTAGCAGAGTACCAAATTGGAGATCCTACACATCATTCAAAAGATTTATACACGGAAAACAATGCCCTCAGGGTTTTATTTCAATAGAGTTTTCTTTCCAGGAAAGGACGGATGTTAATGTGATTTTACTGCTTTGCCGTGTCCCTGGAGATATTTCTACCCAGTGCATTTATTTCAATTAGCAGGTCACAGAGTACAAACAGCACATCATAGTCATTCAGCAGTTTGGGCTCGAATTTTTCCGCCATGTTGCTCTAATTATGCAAATTAAATGTTCATCACCTACCTCTGTCACTAGGTTTTTGGTTTCTCCTATAAAAACCATGAAGAAATGCATTGTAGTGGTTCCAGATTTTTATTAGAAAATTATGCGGTGAAAGGCTTTTTGCATACATTTTGTAAAATTCTTGTATGAAGGCTTAGAGCCCATAGGGTCTCAGTGAGGAGGAGTTCCATCTGTTAAAGAGGATTCTGGTCTTTGGCATTTCATAGTCTGTAACTTTCTTTGTTGTGTTATATTAATAGAATGTTTCATTTCATCCATCCTTCTTGTATCATGTTTTGGAATGCGAGTGGCTCACTGATTTTTGGTATGGATTCATCCTAGTTGATGCCCATGCTCAGATTAGTTAAGCTCTTTAAATATGGCTCATGCATGATATTCTGTTCCATTATTCAGCTAACCATACTTCTGCTATATTAGTTGCTTTGGGAGGGTGCTTTTAAAATGCTATTATCATGTATGGATTCTTAGATTGGTAAGCCCATGCATGGTGGTATTGTATATCTGGGTATCAGCTCAATGTTAGCTAGTATTTTCTCAATATTTCTTTCACTACATACACCTTCTGATAATTTATGTCTGTGAAGTATTTCTGAATCGGCCCGCTTTGCAGTAAACTGTCTCTGAATTGTCTATTGCTTTGTATTTGAGTTCTGCATCTTGCCTCTGTAGTACCTCTTTTCCTGTGTCAGTTTCTGAGAGTTTGGTCCCATTCTATTTCATTTCCCTGTTTACAGGAGATAGCAGGTGAGCTGAAGCTGACAACTTCATACATTATATTATATGCTCCTTGCTATGCTAAGATGTCCTAGGCACTGGTCTATCAAAACTCTACGCTGTCTCTAGGAGCTACAACAGTCCTAATAGTTCTGTTCGAAAGTATTTTGCTTCTCCATAGTGCTCTTGTGCTCTCTTTCTTAAGGTATGTCTCGTGCAAATCTCTGGTTGATTTTTTTTTCAAAAATAGTGAAATAATGAAAAGTGTTTACTCTTTAAAGAATTTCTTTATGAAATTAGATTTTCGAAAATATTTTGCCGCCCATTTTTCAATTTACCGCTTTATTTTCGGCACCGATGCATCAATTAATAACACCACACTAGTGCGTCAGTTAATAACATGGCACCGATGCACGATAATTGAAACGCATCGGTGATGTTATCTGTACATTTGTACCAATAACAATAAGTCCATTTTTAAGGCACCAAAATTACTTTTATGTGTGTACACGAAAATTTATTGTTGATTTTTCTCAAATGCAAGGATAAAATATTATAATTATATTGAATGGAAAATTATTTAAAATCCAGCTTGTTCCATAATATTTCTCAAAGTCCATCATGGAGTTCTCCCTATCCATCTCAAGAAGTACTATTTACTTCAAATTTTATTTATATTTTCATTATCTAATTGAATTTATGTTTTTTTATCTATTTCAATCAACTTAATACAATTTATAATGTATACAAATTTGCAGGTTCATGCAGATTCAGAATCAAGTTCATATGCACAAAATATTCAAACAACTCCAAAACGTTGGAAGCTCTTATCAGGAGCAACATACCATAATAAACAACCAAAGGTTGAAGTAAAGGAAAACCGAAGGTTGCATATAATTAAACCAAAGGTTTAATAATACAACCAAAGGTTGAAAGGCGCATTTGGTAGATGAAAATGGACAGCTGCTTCACCCTGCTAATTGTAACAATATTGTATCTTCTAGCCACAATCCTGGGACAATCATGGTAATAATAATTGTTTGGTATATTAATTAATGTAATTATTTCAACTTTAAACCAATTAATCATGCAATATTGTTAATGTGCTTACTAATTGATATCATATATTTTGTACTAATAATGTTAAAATATATTTTTTGAAATTATTCGGATTCTAGTGATGAAGAGCAACCTACCTAACATCTTCCGTTGCACTCCACGACAATGTAAAAGCGAGAGAAAATTGAACTAAGACAAAAAATCAGAGAGGAACGATACCAATAATGGTTGAATCAACCACCTATTCAATTCCCGCTACGTTTAGATTCACCAATTAGGAATTCTTACCACAATAGTAGTTCTTCACAAGCTGGCAATGGAGGCAATCAAATAGAGGTTTGTATGGATGATTACTTAAGGGATAAAAGTTCCATGGATACAATGTTTTTAGATGCATTATGTTATCAATCCACTAGATCTCTAAGGCTGAAGAAGAGATCCCAACAGAGGTAACCACAAACCAATATTTTGTCTTGGTATATAGCCCTACCAAACCGGAGAGGGCTCTCTCCACAAAATCACAACCAAGAGGGCTAGAGAATTAGTGTTTTAGGCTAGCTATGAAATGAAGAAGGGTTTGTTTGGTTTTTATTGGGTTGAGGTGTTGGATGAAGATTAGGTCAAGGAGACTAGGTCAGGGCAATAGAATTGCAGTCCATTCGATGGGTCAAGGTAGGTATAAGGCTTAACACTTAAAGGTGATTTGGTGAGATGGTTTAAGACTGATGAGGAGTTAGGAAGAGCATAGGATATGTATTCTTCCTAAACTGAAAAAAAATGGACAAATTATGACAACTTTCCCAAAATAGAGCATGAAAGAACATGTATTCTGCCTATCAACTTGAAAATTATCATGTAATAGACATGAAATGGTTTATGAGCTTAAAAAACATTCATACAAATGATAAAAAATAATAAATAATGCTAAAAATTCATACCACATGCATCCCAAAGAAATAGCTAAAATTCTTCATTAATTTCTGGCCAAACTGGTTACACTTAGAATCGTTGAATAATTACACAGCATCCAAATTATTCCAACCAATGAAATGACTGAAAAATTACATGATATAGGCCTAAAAATAACTCCTCCCAGCCTCAGGGGTCGAATCCATGAAAGGAGGATAAATTCCACCAAAACTAAGCTGAATACCTAGAGTGTAGGGTAGTCAAACTGACTCATCCCTAACTTCTTGCAGACTAATTCATTACACCTCATCATGAGTTTTAATCTAATGTATTGACCCTAGGTAACAAGAAAAACACAATAATTAAATTTACATCATTGATTTACAGAGGTAAAAACATGATTCCCCAAGGTAAAAAGTTAAATTTGCGTAAAAACCTAGAAAAATAAGACAACTGTCAAATGCGCCATCCATGTTGCAGCCTGATTTTGAGTGCCTTCCTGGTGTCCAAATTGGGCTCAGGATGGATCGTTGGAAATACTGTACAATATGATTTTCAAATATGCTTTTATTTTTCCGAATGGAGTTGATTTTCCATGTCAAAAATATATTCTCCCAAGACTGCTCAACGTGCAGCGTCAAGGCCAAAAATAAGGCAGAAACATGATTTTTTACTTGTTTTTTGACATTTTGACATGATATTTTTACAAAAAAAGGATGGAAAAGTGATTTTATTAGATTTATTTTTCATTTGGCATCCAATTGTGGTTTCCTTTTGGTAAAAAAATGGCTAAAAAAAGAGTGCAGTGCCAAGAGCATTGTGCACCTAGGTGCCCTCTCCTAGTGCCAGACACACCCTCCAACTTGTAAACTACTTTTGGAGGCCTTCCCGGTGTCCAAATTGATCTCATGATATATGTTAGTATGAATCCTTTGTCGAAGTGTACGAAAAAATACCACTTTAGCTACGCATAACTAATAGCCCTAACGTCAGAAGTGGCTGCCAATATCTTCAGATCTGTAGTTAGTTGATCAAGACAAGAGCTGCAAAAAACCAGATCTATGCATAGAAAGACATTAAGCAGTAAAAAGAAGGGTTTGCTCCATATATCTAATAGAAAAGACAAGAACAATTTTTGAAAGAATTTTTGTATTAAGGGCACCTGGGAGGAAAACAAGAAGATGTTTCCAATTCTCCTCAATGGGATGGGTTCTTGGAAGTCCTCAGCACTTCAGATCTAGCATTTCTCTCTCCTGTTAGTGTAGAAAACCTAGACAAAGATAGAACTCAAAGGGAGCTCACACAACAAATAATGGAAAATATGACAATGATAATGGCTCAAAGTCAGACCAAGAGTTTAGATCCAGAGTGATCTAATAGGCAACAAAAGGTGAAGAATGGTAGGAAAACCCTCCTATTTATAACAAAATATTGGGTCATTCTAGATCTTGGTGCATGATTAAAATAATGTTAACCAAATCTAGATCCACCTTTTATGGAATATTTTATTATATTTGTTGGAGGGAAAAAGTAATTGACTTGGGTCAAATCCCTTTATTTGTTAATAATAAATAAATAAATGATTTATTTATCTTTTTAAGGAAGTGGTTGAAGGATAATCAAATAAATAATGATTTATTTGATTATTTGTGGGTGATTTGGTCATATTTAACAAGGAATATTATCTAAATAAGATTTAAATAATTATTCCTAGAAAATAATAAGATAAATAAAGGTTTATCTAATTAATTTCTTTGTTTTAGGTTAAACATGACTGGGAATAATAATTAAATTATGGTTTAATTAATTATTCCATGAGGAAAATCAAACAAATATAGGTTTGTTTAATATTTCCTTTTGGGGTTTCCTGTTTAGACCATAAGCAACCTAATAAATGTGGTTTATTAAGTTATTTTACATAGTGAAAGAAATTTTACTTAGGGTAAAATTGGTCTTACATGGTGTACTTGGGTCCATCTAATGATAGTAGGTTAGATGACCAAAAAATGGTGTAACAGATTGCCCCCCAGCGTGCGAGTGTTAGGAGAAAATCGTATGACCGAAGTACGTTGTAAGAACTCAATCACGAGACATCAAAAGGGAAGTCAGAGAGAGAAATGTGAGGTAGACTAATGTGCTGAAGAACTAGACCCTGAGGAGACGAGACTTACAGGTGCAACAAGTCTCTTTTTATGAGAGGGTACTTGTGCTAAAGGCGGCGGGGGAGGCATACCTATGCCCGCCGAGACAAAGTACAAAAGAATAGTGTGTCCAGTAAACAAGGGACCGAACCATAAAGTACAGCTGGCATAATCATGAGACAGATAAAAATACAATGAGGAATCCCACATACATGTTGTGCCTGGGATAACAGCCAGGACTGATACAATAATATCTAAGTACATGAGATACAAATACAACCCAAATGCCCCCTGTAAATGGGGAAGGGCTCACAAAATCTGACTGATACATGCAAGTCGAAGAGGCGCTGCAAGTGGCTACAGCCAACATCATCAAATATCTGGAGCTGCATCGAAGGCTGCAATGAAGAGGTCATCCGGGCATGTGGGGGGCTACCTGCAGGGCCACCCCCTCATGAGGGTTGAGACATCTCACACACACCCGGGGAATCATCAAGAGCTGCTGCTGGATCACTAGACTATCAAGTATACAGATCTCGATCATCTTGAAGGCGGAGGCTGGGTGGAGAACGATCAAGTCAAAGTAGAATCCCTTTGCGATCGAAGAAGACATAGAACAAGAGTGGAAGCTTGAACCAAGGTACCGCCCTCAGACACATGTAGGAATGAAGGAGCTGATGTCGACAGAAGGAGGTCCGCCATAGGTGAGGCAATGAGAGATCCTCAACTAAGGAACGAGAGAAAATAGTCGAGCGACTGACAGACTAATACCAATGATGATGGTGAAATGGAGGGGACTGAGTACCGAATGGACGACTTCCCTTGTTAGAGCATAAAGGGCATGAATGACATGGCAGCGACTGACACAATATCATCAGGGATAAGGGGCAGTGGGACTGAAGGCCATAATGTGCGACACAAGAGAGAAACCAAGCAATGAGGGATGGAGGACTATAGCGGGGTACAAAGGGACTCGGGATAGACTCCATGAATGCGATGATGACTCCACTTGGATGCTCTAAACAAGGGCGAATCGATGGTGCTGCCACACAGTAAAGTTCCAATGGGGGACCATGAAACATGAGTACAAGATGGTAACTCACGACGAAAATCAACACGAACAAAGACAAGTAAGGAGGCAAAGTGGTGCCCCAAGTACAAGTGTTGTAAGTGAAGAAATGCGATTTTAAGGAGAGGTGAAGTGACCCATATTGGACAAAATGTGTCCTGGTGAGGTATAAAATCAAAAAAAAATAATAGATACCCATTTGAGGGCTCGGTGAGAGCTTTCCAACGGTGTATATGGTTTGTCAAACGGAGTTACGGTATGGTCGCAGCAGGCGAAAGAAGAAACAAGGGTTCTCTTTTTAATAAGGCAGTTTTCCCTCCAAATCCACTCATTTGCTAGTGTTGCTGTGGTGAATGTAGAGAGGAGAGAAGGCCCTAAATCTTGTGGTGAGCATAGCGGACAAATCGACCGTTGGAATCGAGATCCGTCAGCTGCAGGTAAGAGGCCTAACCTTACTCTTTCATTTTGATGGATTGAAATTTCATTTTAGGGCCCAGACTCTTAGGAACAGACCCCCTTGCATATTTTCGGCTGGGTCGCACTTTTTGGGCCAAAATCTGCGACCTGGGATGCAGGTTTTGAGCCAAAAGGTGCGACCTATCCCAGGATTTGGCAGAAAAGTGCGACCTAGAAGATGAGGGGGATTTAGTGCTGTTTGATGGCTGAGAGTTGGGTTTTTTGTGCTTGGTTACAGTATTACCTATCTGTAGACTGACAAAGATGATGTTTTTGTGCAGATATGGCAGATATACAGGTGAACTGGAGAGAGAGAGACCTGGGTACATTACGGGCAGAGATCCAGGCAGATCAGGGTGTCCGTCGTGTGTTGGCCAGGTTTGGGGTTCTGAAGTTTTTGGAGAACCCTTTGATGAGAGTTGGAGAGCCTTTGTTGGCCCGGATTATCAGTTATTGGGATCCAGAGCATGAGGTCTTTGTAGTGCAGGGGCACAGGATCGAACTAACAATCCAGGATGTGTATTTCCTGATAGGTCTCCCGCCACTTGGGATGGTGGGAAATACGCAGCCAGTGTTACCGCGGGGGTGGAACATCATGGAGTATGTGGAGCGGCATTGCCGACCAGGTCTCCAAGTCAAAGGGACACGGATACCGATCGGGGACCTAGAGAGACTGGAGACCCAGGGAGTGGCCGCAGTGGTGCTGCGGATCCTGGGCAGCCAGGCGTTCCATCACATCACTGGGGGGCAGATGATGATCGTAGAGAGTGTGTTGAGTGGGACCTACTATGGGTGGGCCCAAATGATGTTGGTGTCGCTAAAGCAGTGACATCGCTTTACAGCGGTAAGTGAACCTGATTGCTCGTATGGGACTTTAATGTGTTCCTTCTTTTTTGAGAAGATCCCGACCTTACGACCTCATATACAGCTCCTAGATGGGTCCCTATAGAGCCTAGGATGCGCAGGTGGGGGCGGCTACTGTGCAGAGGAGGAGGAGGGGCGGTCGGACGAGTGTTTCGTCCTGAGTTCTTTGCCCATTGGGATCAGATGCCGTTATACATAGACGACTATCCCTATAGTGGGATGAGTTATTGTGGGGATCCGGACCTACCACTTCCGCCTGGTCGAGTATGGGGACCCGATGGTAAGTGACAAGTAACTATTCTTTTTTGGGCATGTTAAAGTTAATGAATAGTAGATAGGGTACTGATTCATGTACTTTTGGTATGTAGATATAGCTCCGGTAAAACCGGCCGGATATATGGGACGACCGGCAGCATCTGGAGCTGCAAGTCCGAGTGGGTTGAGAGCAGCGCATAATGAGGATGCGGCCGCCATTCTGGAGGACATCCGCCGTAGATGCAAAAGGTTGATGACCAGAGTATCAAAGCGTGGGTGGCAGGACTTGGACGACTAGTACATAGAGCCATGTATTGGTCTACCCTCGGAATGGCGAGGTGTCATGCGGCGCATGGCGATGGCCGGTCAGGGGATACATGATCTACAGGCTGTAGGGGTAGAGCCATTGGCTCGGGATCCACCAGATAGTGATTAGGTGTGGGGCATGTGGTGCCCCCTAGTGTGTATGTAGGGGCAGGTGGTGCCCCCAGTTTTGAGTTTTTTGTAACATGCTATGGGCATGTCATATGTATCAGAGTAGATGGACTCTAAACACATGTTTTGCGACACATATTATGGATATGAATTTTTTTTAATGATTATGAATGTTATTGTCTTGTATGAAATGCGTGTGATAAATTCCAATCTAGAACATGGTTAGCAATACTATCTACGTAGTGATTCTGTTCTCGAGGTACATGGTTGAAAGTTATGGTTTCAAATTCACATATCAAGAGTTTCACTCGTAAATATCATCTAAATAGCACAGGATTATGCACACGATAGACAACATTTAGTTGCATGACAAGAAGTAGGGAATCTAAACGAACGTGCAGATGGAGGATGTGATGAAAGAGGACATCGGCTAAGAGACCACGCACTGCATCATATTCGGCCTGATTGTTGGTGGAAGTACCAATGCAGACCCCGTTTGAGAGCACAAGGGCATCCAAGGGGGTGAAAATGGCCCAACCTGCCGAGGCTAGATTCCGGGAGTAATTACTTGCACCATCAGCATAACCGAAATAGGGTGGGGACGGGAGGTCCTGCGGAATAGTGTTACAAGACAACAAATGGGGGGAGGAGGGACAATGACGGCAGCGTGAGTGTACAGAAGTCATCGAGCGGCAACTGCGGGAGGGAGTGCGATGAGCAGGATGGCTATGACTCATATACAAACTAGAGGGTGGTATATGAGGGCTAGAGGAGGTATGGCAGGGACTCGGGCTGCGGAGGTCAACAGAGATATGGGTGGAGTGATCACGTGTATGGGCGGAAAAGAGGGGGTCAAGGGTGGAAAGGACACCACATGACGCGGCAAAGTTATATCAATCATCTGTAAAGGAAGAAAGGTGCGCATACGGATCGTCATGGGGAATGACGAAAGAACAGGAAAACAAATGGTGAAAATATGGGGAGCCCAGGGTGGTCGTTGAAGGGGGGTCAAACGAAACAACAGGGGAGGATTCAAGGGGAATGTGCTCCAAGGGTCTCACAGAGGATGATAGGTAAAGAATGGTCATAGTAGACTCTGTCATCTGGACATCAGGGGGGGAATGTCGATGGGAGCGGGGGGATCCTCAAGCTGACCCAAAGCATACTGCGTGAGTATGGGAGAGGCGGATTGATTTTGTTCAACCTCATACTCTCGGACTACTTCTAAAGAGGTGCGGTAATGCGTCAGGTGAGGACAATGGTGGGAGTAATGTCCATGGACACCGCACAAAGCACAGGGTTTGCTAGTGCGAATAGTTTTTGGGTTCTTGGTTACGGACGAGGATGGAAGAGAAGGGTCAGAGACCATAGACTCAGGGAACGCGACTTTAACCATGGGTTGAATGCGGGGCAACTCAGGACAAGTATGGGTGGCATGATCGACGACATCACACAAGGCGCAAGGCTTTGCGGGCAGAGAAGGAGTTGGTTCAGTCGGGGTGGCCTTGTCTTTGGATGCCCCCTTGCGAGCTTTGTCTTTCTTTCCTGGAGCTGGCACCACAGGGGTAGGGTCCTGGGGGGGTGCAGGGGGCATGGTAGCAACGGAGGAAGCGAGGGGGACCGGTTGAACTGGTGTCAAAGCAAGATAGGGTTTGGGGTGACGAGGAGGGGTAACGGCTAGAGGTTCAAGGTACCAGACAGGTATACCCAGGGTCAGGTTAGGGAGAGAGAGGGTGGCCATGACGGGGACCGAATAGACTCCGGGAGGGGGAGCCAGGAAAGGTATCTGACATGATGGATAATGAACAGGAGGGACGGCTCCGAGATGGTTAAGGCTTGGGGGAACCGATCCAGGGGGATAAAGGGGTTCAAGGATACCAGCTGTAGGAGAAGGGCCAGCAGGAGGAGGTCTGGCTGGCGGAGATGAAGGGCTAGGAGCAGGTTGCGGTGGGTGAGGTTGAGTCTGAGGTTGCTGACTAGCCGAAGCGGGTTGCTTAAGGGCAGCCCAAGATGATTGCATCATGCAAACATTCGACAAGCTGGGATCAGAGATAAGAGGAGGGGGGAGACTAGGAAAAGTTCCAAGCAGGGAGGAATCTTTGTAGACGCCAGGGGAGACACTGGTTAAGGAATCGATGGTTTGCTTATTGGCTACAGAAGAGATGGTCGTCTCCGGGGAGGTCTGAGACGGCGGCTCATGGTAAGTCAACTGGTCAATGGTGACTATCTTTCCATTGTGAGGAAAAAACATCTTGCGAAAAACCGTGGATGGGACAGCAGACATAGCATAGGTGTAGCTTCACCCTAATAGAATGTTGTAGTCTAGAGGGGCGTCGATGACTTTGACGTCAACGCAAATGGTCTTACCGGCAAGGGTGATAGGACAATTGCGAAAAAGGCCAATGGGCTGGGAGGCGTGGCCGTCCCACGCTCGAAGGGTGATCGTGGAAGGGGCCAACTTAGGAGATCTGAGTTGCTTCCAAACCGAAGCGAACATCACACAGTTGGATTCCCCCTCATCAATTATACATCGAGAAACGTTGGCATTCCAGATTTTGACTGGGATTTGGAAGGCAACGGAAGCAGGAAGAGGAGGATGCTCTGATTGATGGGCGTCGAAAAAAATCATTTGGTCATCAACAGGATCTACAGCGCCCATGAAAATTAGCAGAGCCTTATTTTGGGAAGGGCATGACTGGAGGAGTTCCAACGTGGAAATGGCAGCAGGAGATTGCGCCAAATCATCTACTATGCTATACGAATGAGAAACTCGACCAGAAGCGACATTTCGACGTAACGGTCCTTTAGGAATCTTGGGGTGAACCTCAACTTTGGGCTGAGGGATATGTAAGGGACCATTGGATGTCAGAAGAGGCTCTGTAGAACCGGAAGAAGAGGACTCGGGGGCAGACTGAGCGGGAGTCTTGGGGTACTGGTGAGACCGAGTTTGAAGGTGAAGGTCGATGGTTGGGGATGGATCAGAGTTCATCATGAGGATCTGTAACTGTGAGGAACCATGGAATAGGTCGAGTGGCAACTTGTCCGTCAGGTGGTAGTAGCCACGAACTCGTCGAGGGAAAGACCTAGAAACACACCGGTTGGTAGCTACTAGGGGGAGCAGAGGGAGGCATGTCCTCGCAATGTGGCTTGAGACCAACATCTGCCATCTGCAAGAGGGGACAGTCATGGGTGAATGACCGTCCACACCTCAAGAACACGAACATGGCTTATTTAGGCGGCGGCTCAACCCAAGCCAACAGTGCCCCGTTGTCAAGCTGTTGGTTAGGGTCAATACCTTGAGGATTGGGTCCTCGAATACTGCAGGAAGATTGATTGGGGGGAAGATTGATTGGGATTGCCTCTCCACCTTCTTTGGCGCGATTGGCCTAACTCCGTCACTGTGCAAGGACTTGCCCGGGAGGGGGCGAGAGAGTGTTGCGGGAAGTGAGAGGGAGGTAAGGGGGAGAGAGGTGGAAGCGGATATGCTGGGAGGAGCCGGCGCACCATGCCGCTGGATAAGGGTAATGGTTAGGTTGGGTAACATTGAGGTAAGCAGGAGGTTGGGCAAAAGGATGAGGCATGCCGTATCTTGGATACCTGCTACCTGGAGGGGGAAAAGTGCTAGAGGTGTTGGCCCCTCCCAAAGGGATACCATAGCACATAGGAGGTTGAGCATACGGATGAGAAAGGGATCCAACGATACCGTCGGCGGAATGAGATGCCCCCAGGGCGTTAGCGCCTCCGGGCCTGGGGAGGTCAGGAAGGACAGTATAAATATAACCAGACTGTGCATAGATCAGGTCATATTTCAAGGCTATTTGGAGGGCGGCTTCTTCGGTTTGAGGGAAATGGGAGGCGACATCTTTTCCAATGGGAGCTAAGAGGGTGTGAAGGAACTAGTCCATATAGACCCGATCTTCGAAGGGGGGAGCTCGACATAAGCTTCGTCTTCGTCACCATTCCTGGACATGAGTGGAAAGGCGGGTTGAAGAGGTTTGCTTGAAAGAGGTCAAAAGCTCCGTACCAGTATCCTATCTGAGAGGGAGCTAGAAATAGCATAAAAAGGCTTGGGCAATGGTCGCAAAGGTGGTATGGGAAGAAGTGGCTTGGTCAACATACCATTTAGAAGCTTCGCCGGTAAGCATGCGTTGGAACAACTGAAGACGGATGGAATCATCGGTAATGGAATTGGAAGAACACCACATGTGGAAAGATCAGACATGATTGGTTGGATCTTCTCCAGCAAGGCCTTTGAACTTAGGGATGTCGGAGGGGAGCTTGGTTGGCATAGCAGGCCAACCAACATCGTGGCGGATAGGGTCATTGATCAACTCGTTAAAATCGTGAATACTGAGGCCTACCATATAAGGGAGAAAGGGAGCAGCCGAGGTAGTTCCTGGCACCCGCGGTGGATGTTCCTAAAGATTGGGCCAAGAACATCAAGTGAAGGTGAGGTCTCAGACCTGCAAGAGCAGGAAGGGGGACTGTGGAGAACTGCGAAGTAAAAGAGAACCCAATGAATCGAAGAGTGAGGCCTAGGCAGGACTCAGAGAGGACCACATTGATTGGCTGGGGACGTGAGTACGATTGACCTAAAACTGAGGTGAAGGCCCATAAGTTCCGAGAAGTGCATTGGGGTGCAACATGTGGCAACACAAACACGACACAAGGGGAAGAAGAACGACCACAAGGGCAAGGAGATGCAGAATCAAGTCGAAACAAGGGCAGATAGGTGCAGTGTCAATTCATTTTAAAGTCTTTGCCTGGCGGTGTAAACTAGGCTCTTCTTCGCTTAGGGTGAGTGTGTGGCATGCGTTAATTTTATTTTTTAAACCCTTTTCATTTTGAGAGCAAGAGAAAAGTGTGTTGCGTAACTGAAAATAAATCTGCAGAGAACAATATATAATGCTGAAATAATATAAAAAGAACTGCTACTAGTGCATCGATTCAACCCAAGAAGGCGGGTCACTCAAAACTAATCTAAAAAAGGGAAAAAATCTAGTCAAAAACACACTAAAAACAGGCCAAAATATCTAGGGTCGAAAGGGATAGGGATCTAAAGGGAAAATCTGCTGAAAAGAGGTGCAGATCGCAACCAAGAGGCAGAGGCAAGGTGGCTGGAAAAAAGGAGGAAATCAGCAAAAAGTAGAAGGGGCAAGGAGGAGACCCTAAAAGTAGATCCAAACAAATCTTCAGGAGGTGATTTGAAAGGGAGAAGAGTTGATTAGAAGAGGTCTGAAAAGAAGGTATCAGATCTGGAAAAAGGGGGGCTAAAACTCTGAAAAAATAGACCTGAAACAGATAAAACTCTTCCACAAAAAGTGGAGGGTATTGAAGCCCTAGGGGG
The DNA here is from genome assembly GCA_034641835.2 of Pinus albicaulis. Lineage (NCBI taxonomy): Eukaryota > Viridiplantae > Streptophyta > Pinopsida > Pinales > Pinaceae > Pinus > Pinus albicaulis. Next base: position 50,559,921 of record CM076572.1, read on the forward strand.
CTGTGTTCCCACTTAGATGAGAAAAATAGATCAGAACCAGGTCGAAACGGGCTGAGACAGAGGCTGGAAAACCCTGACAGAAGCTTCAGAAAAACCCAGAAAATTGCAGAAAAACAGCTGAAAAATTGGCAGGTCACAGGTTCTGACCTGTTTTCAGTGCAGGTCGCAGAAAAGAGGCTGAAAAGTGCGACCTGGAGGTCCAGGTCGCAGTTTTTGGGCTGAAAAGTGCGACCTCCAGCTCCGGTTGTCTCGACGGCAGATTTGCGGAAAAGTTGCCGTCTTAGTTGCGGCTGATGTCTGTCACCTGCGCAATAGGGCCAGAAACACGCGGAAGTTAGAAATTTTAATGTTTTAGGGTTTTATAGGTGAAAAACAACATGAAAATAGGAAAAACAAAAATCTGAAAAGAAACCCTAGGGTCTGAAGTAGCTGGATATGCAGGAATATGAAAAACGACAGCGGTCGTAATCGAAATCCCGTGTGGAGTCGCCAATTGTTAGTATGAATCCTTTGTCGAAGTGTACAAAAAAAGACCACTTTAGCTACGCATAACTAATAGCCCTAAAATCAAATGTGGCTGCCAATATCTTCAGATCTGCAGTTAGTTGATCAGGACAAGAGCTGCAAAAAACCAGATCTATGCATAGAAAGTCATTAAGCAGTAAAAAGAAGAGTTTTGCTCCATATATCCAATAGACAAGACAAGAACAATTTTTTGAAAGAATTTTTGTATTAAGGGCACCTGAGAGGAAAACAAGAAGGTGTTTCCAATTCTCCTCAATGGGATGGGTTCTTGGAAGTCCTCAGCACTTCAGATCTAATATTTCTCTCTCTTGTTGGTGTAGAAAACCTAGACAAAGATAGAACTCAAAGGGAGCTCACACAACAAATGATGGAAAATATGACAATGATAATGGCTCAAAGTCAGACCAAGAGTTTAGATCCAGAGTGATCTAATAGGCAACAAAATGTGAAGAATGGTAGGAAAAACCCTCCTATTTATAACAAAATATTGGGTCATTCTAGATCTTGGTGCATGATTAAAATAATGTTAACCAAATCTAGATTCACCTTTTATGGAATATTTTATTATATTTGTTGGAAGGAAAAAGTATTTGACTTGGGTCAAATCCCCTTGTTTATCAATAATAAATAAATAAATGATTTATTTATCTTTTTAAGGAAGTGGTTAAAGGATAATCAAATAAATAATGATTTATTTAATTATTTGTGGGTGATTTGGTCATATTTACCAAGGAATATTATCTAAATAAGATTTAAATAATTATTCCTAGAAATTAATAAGATAAATAAAGGTTTATCTAATTAATTTCTTTGTTTTGGGTTAAACAAGACTACGAATAATAATTAAATTATGATTTAATTAATTATTCCATAAGGAAAATCAAACAAATATAGGTTTGTTTAATATTTCCTTTTGGGGTTTCCTGTTTAGACCATAAACAACCTAATAAATGTTGTTTATTAAGTTATTTAACATAGTGAAGGCAATTTTACTTAGGGTAAAATTGGTCTTACATGGTGTACTTGGGTCCATCTAATGATAATAGGTTAGATGACCAAAAAATGGTGTAACATTAATATTCTTTGTTTGTACGATGCACTCACGGAAATTTGTTCAAGGTACTTGAGCTACCCTATAGATCTTGGAATATCCTAGAGGTCCCCTTCAATCTCTAAATGCTGCAACTGAAAAGGTGCCTGCAAAATGTTATGTGTTTCAACTGTAAGCACAGAACCTTTCAATCTTTTTCAAAATCACGTAGGGCCATATTAACAATAAAAAATATTAACTCAATAATTTTCTATGCACCTGACATTCACCTTCCCACAACGATGTCCATTCCTTCCCTTTCACTTGTAAAACCCTCAAATTCTGCATTGGAATCCGAGAAGGAAGAGAAGAGTGGGAACAGTTGTACCAACGAAGCCATAGGTGAAAAAATGTACCCTTGTCAAAATGCGCTCCAAGAGACCATTTTCAGTTGCAGGAATTTGCAATATTCCTCGATGCCATGTCATTTCTGAGAGGCCGTTTGCATGCTCATCATCATATCTATTAGATTGAACCGTCCTAATTCCTCGCACTTCCATTATTACCTGTTCAATATCGAGAGACGATGAAGAATTAAACATTGAAAACATATTTTCAATTCAATAATTTATATAGGTTGGAATGACTTAGCACTTATAGATGATGGCTACAACAAGTCATCAAGGTTGTTTGTGCCACGGACCAATCTTGGAGCCTTGGCGATATCTCTTCCTGTATCATGAAGGTGATCATGCATATGTATCACATTTTTCTTTTTCTTTTTCTTTTTTTTACAATAACGGTTATGGAATATTATTTCAAACTTGGCCTAAATGCCAAAATTCTGATTACATTGAGAAGGACTATAGCCTGTTGCACCTCACCACTAAGGATGAGTGTGGAGCTAATTCTTGGAATTCTTCTCCTTAGTGATGTTACTATGGATACGATTTCAGAGATTTTTCCCAATTTGAAGATACATACAAATTGGCTTAAGATTAAACAGTAAAACATGACAGCAATTTAGCTTATGGAATGGGTTCCCATGATTCTCCTTCATCTTTCATCTTGATCCTAGCAGAGAGGAGGGCAGCTTTATTGGCTTCAATGTCTGCCTCTTTATTGTTAGTTCTCAGCACATGGTAGAAATTCAGCTTCTGAAAAGTGTTTTCCAAGCCCTTAATTCTCACTATCAGCCTTGCGAGTTTTAAGTCCAAAGCTGGAGAGTTGGAAACAATTGCATTTATGATGATCTGGGAATCGCCAAATACATTTGCTTCACTTATGTTTAAATCTTTGAGAATCTTGAGTCCTTGAAAGAGAGCCAAAGCCTCTGCTTGAATGCTGGTTAAGTGGCCTAGCCCCCAGGCAAAGGAATGAATTTTTTTTCCATCTGGATTTAAAATAACACCACCTGCACCAGCTTTGCCCAGATTTCCCTTTGCTGCCCCATAAAAAAAGAGAGAGTGTCTTGATTGTGTTAGAATCTAGTCTTGAAAGTCTGTTTTAGATTCTCTTATTTGCCTGACTTTGGGAGCAGGGACATTCCTTACTTCTTTTTGAAAATGCAGATCAAGGAAAGAGCCCCAAGCTATGTCTTGTTGACTGAGATTAGAGTCATATTTGAAGTCAATCAGACACTCTTTTAGATGGCATTTGATCTTTATTTCTAATGCCTTGTGGTTCTACTCAATGTTTCTGAAAATTCTTCTATTTCGTTCAAGCCAAATCTACCAGCATATTACCTTTGGGAGGATAGACCAAGCAGATTTGATTATCTGATTTTTTGGAGGAGGACCAGGATACCTGTTTGCCCACTTAGAAAATAACTCAGCAGTGGAACTTGGGAGCGTAATGTTGGAATTCAGCTTGTGAAGGAATGTGAACCATATCTGCAGAGAAAATCTACATTCTAGCATTAGATGGGCAACACTCTCTGAATTTTCTTTACACAATGAACATTTGGAGGGACCGTGGAACCCTTTCCTCTGCAGATTTTCATGCGTGAGAATTTTGCAATGGAAAAGAAGCCAAGTGAAGTAATCCACTTTAGGCCACGATGGGCAGCGCCAAACGCCTTGCCATGGTGTTGGGTCTGGGGGAACGTAGGGCCTCTCCCTCATCTTATCGTATCCCAATGAGACAACGTACCCTCTAGCCTTCTGTCCCCAGCCTTTCGTATCTCTTTTGCTAATGTGGATAGGCGCCATGCCATGGAGGAGGTCCAACAGCGAACGTCATTCGTGATGCAGGTGTGTTGGCACATCAATACGTTTCCAGCCTGCCCAATATGAATCATTCCACAGAGAAATATCCCACAGCGTGCGCATCCCAGCTTCTTCCATCCAACAACGCAGTACTCTGATGGAGCCTCTGTCTTCTATATGATCAACATTCAAAATTTTATCAGTCCATATATTTATCTTTCTCCCGTTTCCTGGGATCCAAAAGGAGTGTGATTTGATAAGAGGAGCAGTTTTAGCATAAAGCTTGAGAAAAGACAAGTTGGGCAGTTGGATCGATTTGTCTAAACAGTTGGTGCGTGGACCTCTGAAATATTTTTTCCAGAGAGCCAATTGAGCCCAGCTTGGCTTGGGCGCAATAATCTTCCATATTAACTTTGCTCCCATAGCGATGTTCTGATGACAGAGATTTTTAAAGTTCAATCCACCCTCCCACAAAGGCTTGGAGATGGTCTCCCAACTGACTAGAGGCAGTTTTTTTTCATTCTGTTTGCCTCCCTTCCAAAAGAATCTCCGAATATACTCCTCCATTTTTTTAAGAAGACTTACCGGAGCAAGAAGAACAACAAAATGAAATAGAGGAAGACTAGTGAGCACAGATTTTATTAGAACTGATTTACCAGCAATGTTGAGCCAGGAGTAACCCCAGGCTTGGATCTTGCTCTTAAATTTCTCAAGTTATGGAAGCCAGTCTTTACTTATAGATCTTTTATGGAATACAGGAAGGCCCAAATATTTAAAAGAGGTCCAAGAAGAGGAGGTTGCAAAGCCCAGACATCTAGCAATAGCAGAGAGCAATCTGGGCGATGTGTTCCAGCTGTAAATGTGACATTTGTTCTTGTTTAAGACACTGCCTGAGGCCTCACAAAAATCATCCAACACTGCTTTGAATTTGGTGGTTGAGGATAGAGTGGCAGCCCCCAATAATAGGGTATCATCCGCGAAGAGGACATGGTTTATGTTTTTGACCCCTCTTGCTATACAAAGTCCATTAATATCTTGATCTTGCATCTTTTTATCTAACAAAAAGCTAAGAACTGAGGCTTGGATGACAAAGAGAAGAGGGGATAGTGGACACCCCTGCCTAAGACCTCTCAAAGCTTTAAAAAATCTGTGGCTCTGCCATTCACTAAAGGTGCAATGCAGGGCTCCGAGATGCAAGCTCGGATCCAATTTATGAAATTTACACCAAAACCAAACTTGCTCAAGACATTTAACATAAAGCTATGTCTTACTCGATCAAATGAATTTGCTAAATCGAGTTTAATAACCATACCTTGTTCATTTTGATGTAAGCTTGAGTGAATTTCCTCTTGGACTAGGGTGGAGTTGTCCACAATTTTCCTGCCTTGGATGAAGCCTCCTTGATTCTCCGTAATGATTTTGGGAAGAATGAGCTTCATTCTATTTGAAATCACTTTGGTGATTAGCTTGTACCTTGTATTGCACAAGGAGATTGGGTGAAATCTGTTAAAGTTGTTGGTACCTTTCTCCTTAGGGATGAGGGCTAAAAAAGATGAATTTGTGCTGCCCCCGATTTTCTGACAATCTTGGGATTTTTGGACAATTTTGAAGAGATCCTTTTCAACTATCGACCAACAGACTTAGAGGAACCTGGCAGAGAAGCCATCCGGTATAGGGGCCTTATCAGGATCCATGGAAAAAAGGGCATTTTTAACTTCATTCTTGGAGACTTTGGCCTCTAGGAGCGCATTCATTCTGGGAGAGATTGAAGGTGGAACAATATCTAACAGATCTCAATATTGATCCGGATCTGTGTCCTCACTATACAAGTTTTGAAAGTGAGAGAAGGCTACTTTCTTGATGTCCTCAAAGTCCTTGTGGATGACATTCTCATCCTTGATATTGGATATGGTGTTGAAGAATTTCTTGGCCTGGGCTTGTTTGTGGAAGAAAGAAGAGTTCCCGTCCCCTGCTTTGAGCCAAAGTTTTCGAGATTTTTATCTCCAGTATTCTTCTTCAGCTAAACAAGCCTTATGAAAACTCTGCTGAAGGTGAGCCTCTTTGTCTAAGATCTCCTCAGTAATGACATCATCCTCCACTTGAAGTTGATGAAAGGATAGAGATATTTTAATTATTTTTCTTTCTATAGCTGGGTTTGTCAATGTTTTGGCCCATCGTTTTAGTGCCCCTTTCACCCTTCTGAGCTTTTCCTCCCAGACAAAGAAGGGGGATCCTTTGACTGGCTGTTTCCAACAATCCTTGACTAATTGCAAGAAATCTGGCTCCTTGACCCAGAGAGGACTAAATCTGAAAGGAATAGGACCCAGATGTATATGGGACAGGAGTTCTAGCTTGATGGGATTATGATCCAAGGTGCTGTTAGTAAGAATATGCATTCTAGGTTCTAGTCCTAGTAATAGGAAAGAACTTTGAATGAAAAATATATCTAGTCTGGCAGCAATATGGCCTAGACCAGTTCTTTTGTTAGACCAAGAATACTTACCAGAGGAAGGTTTGATGTCAAGAAGGTCCCAGTCCTGCATAAGATCCTCTGCCCATTCCCTTGCCGGATCTTGAAGTACACTACCTCCTCTTTTTTCAGAAGAATGAAGAGTGAGATTGAGATATCCAGCAATGATTATGTTTTCCAATTTTGCTAGATTTTCTTGGTGCCTTATAGAGTCCCAACATTCCTTTTTTTCCCCAACATTGACTGGGGAGTACACATTGAAAAGACAGAAAATTTCTTTGGTGACTAGATCTGCATTTGAAGCAGGAACCAATGAATATTGCTAGCCTCATAGATAACTGAAAATTTACTGGCTTTCCATATGGTGTCTAGTCCTCCCGAGGCTCCCTGGGCAGAGATTGCTCTTGCTTCGCTTTTGTTCCAAAGTTTCTTGCTTGCATGCAGAAATACTATGTCTTCCAGCTTGGTCTCCTGGACGAGAAGTATGTCTGGAGATTCTATTCTTATTAAAATTCTAACGGCTTCTTCCTTGGCTTTACTCCCCATACCTCTACAGTTCCAGGATATGACCTTCATTATTTATGTTTCTGATGGGCTCCCTTGGAGCCTCGGGGCTGATTTTTCACTGTCTTTGGCTTTGAGTCTAGTAGCTTCTCCAGAGTTGGTTCGCTGCCCTGAAGCTTTTCTTTGTATGTTTCCTGCTCTCTTTTTTCTCTGTCAATCTTGCGGCCTCTTGTAGATCTCCTTACCGAGGCTTGAGACTCTCCTATTTCTCCTTCCTCCTCTGACTCTTTCGATTCCTATTCTTCTTCCTCAACTTCTAAAGGAATGCCTTTAGAGGCAACACTTATTCCTTTAAGAGAGGAAGAGGGGGTGCCTTTGCTTGGTGAGACTGGCTTTTGGATCTCGATCTCCTGAGTTGCCTCTGTTTGCTAGCTTAGAGGGTCGAATTTATTTTCTTGTGCCTTTTTGGGAGGGTGTCTCTGAGCATTGGCCTGAAGAGGGCCTTTACCATTGGGGCCTCCAGGTTTTTGACCTTTGTGAGAGGTCTTTGGACGCTTAACTTGGTTCCATCCCTCTTCATTTCCTTTCTCTGGCTTAGCATTAGATGGACAACTTCTAGCAAAGTGGCCGTGAACATGAAATTTCCTACATTTAAATGGCAACTGCTCGTAGACCAGTTTCTGCACATGAGACCAACTGCCGACATTGATTTTGATTGCCTCTGGGAGACCCACCTCTAGATCTACGTCTACACAGATTCTAGCACAGTCGTATTGGTCCTTATTGTTTGCCCGATCTATGAATTTCCCAAGGGCTTTGCCAATGTGCTTCAAGGAATCCCAGTTCTAGTAATGGACTGGGAGATTTCGGAGCTGAACCCACACCGGAACCGCTGTGGGAACATCTACTGTTGGATCGAAATCCGGTGTCCATTTATTCAGATATAGACCCTAAGGGCCCATGAAATAAGGCCCATTTTGGAAAATCAAGTCTTTATCTTCTTTGGATGATAATTCAAAGAGGAAGAACCCTCGCCCAAGAAAATAAGATGTGACACTTTGTTTGATCAGAGGAGCCCATTTCTTATTAACCCATTTCTCGGTAGATTTTAGAGATGGCCAAAGACCCGTGAATTTTCCAATGAGGGCATGATCAGCCAGAGACAAATCTACTTGGATGGGGGTCTTTGGAGGCAAAGAGATCTCTGGAATATCTTCTAGCTTCTTTACAAATTTAGCTACTTCATTTTTTTTCTTCTGGGGAAATCCAGCCAGAAGTTGATTGAATGAATCTATAGCAGAGGAAGAGGGCGGCGGAGGATGTTCCTTGGGTGAGCCCTACGCCTCCATGGGAGCGGAGCCTTAGGCAGGCCGCCACAGAGAGCAGCCTCGCTGCTCAGAATCGCAGAGGGACGTGCTTGACCTAGCAGCACAGCGCACATCAATCTAGATATAGCACATTGCATATGTATCACATTCTTACTCTACACTGGTCTTATAAATTTTGAAAGCCTTTCCAGTGGCACGCATCCCATATTCTGACGGCCATACCCTTTTCCTCACCTATGAAAAAACAAGCAATGTCAAGGAACATCTCCCGTTCTTTAGTTTTGAGTGCATCAAATCTAATTTGAAGTCTTTGCTTTATTTCAGTGGGAAGTATCCGTCGAAGTTTTTCTAACTGGTCCTCCCAATAAGATTGCTTATTTTTTCCACAAAGAAGTGCCCCAAAAACTTTCAAAGATAGAGGTAGTCCCCCACAGGCTTCTAGAATTTATTTACTAGAGATTCAAAGTGTGATGGTGGATAGGGTTTCTTTAAGGAATGGGAGCAGTAGAGCTCCCGAGAATATTCTCCATTAATTCTGTTGAGCTTATAAATGGATGTTTTTTCAAGTCCTAAGCTTGTGATAACATCCTTATATCTAGATGTAATCAATATTAAACTATCTGATCGAATAACTGTTTGATCAGGCACAAGTGCATCAACCTGATCCACATGATCTACATCATCTATAACTAAAAAGATCTGAGAGGATGACAGACACTCTTTAAGGAGGGTCTCTATAATTTCATTGTCTATTTGCGGATCTGATCCAATCAAAACCCTAATAAGTTTTCTCTGCAACAAAATTAAATTTCCTTTAACTGCACTATCCCTCACATAAGATAAAAAGCAACATATGTGATAATCTAGACTCTTTCGGTTGAAAATATATTTCACTAGGGTTGTCTTTCCTACACCACCCAACCCAACAATTCCCAAGACCAGAGGTTTTTCACTCTATTGTTGCTGCAATAAAAATTCATTTTCAATTTTTTTAACCTTTTCATCCAAACTATTCGGGTATTTAGCTACATGCAAAAGTGTTTTTGGCATTATTTTCAACACACATCTATCCACATTCTCTACCAAATCCCCCTCGTCGTTGAATATTCACAAGGGAATAAATTAAACTAGTGAGAAACAAACGTCTATGTATATCTATGCAATCAAAATTAATACAGTACAGAAATATTAGTTAGAGTTGTTACCCATTGAACTTGTCCAACTCAAAACCACTTATTTCTGAAATGCGAGAAATACCAATTCTCCATTCTTCAATAGTGCTGGAGTTGTATCGCGACTTCCATTCACGACTTTGAGGGTCATAAGTATTCTTCTCTAACAATTTTTGGAGGGCATTAGCGTATTTTCCAGCTTTTCCCTGCGTCCACCGAAGCTCATATTATTGAAATTTCATATTATTGATGATGATGATGGTTACCATTCATTAAGATAGGAATCTAAGTTTGATTCTTCAAAATCTTGTTTCTATGATAAAAAAAGGGAAATAAGTGCTTCAAGATCACTATAGGTGCGTTGGATTAATATGTTGAGAATATTGGAAGTGTGAAATGAGAGTGAATGTGAGTAAGAGTCAGAAAATATAAAATGAAGTGTTTTTCATCTTCCACCTGCGTGGAATTATCAGAAGTGTTTTAGTCACAGAGAGGGGAATTTAGACCAAGGGGATGATCTGATCCTGTGGTCTAGAATACACAAGAAGTAGAGAAGAGATCAACAATGACAACGCAGAAAAAGGCAACAGCAACAGCAGCAGACGGAAGTAGCAGCAGTAGCAGACGACAGCAGTAGCAACAGCCAACGACAGTAACAACAGACGACAGCAGTAGCAGCAGCAGCAGCAACATACAGCAGCAGCAACAACAACAGTGTCTTTCAGGGGCAGCGCAGGGGTTTCTAGACCTAGATCTAGCTGAGTTCTGTAAATCCCATTTGAGGGTGTGGATCAGTCAGTATTTTTGGTATTAGATCAGCCAAGAGCTGTAGATCTAGAGTTTTCTCTGTAGGGTTTTCCAGATCTGGAACACATAATTGTGTATTCAGAAATATTCTTAATAATAGAGCCCTCCAGTAGCCAGAGACTATTTTTCCCACATTGGTTTATTTCCGGGGATAGTTTGTCCAGAAATAACTGTGTCACTTTTTCTATGTGTGCATGTGCTTATTCTAGATCTGAATTGGTAGAGATTTGTTATGTGTTTTGCTTTGATGTTAAATTGACTTTATTCAGTTGATAACTTGTATAAGTAGGATAAGCTTAACCACATTAACAGAAATAATTTTTGCATAATAATTAAGATTTAGAAATTTCTACATGGTATAAGAGGAATTACAGATCTAGAAGATTCACCAGCTAAAGAATCTGAAGGATCTACCTACAGAAAGCAGCTGGAAAGGCAGAAGAAATGCAGATTTGAAGGGACAACGCAGTTTTTAGGAGGAGATTCACATAGAGGGAAGGGTGATGCTGTCCAGCGCTATGTCCTAGCAAGCCCACGCAATTACTGTGCAGAGGCAGCTTAGAAACAACTCTAGTTAGGTTTGAAGCCAGCCAGTGTGATTCAAATCTAAATCTGTTAGATCTAGAAAAAGTCTGCAGAAAAGTTGCAGAAATTCAGAAGAGCTGGTGGGGTTAAACTTCTGAAGTTTTCATATTTTTAACCTTAGCACAAGTTACAAATTTTGGGAAGATATCACTTTCTCAGAGAGTTTCTTGCGAAAGGAAACTTGTAGTTTGGTCAGAGGATCAAAGAATAAGTTGAATCATAGTTGATTTGGTAGATTTCCAAGGAGGGAAATCAAGTGTCAGAGGGAGCAGAGGGTGCCCAGTTTGAAAAGGACCCTAGATCCAAATCTCTAGCATAGAGAAGAGGAGCTCTGACACCTTCTGAGCAGATGGCTCCTCATGGACTGCGTGATCAGGATAGGCTAGAGGGCCTCTCAAACTTTTCAGTGTGGAAAGCAAGGATCCTGATTGTCCTTGAGGCATACAGTCTAAGAGACCATGCAGAGCAGACCCTAGCCACACCGACAGATGCGGATCTCCTACGGAAGCATAGAGATGTTGTTGGGCATGCCAAGCGGCTAATAATGGACAATATCAAGGATCATATTGTGCCACACATAGCTGAGAAAAGACAACCAATGAGATGTGGAAGGCCTTGACTTCCCTATATGAGGGAAAATAAGTCCAAAGAAAGATGTTGTTGGAGGCCCAAATGAGGTCATTCATGATGACCAAGGGAGAAGACATCGAGCATTTCCTCTTTAGATTGCAGTCAATCAGGGATCAACTGACTGCAACGGGTACAACTACAGATGATGCAGTGATAGTCAAGATTTCCCTCAATGCAGTCACGGATTTGTGGGAAACCTTTGTCCAAAGTATCTTGGGCAGAGCGAACCTCCTAGATTAGGACAGCTTGTGGTCGATCACGTGGCAAGAAGAATTACGAAGGTTCACCAAGAAATAGCACAACCATGCGTTGAGAAAGGGTAAGAAGGAAGAGGAGGAAGATGCAGCCTTGGCATCAAAGAAGCAGTCAAAGATGAAGAAGGATGTTTCTAAGATCGAGTGCTTCCAGTGTGGCGAAATGGGACATTTTTCTAGCCATTGTCCAGAAAAGAATAAGGACAAGGAAGCATATTCTTCCAAAGCAGTGGTAGATGATGGGTTCGGAGATGATGTGGCCATGAGCGCTCATGAACCATGGAGGTGGGGTGACATAGACAGGTAGAGGAGCTACATGGAAGTGAAGCAGGATCCTTGAGCAGCTCATATCTTGGATCACAAGCGAGCTATGACAGCCTTAAGATAGTAGCAGGACAAGTGGAGCAGTGGGTGCATAGATCACAGATGAGGCATAAGCAGAGGAAGATCTGGAGGCTGGGAGGAGAAACGTAGAGCATAGCAGCAACAGCATAGAAGAAGTAGAAGCGAAGAGGCTGATGTTACTTCAGTAGCACAGTGCAAAGCTGCAGCAACACAGAGAGCTTCAGAGGGACAATGTAGTGCAGAAGCAGCGTGATAGGTTTCAACACAAGGAACTGATGTGACTTCAGTAGTGAAGATGGAGTTTGATTACACAGGCAGAGCTATAGTTGTGCATCGTTCTTTAGATGTCAGCACAGATTTGTAGCCTATGGAGCTTCAGTGATGAGGATGCAGCCCATCTGACTTGCCTGTCGAAGATTCGACATGAGATTCAGTTTTTTCTCTCAACAACTGAAGTTGCAGTGCAACAGATCAACAATGGTAGTGCTATGATCAACACAGATGAAACATATTGAGAGGGAGTTGTAGTATAGTGGTTGCAGTGGCAGTGGAAGAGTCATGGGCAGTAGTACAGAATGGCAGCAGTAGTGCAGAGTTGAGTGGCAGGAGGCCAAGCTTCATCAGCACAAAAACAGTGCCCAAAATCATTTAATGCATAAGTGTGATGTATTGCTAGAGCACACCCTTGATGCTAAGAGGGAGTGTTGAGATTTTGTGTATTTTGGGTAGCATCAGTTGTGTTCTAGGTCCCAAATTTTGAGGAAGGACTAGAGTTCACCTGATCTACAAGACCCAAAAATGGATTTGGGAAATTTCATCTGGTTTAGGAGATATTAAATTAATTAATTATTTTAATGTATTTCCTAAGTTAAAACTTAGGAAAATAAAGTAATTAAAGTGAATTTAATTAAACATGTGATGAAATTGTCTTAAGTCACACGGATCAATCTTTCTTTTAATCTTAGCCATTGATTAAATATTTAATCTTGGTCATTGATTTGTCAACGATAAAAGTATAAAGGAAAGGCTTAGGGCCATTTGTAAGACACACAGAGGCATAGCACTGAAGCTAAGCTGAGATTCTAGGGTGGGGTTGCTAAGAATTCTCAGAAGTGTTTCAGTTGCAGAGAGGGAAATTTAGACCAAGGGGATGATCTGATCCCGGGGTCTAGAATACACAAGAAGCAAAGAAGAGATTAGTAAGGACAACACAGAGAAAGGCAGTAGCGACAATAGTAGCAACAATAGATGGCAGTAGCAGCAGCAACAGACGGTAGTAGCAGCAACAACAGACAATAGCAGCAGTAGTAGTTGTGTCTTTCAGGGGCAACACTGGGGTTTCTAGGCCTAGATCTGGCTGAGTTCTGTAAATCTCGTTTGAGGGTGCGGATCAGTCAGTATTTTTGGTCTTAGATCAGCCAGGAGCTGCAGATCTAGATTTTTCTCTGTAGGGTTTTCCAGATCTGGAACCCATAATTGTGTATTCAGAAATATTCTTAATAATAGAGCCCTCCAGCAGCCAGAGACTGGTTTTCCCACATTGGTTTTTTTCCAGGGACAGTTTTCCATAAATAAATGTGTCACTTTGTCTATGTGTGCATGTGCTTATTCTAGATCTAAATTGGTAGAGATCTGTTATGTGTTTTGCTTTGATGTTAACTTTATTTTATTTAGTTGATAACTTGTATAAGTAAGAGAAGCTTAACCAGATGAACAGAAATAATTTCTGCATAAGAATTAAGATTCATAAATTACTATATATCTTGGATTCACCCGATATAACAATTTACTAAATTTAAATACTGAATCGCTTCTACAAATATTTTGTAGAATTAAAAACACAATCGTTAATCACATGAACATGAAGAAGAATCAAATCAATCACAACACAGATAATTTCCCAGGGAAAGCTTAAAGCTAAAAACCCACTATCTTCTATTGTATATTAAGCATGGATCATGAAACAATTACATACAAAACTCCTCTCATAATAGCCCTCCAGTACTCAGCTAATTGTATCACACTGTCATATGCAAAAATTACCAACACATAGCCAATTCTTGGCCTCCAGATAGCCAGCCTTGCTTGCACAATCCCTGATGGAATAGATCCCTAAAAGATAGGATTTCTTTCCTTCCTTGACTACGCAAGTATCATGGGCACTCCAATGGGTGTTTGGTTGAATGTGTACAACCCAATAATCCTACAACTGATATTCAACTTACCTTTTACCTATAACTCAACTGGGTCTCCACTAGATCTGACATGCATGCAACTAATAATAGTAAATCCTCAGTTGCATGTGAGATCACTGATTGTGAATTAATTAATATTTAATTCTCTTGATCTCTCACTATTGTATCTAACATTTACAACTAGAACAACTGATTTTAATTCACTTAACTGAGTTAAACTGTTTACAACTTGCATTAACTAATGCATCACTACACTTCGAACTCTGTTACACCTAGAATTACTCTGCATGCCTCACCAACTACCTCTAACTTGAAATCCACTAGCTAACTGAATTTATCACTTTCAATTAACTCATTCAAGTCAACATTGAGAATAGATTACATTTTAATGTCCATCTTAATTAAGGAATAACCAAAATAGACATGCACCCAAAAATAGCACTGTGGGCCCCACCCTAGTCTGGGTGCTTAATACAACTAGGTGTGGGTGTTGAAGTTTTCTTGTTAAATCTCAAAAAATTTAATCATTTTTTTTTCTCATTTTCACCCACTAATTTGGGATCTTATATATCATGTAAAAAAGTGTTAAATTTGATGGGTATCTACCAATATCAAATCTTTATTTAAATATCAAATGTTGATAATTTTAAAATATGCACATCATTGATGATTGTTGTCTAAGTTTTCAAATGGTCAATTTGATGAGCTACATAAAAAATTACCCGTATCCACACATACACACACACATAAAGAATTCAAATAAACTTGCAAAAAACAAAAGAAGTTCGTGGTTATGTTTGCTAAGGCTCCAATTCCATTATGCAACGCCCATAATGCTAAGAATTTAAGATAAAGATAAACATAGACTCATCCATGCTGGATCTTTGGAGTTATTAGAAAAAACTTGTCTTTTTCTTAAGCATAAAGCATGAACATTGAAGCCTAAAGCTTAAAGGTTAATACTCACATGACATGTTCACACCCATGGGCCATTTTTATTCTATATAAAACACTAACTAACTTTTTTATGTTGGTGAGACAATTATTTTTTGTTTGATTTTGAGGGTTTTATGTAGTTCCTTTAGTGTTGTCACATTAATTATATATCTCGGTTTTTTTATAAAATGAGTCTATTTATTATTTTGATTAGAAAACAAATACATTTTGTGGTTGGATATGGAAATCTCAAATGTGTGGTTACCAAGACTATGATACTTTTGATATATTCACACTTGAATCTAAACCCAATTGGGTTTGTGCCTTTTAGGTGTTAGTTTGGTCAGAAGATTATGAAGTTCCTCAAAATCCATGCCTACATATTATTAATTCTTGAAATGTTAGAATCATCCCAAATTCTTATTTAAAAGTGACTTCAAACTTGTATTATTGTTAATAAGGTCATGCTTAAGTCCAACTCATCAAATTTTAAACTAAGATACATTGTTCCTCTTCAAAATACATTATAGTTAATGAGTTTTACCAAACTACTAGAAAAATTTTCAAGAATGGTTTAACATAATTTGTAAAATCTTTGAAATTAAATAAATAGTGACCATACATAATTGCACCAAATAATTGGCTAGTTTGGCATTAGGAATGAACATGGTTGAATATGTTTGATCTTTTTAAAGTAATATAGAACATATACATCAATGATATTACTTTGTTGAAGCTTATTTTATGGTCAAGAAAAAATTTAAAAAATTACTAACATAAACACAAAAATTATATTAAAAAAGAAAAATTGTTTTTACATTCACAAGAAAAAATTAACAAAAAGGCATAATACATGATATTTAAAAAATGGTAAAAATTATAAAAATCAAATGTCACAGAAAAATATTTTTTAAACAGAAACTCATCATGTAAAAAATTTACTTGATTAGTAGGAGTGCCTGTCAAATTTATACCCTACACATAAGGGTCCATCCCATTATATTTTATAAATAATTATGTAATTACGTCAATAGGAATTTCTTTTGAATCTATTCACAACTCATTTTCATCTACCATTTTCACTGTAATTTGACACTTGTCTCTTAGGTGTTGATGCAATGAGAAAAATCGACGACGGGAAGGGGTTCTGACGTATATTCCACTTCATTGACATGTATTTAACTATACTGCATCATGTTCTTCAGTTACGGCCAAAATGGTGGTCATTTCAGTTATGGGAGGAGAGCTCCCACCGAATGAGAACCCTCATCTGCATTGTTACATGTAAACTCTTTCACTATGTTGTGTTGTGGATGATGTTCACTAACTTGGTAGAGCTTCTTGCACTTTTCGAGTGAGAACTCTCATTTGCATCGAGGTAAACTCTGTTACAACTGCCTGAATCTCTACCAAGTTATATTGTCATTTCAATTTCAATTAACTAATATTCTAACAGTGTTTCTTCGTTTCAAAGTTTCGCTCCAAACCCATCTCCAAATTCTATAAATGTTTTACTTCTCACAATCCCTTATCGGGAAATGTTACAATCTATGTTGATGAGCTGGTGGAAAACACGAATGAGTGTATGGTTCTTGACAATGATTCCCCGTATGACATTTGATTGAGGATGCTCAAGCCCACTTATCCTAGCTATAAGTAGTAGTGTAGATATCAATCTTAGGTCCAGGGTTTATAGATGGGTTAATTGAGCTTATGGTTTAGTGTTTATCTATGAGTCAATTTGGGTTAGATTTTGTTGATTTCTTATCTAGGTTTTTGGTTTTGTAGTTGGAGATTTGAACCATTCAATCTCTGTGACCATGAGTGGAATGACATGTTGCTTGAGCTTTCTTAGGCAGCCAAACCTATACCTTAGGAAGCTTTTAGTGAACATGATTCTCTTTGGTCTTCATTTCTTCATTCATAGTGATATTATCTCCCTGACCTATCAAGGTTCCCAGCAATATCGAGCATTGGTCATTCAAGAGCTCACACAGCAGATGTGGGACTCGAAGAACATAACGTGCAAGGACAACATGCCATGAAGTTGGTGAGCTTTGTGAGCTTGGACCATCCTATTGGTGGACCTCAAAACTTAACTAGTGATGAGCCATGTTTCACAGGTTTCCCTCTTACTATGATCATTCGATGCTCTCATTATGTGTTTCAAAATGAAAATTTCATGGGTGGTTCAATCCAAGAAATCAATATAGTTTCTCTATAGATGTTTGTAAATTGTGAAAGAAGTTGTGAAGACATGGGTCCTCAAACTTTTCTAGTTCATGAAGTACACAAGATTACTGTCTTGTACATCACACTGGAAAATTCTGATAGGCATGGTGGAAATATCCTCATTTGTAATGAAGGTGAACAATCATCAATTAATCATGTTCCTATAAACCATGGATATTGCCTACCAGAGATAGTATGTTATATTGGTTAATTTTTCAAGATAATGCATTCATAAATTTTCATATTGCTCTATTGTGCAAGTGATGCTTATAGATTTCAGAAATTGAGTTTTTTTACATGATACAAATACTAAATTTATATCTACATCTTATGTAAAATGATGTAAAATTGTAACTAGTGGTTCAATGAAAATAAGTTTTAGACTTAAATTGCATTGCAAAGGGTTAAGACTATCACTAACATTGTCATTTTCATTTGACTTACACTTTGAAGATTGTACACTTGAGTGGCTTTATTGGCCTCACGGTAAAAAACCTTATGATCCTAAGACTCTCCAGTATATAAGTTTGTTAGATGTCAATATGGATATTTAAATGTTGAAGTCTCACGGTTGGTCCTTGTGTCGGGCATGTTATCTTGTACTGCAAATTTCAACAATGCTTCTTAAGAAGGGTGCATCAAGAGGTCTTACTCCATATGATATTTTTTGTATCATGTGTAGAGAGTCCCCCAACAAGCCATCAGTGATTGAGAACATTGTGGAGGAGGAAAAGGAAGCAATTCTTCCTGGGTGGAGGGAGTCTACTCATGGAAGTTTTTTCTCATATCATGGACTTCTACATAGAAAGAGTGAAGTGTGACCAGTGGTTACATTTCGTTTTGCATTGTTTTATTTTGTCTTAATTAAAGAGGGTTATTAAAGTGGTGGCAATGATTATGACCTCTTTTCCATAGTTTCTTAAATTTATAGTGTGTATTGTCTTGAAACTCTCCCTTTGGTTGGACTAAGTTACAAGGAAATAAATATATAATGTGATGGGGTTGGAGCCATTATGACCTACTTTGTTTTGTTCTATGAGTTATGGAACTAATGAAAGTATTGGCATACCTTAATAATATACTTTTCAGGTGTATATTTGTTTCATAAATATGAAGGCAAGATAAATTTCTTATATTATTGAGGTACTCGAAGTATTTTGGAAACTATATAACATCTTTGGTGTTGTCCATGAGTTATGGAAATAGTAACAATAGACTTACCTTAATATTATACTTTGAGTTACTATATTTTTTGCATAAATATAAAGGCGAGCTAGGTTCCCTGTACTAATTGAAGTAGTAGAAGTATTTTGGAAGCTATATCAATTGGATTTGTTTTCAAATATGCCTTTTTCTCTCTAAGTTTCTTATGAAAAATTTTGGATTGGTAAAATAATATTTTTCCATGAAAGATCATTTACTGAGTTCAATGCTTAGGGTAATAATGTACAAAGACTTATTTCTATGTTTGGAAATTCTAAAAGTAAAATGATAATTTTCCATAACAAATATCAATTACCAAGCTCAATGCTTACATGAATAATGTCCAAAGACTTGTTTCTATGTGTAGCAATTCTACATTTTAGTTTATAATAATGACTTATGAGGTAAAATAGGAATGGAAGTAGGTCACAGTAAGTGATAACGAAAAAAAAAAGTGAGTATAAATTGGGTAAACAACACATATTTGTATTCCATTCTAGTATATTTAGATACTAAACAAATATTTTTTATTCATTTTTATACTACTCAAGGATCCAAAACATTTATCTTTTTCAGTTTGACATGGAAGATGTTGTCAACTTGTGAAACTTTGAAATTTATCTTTGATATTAACCTCGTTTCTTATAATTTTGATAGTATTATCTAGATTACATATAATAATACTTAATGATTATCATCTAAACTTTTTAGGAAACAAGGACCAATATTTAACTTTGGGTCTATCAAAAGGCTGAGAGGCATCAAGTTTTGCATTCTAAAAAATGTTTGCACCTTAAGCAATTTTTTCCTTTAGGTGATTGATAGATCTCAGTTGGAACATTGTAGTTATAAGTTTAGGGCATGCAAATATCCATATCTTATTAAAATGAGTTTTCTATTTTGGTCCCCACCATCATAGTTTCCACAAGCACTAGATGAGTTCAAATTTATGCTGATTTCAAATACAAACATTCACTTTAATAATATCATCCCTTAAGGAATACCAATTGTATATCCTGAGGTTGTAATGCATCCAAACAATAGTAAAGAAAACTAGATAAAGTACCTAATCAAATAAGTACATTAATCATATTGGGTGTAGTATATGGTGTCTTAATGAACCAACACTTAATGTAAATACGGGGTCTGTGGACTTTGAGGCACATCACTGGAAATGCGAAAGAGAGCCCCTAGAAACCTAAAAATCAATTTCTAGTCTAACTTGTGCATCAATCTCTTTACAGATTCCTACAATCAATGATTAATTCAATCTTTTACTCAAAAACATTCATTAGAAATGGAACCATAATCATTAATCCTACAAATTAGAAACTTTTACAAGCAAACCTAATTATTGGCAATTGAATCCTAACTATTAACAATCAAAGAGAAAAACATAACTATGAATCAATATGGAAAACATGAGCATTGACCAAGCGAAAATAAAGAATGTATTTTCAACTACATAACAACAAAATGTAAATCCCAAACAATCCAAGCTCTACTAATACCAAACATGATCCTCAATTCAAAATAAAACCTCTATTCAAGTTCTTGTACTGAACCCTTTTTCCTCTAAATTATATGTGCAAGCAAGGGAATTGAAATCACTCCACTTTATGTATAAACAAGAAACTAAAATCATGGTTTGAATCTACTCCTATTGTTTACCAAGGAAATCCAAATGTCTCGACTAAATAAGCAATCTTTGTGTTCATAAACAAAATCAATCCTTACTCTAATTGAATATTTCCTCACACACTTTAACCATGGATCTACCTTAACCAAACTTAAGGGCTTAAGACTATGAAAACAACACTCATGCAAAAAAATATGTTGAATACTAAGTATTTTGTGGCTCTAAAGATGCAAATCCAACAAGTATTTATCTAGACATGGCTACAAATTTATGACTTAAGAAGAATAAAGTCTTTCTCTATCAACAATTATTCTTGCACTCAATGTATATCAACATTACAAGTGCATGTTCTCACATATATAAATCATTTTTCAAATTACTAAATACACAATTTTTTTAAATTGAATTGAATATGGTGATCAAATAACCATATAAAATCAAAGGAACAATCTCTATTCTCTATCAGCCAATCATGAACTAAATGATAATTCTGTCTTGCAACTATCTTAAGCAAAATTTCCAAATCACTTTCCAGTTTTTAGGTAACTAGGGTTATTATTATAACAAGATTTAGATCACAAGTTACAATACAGGAAGAAAAAAAATCCAAGGTTCATAGGTTGGACATGCTTTATGTGGTGGCAAGATATTTTATAAGGTTGAAGAATCTCTACTCTTATATCAACAGTGCTTGAAAAACTATGGATCCAATTCACACTTGAAGATATTTCTACAACCACACCTCGTAAGAAATTAAATCTATAATTAAACTATAATTTTATCATCAAAGTGATACTAGATTGATCATTACTCGAACTTAGAATAGAGTAATTTATAATTTATAATTATTTTATCTTCATGACCGAATATATGTAATGGTTCATTGATTCACAGAGTCAAATAAAGTAATTAAAAAGAATCTCACACTAATAATCCCAAGTTTCCAAATCCAAATACCAAGAAATTAGAATCAAAGTGTTGAGTCAATACGGAGAAAACAGAGTTGAATGAAATGGCAAACACATATTTATTAAGTTAAATAACCCACACAGTTGATATGCCAAAATTGTAATAAGACACACACTAATACTAGATCTATAAACCACACAAGAAATACACGAACATAAGGGTCTTGAGATAGTCTGGTGGGCCCTACCAGTCCATCCCACACCCTCATTTAAAAACTTAAGTTACATAACAAAAATGAATCATCAAATGCACAAGAAATGAAAAGAGGAACCTCACATTAGAACCTTATATATTAAATCAAATTATCCTTTTCCATCAGAAACCATATGCTCAAGGTCCATACCAACACCATATAATTTATAATAGCATCCTCCTCTCTCACAAACCATGGATAGGATTTTTATGAAGGTTATGAGGCAAATTGTGGCTCTAACAACCCAATTTCTCAATTCTGGAAAATTTTACTTTTTTAACAGATTGGCCTCAAAGAACGTCGCATAACTCTCAAATCGTGATGAATTTTGGAAAATTGTTTGGAGGAAGCATAATTTTCCATGTTTTAAACAAACATGTCTCTTGGAATTTTCTAATTCAAATCCATTGCCTCTAAAATAGTGCCCCATGTTGAATTTTTAGATACTTTTACAATTCTAGGTTTAACATGATTTTTTACAAATCTGCCTCAAAGACCTCTTTAGATCTCCCAAATCATGACGAATTGCCACTTTAGACATTGGAAATTCCTCCAGCTGCTTGTTTTCAACCTCAAATAAATTGATCACATTCTTGGCCCTACCTATATTGGCTTGCAAATCTCTGATCTGAGCATCATTGCTTTGGAGAAGCATGTTTGAGATCCTTGCCTCATTCTCATCATCACTGTCAAGGTGAATGAGTTGAAACTCTTGTTCAGTCTCATGTTTGTCTTCTTATTCTTCATCAATGACCTTTTCCTTACCTTTTTCAAGCTTCTTAGTTGATGTAGAAGGCATGGTCCCTTGCCTCTTAAGGGAAAAAAACACATGCCTATTTCCCCTTTGGTAGGTCAAAGGAAAAGGTTCAATTTTCACCATTTTAGTGCCATCTGTATCACTGACATCATGACTGCCATCATCATTGGTATCCTCACTGCTTTCATGGCTTTTTGACCCACTGTCATCATGGATATTAACATCACTGTTTCTTTTTGCCTCATTTCTCTCTGATCCACTGATTTGTGCCTGATCACTATTTGTCTCACTACCCTCACTACTCATATGACTTCCATCATCACGTCCAACATCATCATTTCCCTCTACTTCAATGCTTGCTACCTCACTGACATTTGCCTCACTTCCCTCCTCTTCACTGACATCTGCATCACTTATTGATTTATCATTGCTTGTTTCTTCATTGTTTCCTTCCTCATTGGTTGCCTCTTCATTGCCTTCTTCTTCATTGCTTGATTTCTCATTGCCTGATTTCTCATTTCCCTCTCCGTCATTGACATTTGATGCACTAGTACCACAAGAGGATGGTGAGGGGTTCTGAGAGGGTGATGAAGGAGGATTATCCTAAGGTGAAGGAATTTATCTAGATGGTGAGGTGGATGAGTCATCATGGGGTGAGGGAATGTGAGTGGATGGTGGTGCATGTGTAGTGGGGTGTGATGATGAAGGAGGAATAGGAGGATGAGATGATGAAGGTGCATTTTTTTGATGATGGGCTTGTGGATTGGTGAACACCTCATTGGAAATGAAGGTCTCCCATGGAATTTCCTTCTGCTGCAATTGATGCATAACAACCATCTTGATCAGTGAGTGGTGGAAGAGGCTTTGCATCTGTTGAGGGAAATCTCTCTTCTGCACTACATAGGCCATTTTTTCAATTCTTCTGTAAAGGTAATAGAGTATATGTAGAATCCTCACCCTAGTAAAATGCATAAGCAACCTGATGTGGTAGGAGTAAATCCGGGAGAACCTTCCCTCACATGTAAAATACTTCATAATGATCCTCATTATAGGTGCATATTTATCCAGAAAATGTGAGAAAGGAAAGATGGATTTGTAGTGGTCTTTGTATCTATGCTTTAGGTAGGGTTCAAAGTACCTCATGTCAATATTTCCTTGCTTGAACCATTTCTCCCCTACACTAGGTATGCCGGTGGTATTGGCAATAGCATCAGTAGATAATTCAAAGGTGACCCCTGCAAGGTTAACTTGTTTATAATGAAAGTTAATGATAAAGAGTCTAGTTAGCTCAGGGTGGTTTTGCACCTGCTGTACCTTCTCACAAAATTCATAGCAGCCTACATGTTGGAAGCAAGAAACAGTTAGCAGAGATGCCATTAGCTCCCTTGTGTTGAGTGGTTCAAACTTGTTGATATTTACACCCTTGTGCTCATGCCTCCTTGAAATTTTGAGGTGGTATGAGTGGTTAAAAATACTTAAAATGCCCTCCTGTCCAAGGGTGTAGTGCCTAAGCCGAGGGCGCAGCACCCAGTCCCAAGCGCACAACGCTCAGTCCCAGGGGCACAGTGCTAAGGTTTTCTTTATCGGGCTTGTCAGGCAAGAGCGCAGTGCTCTGCCAAGCACACAATGCCACCTCCCAAGCACGCAATGCTTGTGTAATTTGCATGGGAAAAAAAATTCCAAGGGTGCAACGCCCGATCCTAAGCGTCCAGTGCCACAAAAATTTGTCCAACTTTGACTTGGAAACTCAAAATTCTTCACTCCTGAGTGCTTCTAAATTTTTTGCAAGGAACTAATTATTTGTTTGGGGTGTAGAATGGGCTTCTATAGACTTAGGAATTTGATTTAAACTTTGCAACCCACTTTATAATGTTTACAAATCTTTTTAAACTTTCTCACTAATGCTCTTTAACATTTTTTCCTTGCAGGTGATTTAAGTCATAAAGTTGACTCTTCTTGTCTTGTTGATGTCCTTTAACACCTTTACTTTGTAGGTGACTGAAATTATGAGTTTGACCCTACTTTTAGTCCTTGAGGCATGACACGTAGATTTTGACACCTTTGGGACTTGTTGTAGCCGCTACAACACCCTCCAAAATTTCACCCCTTTTTAAAATTTTTGAGCCCCTGAGCATTGAAAACTGGAGTCAAGCCTGAAGTTTAATCCTTCAAAAGCCTTAGGTCGCTTAGTCGCAGAATAGGTCAATTTACCCAATGAGCGACATAACAACCTTGCGACCCATCAGGTCGCCAAGTCGCCCAGTCGCATATTACACACAAAACTAAACAACCGCAAACCTGCGACCCTGCGACCCCGCGACCCCTAGGTCGCAAGGCCGCAGGGTCGCAAGGCCGCACATCTCATCAATGCGGCCATGTTGCGACCTTGCGACCTAATTTATTTCCCGCACGTGTGACCTATTTATATATATAAAGGTTGCATAGGTCGCATTCCAACTGCACGACGAAGAATGAAAACGCCTCTGACAAGCCAACTGGAGCGCATTTTTCTCAGGTAAGTTGCCTGATCATCCTGTTGTTTCCTTTTTCTAATTTTTCCCCACTGCCCCCTCACCTTAGCCTATTAAAACCACAGCCTACCCAATGTTGAAACCCAGTTGGTGAAACTTAAACCCCCTCTTAGTATTCTGACTCTGTCAGTCTCATCCAGAACCCAGTTGATGAAGCTAACCAGCCCCTCTTTTCAGTCTCTTCCTCATGTTTGCTTACCTTTTGATGTGTTACTTTTCCTCCCTTTTTCCTCTCTCGCTCTAAGTAAAAGAAGGATAAAGGACCATGTCACTGTGTAGAATCGTCCGCCCAGCCCTAGTGCGACCTGTGACCCTGCGACCTTGTGAACCCCGCAACATTGTGACCTCGGTTCCCGAACACTAAGTCGCCAAGTTGCGTGTCGCTAAAAATTGAAGGGTCACAACCCTGTGACTTAGCGACCCAGTCGCAAGTCGCTAAGTCATAGGGTCGTATCCTCATAAAAATTTAAGCCAGTGCGACTCAGCAACCTCGTGACCTAGTCGCAAGTCGCCAAGTTGCGAGGTTGCTTTTCTTTAGGTTTTAAACCAGTGTGACTCAGCAACTTAGCGACCCAGGGTAGAGGTTGCTAGGTCCCAGGTTCACCCTTTTTCTTGACCTTAGTTGGGCAGAGGTAAAATCAGTTTAAGTATTTATTAACATGGCATTTGTCTTATCATGGGATTGTTTTATGAACATGCGAGGGAACCTCAAAGTAGAGCTAGAGTGTGTTTCCATCTCCTCAGCCTCAAGTGATATGGGGCCTCCATCAGTTCACAGAAAAAACAAGAGTTCGGAGATAGAAATGCCTATGTCTCCTACCCCTACCTATGGATATACCGCATGCATATCCAGCAAAGGAGAGAGCATGAATGGGTATCAAGTGTACCAAGAACTCGCAAAACCTGAATTTCCAGAAGATCTCCTAGACTGGCAGGTATATGTTCAATTCAAGAGATCAAAGCTTCACTATGCGGGAGCCCACCCACCTATATTTCCATGCGCTGAGCTCATCGAATGGATCTTACAAAAGGTCAACCCCAAGTTCTGGGTGATTCGAGATCATGAGGGGAAAGCATTTGCTCATCTGAAGGGACAGGATGCGGAGTTCTATTACACACTTCCCACCTGATATCAGACATTCATAGAGGAATGGGCCACTACTCATGCAGTTCCCATATCCGAAACCTTGAGAGGATGGTGGGAAGAACCAAAAAAGTTCAAGGTCAAGAAGGACTAGGAGTATCAGGTAGCAAGTCTTAGGAAAGTCTACAAGCTCATGGCAGATATGCTGTGTAAGATGTATGGCCGTATCGATGCCACCACTTTTAATGGATCTTGGGTATCTCTTATGTACATTGTTACTGTATATGACACTTTTTTCAATTGGGTCGACTTATTGATAGCAATCCTCAAAATGAACATATCCTCAGCACTAGTGCCCGAGGAGGGGTATGCATCGGAATTTTACATGGCCACCTATCTGTTGGATGCAGTTTGTGCAAGGCGCCATTTTGAGGGATGGGCACACAACTGGGATCAGGAGCGTGCCTACCCAATCCACAAGGAGCTGCAGGTATTCTGGGACTCCAAATATAAGCAGGATATAGAGCCAATCTCACATAGTTTCATCCATGCACTCTACGGAAAACTGTTTGGTAAAGATACCCCGTGCATGTCTTGGCGGGCCATGGAAACAATAACCAAAGTGGCACACTGGTTTCCTTTTGTAGAAGGCACCTTCATCCGAGTCTTCGGTTCACTCAAGGCTCCCCATGCACTTCCCCGATTTGTCATTGATAGACTACTGCTTCAGGAAACATGTTTCCAAATGACTGTCGGATTTTCCAAGGTTCTTACTAAAGGTAAGAAGAAGCCATGGCCCACTCTGCCACTCATTGTTGGTGCTTATACGGTCAAAAATTTTAGAGAAGTAGAGGCGGAGGCTGAGCAAATCAGAGGATTATGTCTGCCTCCCTTGGCTCACTAGACGTACGACCCTAAGAGGATGATTCCTGCCCATTACAAACGGGCCAATTTAAATGGAGCTACCAACATAATGAATGCCCAGCTGAAATTGGGGTAAAAAACTGGTACAATAAGGACAGGGAGATTGCTCCATAGGATTTAACCCATCAGGAGGATCAAGATGGTCAGACTTTGGAAGAAAAAATCCACGAGCTAGGAGGAGCCTCATCTTATCAAGCCAAGAAGCCCCTAACCAGCATAGGCCATAACTATTCCACCCAAAGAAAAGAAAAGGAAGAAAAATCTCAATGGGAAGCTGAGGAGAGAGAAAATGAGCAGGAGGATACACGCAAGAAACAACTAAAGGCAGAACAAAGAAAAAAGTAGGTGGAAGACGCCCGCAAAAGAAAGGAAGGGGAGGAAGCAAAAGTAGAAGCTGAGCGTCAGCTTAAAATAGAACTAGATAAGGTAGAAGTTGAACATAAATGAAAAGAAGAACAAGATAGTGCAGAAGCAGAGCGGTAGCTGGAAGAGGAAGTAGAGCAAAAGAGAAGGGAGGAAGAAAATCAAAGGTCGAGGGAAAATTCCTCCAAAGACGCCGAAGGCAGTAAGACAGCTCCTCCTGTGACAGGGATACAGATGGAGCTGCCAGCCATCAAAGTGCCTCAAACAAATCCTGCAACCAATATGCGTTTTGCCTTCTCGGAACTGGGTACCTCTGAGGAGCAGGAGGAAGAAGTGTTTGATCTGACAAGACTCACCTATGACTAGCTCACACACAAAATCAGGCAGGAGAAAAGAAGATTTTTAGCAAGGAATCCTGCTGCACCCCTCACGACCACAACAGAAAAGGATATAGTCTTGGACACTAGGACCAATCCAGTTATGATAGCATCAGCTGGAACTACTTTCGCCGCAGCTACGGAGGAAAACGTGAGCAGAATGAGTAGGGAAATTCTATCCCTACAGAATAGATTACAGGCCTCCGAAAAAAGACAGCCAGATCAGAGCAAGAGAAAAAGGCACTAGAAGAAGAAGTGAAACAGCTTCAGGGTAGGAACACCCTTACTAATGAAGTACCGCTTACCGTCTAAAGAGAGCTGGTGACTCTGGAAGCCACCATGAGGCAAGTATATGAAGAATTGTTTACAATAAAGCAGACGGTTGCACCTTTGCTGAGAGCTCAAGAAGAAACCAAGAAGAGGAACGAGAAACTAAAAGAAGCCTTAAAAGCCTTGGACAGAATGCTAGAATGGGTAAACAGGTATTCGTAGGCTCTAGATACTTTTCCCAAAAAATATTGAATTTGCACTTAGAACGACAAGGTCCAAATACACATGAAGGTGCAATCCAAGGAGAAGCTATTCAAAAACCTGGAGAAGGTAATGACCACTTACGAACATTTGATTAGCAACATTGAATCAATTGCTGAACTACACCACATTCCTTCTCTAGGTACACTGGGTGAAGAAAAAATGTGGGAATAGGTGGACCAAGACATTCAGAAGTTTCTGCAACCTATCAGGCAAGCCGTTGCCACTCCTGACCTTCCAGCATCATAGGAGAACTTGGTTAAATTCATCGTGACACCAGTCTGTATTTACGCCAAGATGGCTTCCTTATCTAACCAAATCATGATCAAAATAGAAACTCCGATCCCAAACACTCTAGAATGCCTGCACAGGTTAAGGGAAGATACTCCTCTGATCTCTCTGGTTTCTGCAGATTATAAAGCATGGTGAAATTTCCTTAAAGAGCAACAGGTATATGTTCCCGACCTTGCAATCACTCACATGCTCCCATGATCAGGTCACAAGTCACAGCCTACAGGAGGGGTCGCAGGTCACATCAGCCATGATCAGGTCGCAGGTCGCAACCAAGCACAGATTCGCAGGTCGTTTTTTCCCTTCAGGTCACAAAGCATGCCAACAGTCAGGAAGGTGAAAAGTCAGGGCACCCAAGGGTCAATTTTGTCCTATAAATACTCCCTTCAGGGACTTGTAAATGGCTTTTTTTTTTTTACTCCAAAGGAGATAGAAGAGGTTTAAAGCATTGAATAGACCTTTATTTGAATGAATACAAGCGTCTGTCTTAAATCCACTTTTTGGATCTGATGAGAATTAATGTGTTAACACTGTGAATATTTTCTCTTATATGTCTGATATCTTATTATTAACAGATCTTTGTTTTCTTCTTACACTATTTATGCATTTCAGCTCACCGAATGTGTTAATGATGGTAGGTTGTTTACCTAGGAGATGTTTGTAATTTCATTATTGACATCTATCTTATCTATGAAACCGCTTAAGTGAAGGGTGTTCTTGCCAGGCAGAAATGTTTCTTCTATGGTTCGAATAGCTTTTACAAACATGAACATAACGATATGCTACTAACAGCACCTCCTTCGGCTGCGTGTTTTAATTCATCTTGCTATTTGTAGTGTTTTATGCTCATTGAGGATCATCGATAATTTGTCTTGTATCATCCGATAATTGTATGTCTATAATTTTGCAGGGCTCATTTCTGTCCAAGAAAATGAGTATTCAGCAGTAGCCAGACCCACATCTCGGATGGGATCCCTATCACAAACAGTTTAGAGTCTAATCGGGACTTTTTACCGGGGAGATCCCTTACTATTGGCCGGACATTTTTTCTTGTCAACAGATTTGGCGCTAGAAGGAGGGTCTTAATGGCAGGCTCCCCGCACACAAGTAACATCCCGTTACAAACTCCCCAAGGGGAGATCATGCATGAAAATACTGGTCCTCCCCCTTTGGAAAATTCCCATGAGGAGGAAGCCCCTTACTATGAGGTCACCCTAGAACAAATAAGGGCCTTGCATCCCATCTCTCGAAACCTCATCAAAGGCTTGAAAAATGCCCCAGTCACTAGTTCCTTGGCTAATCCCTGAATTCCTGCAGCTAACCATACTCGCTAGGGAACCCTTATCAATTCCCTACCTCAACTGGTTGGTCTTATGATTGAAGTTTATGTGGAAGCAGTTGAGCGTAACTCTGAAGAGCCTCCGGACAGCCCCCGAGGGGCTGAAAAGGGAGGTCCTGAGATTACCAAACCCCAACCCAACACTGGTCCTCAGTCAAATCAGACTTTGAATGATAACACCCAAGCCAACAACCCACCTAGGGAGGGAGCCGTGAGGGGTCGGGGTAACAGAGGCAGGGGGGACATAGGCTGTGGACAAGGCCAAAATGTCACCCAAAAAAACCAGAACAGATTCCCTTTCCTTTACAACTGGAGAAACATTATAAATGTAGGGAACCGTGGAGAAAACCAAGACATGCAGTGCCACCAAGAGGGCGAGGCCTCTAGGTCTGGCATGGGTAGTGAATCTGAAAGTGAAAGGGGACATGTATACATTCCGCGACACCAACAGGAAAGACGTGTACAACCTTTGAATTGGACGGCCCAGTCCCCCTTAGGTATCCAAGGTCCCCTCCATGACATGCCCCGACACCCTGAAAAGCATCTCCCTAAGTTCGACCCTGAGAAAGGCACTTTATCCAAAGACCACATTAGCAACTTATACCTGTCTTTATATATGATGAGAGTGTAGTATGACGATGTAGCATACTAGATTTTTCCTCATACTTTAGAAAATAACGCTGCAACGTGGTATCAGGTGCTCCCTGTTACTTCCATCCCTTCGTGGGAACACTTTTGTTGTACCTTCCTACAAAAATTCTCGGAAGATAAAACCCCCTTGATGCTCCTCATAGAGCTCAGTATGCTAAAATGTCAGAAAAAGGAGAAGGTCAAGGACTTTAATCAACGTTTCGCCACTATACTGAACAAATTCCCTCCAAACATGGCCTTAGATGATTCCATTACCATTGACTACTACACGAGAGCCCTCCCACGGGATATTGCCGTGTTTGTGAAGCACGAGGCCAGAGCTACCCTGGCAGAAAATTACACCACCGCCTTTGCTGTCAAAAAGGACATGCTATCCATAGGTGCCCTTGACCACGAAGGTCAGGATGATCAAAAACAACCATGAAGAAAGCCCAATCCTCAAGTCATAAATCTAGGGACAAAGATAAGGACCCCTTTGATTTCGAAAGTATCACAAAATCCCTCAAGTTGCTGACCAAAGAAGTCTCCAATCTGAAGAGGAAGAAAAGCGATTATGTCCCAGCCACTAAGACGTAGAAACCTTTCTTCAGAAAGAATAATCCCACTCAGAGAAAACTTGTCCCTAGTGGATTAATAGCATGACCGCCACGGTGAACCAACTTCTAGAAGACCAAACCCCAGGATCTAGAAGAAGAGACCATCTCGGACAACGAGGAAGCCTCCCCCCTGGATGAAGACGTAGGTTCCACCGTCCTCGCCTTTGAGGTTATCCACGGAGAATCCTCCCTTTCAATAGCTGGGATAAACTTGGCTGACGACCCTTAGTCTAAACCCCCTTGAAACTATGGTCTGAGGAGCAAAGTCCTGGTCCCTGAACAGTCCTTCGAAGAAAAGAGGAAGGCTCTCTTAAGGAAAATTCTACCACCTAACGCAGAAAACCAAAACAAGACTCCTAAAAAATTTAGTCCGACTAATCCTCGAGAAGGCCCCAAGGCTAAAGCTTCATCTGATTCCCCTAAAAACTCCATCGAAATTGCCTCACACACAGATTCTGGATATAACATTATCGAGGATATGAAGAAGACCTGGGCCAATATCTCTCTCTACGAGCTCGCTCGGATTGCCAACCAACGAGACCTTATCCTCAAAGCCTTTTCCAATCTATCGGCAACCAAATCCGTAAGCATCACATCTGCCCAAACTGCTGCTAGTCCCCAATCCATCGTAAGTGTCGTAAACGACCAACTCCAGGGGATCCACACCACCTTTCCTCCTATCCTTCGAGATCTTTAACTTCAATGTCCATAATTTCCTCGTCGATTCTGGTGCATCCATGAATGTTATGCCCTTATTCGTATGCAAAAAGTTAAACATCCGCCCTGAGAAAACTGACGCTAGGATCATCCAACTAGACAAATCTCAAGTCCCTGTAGTAGGCGAATTAAACAACGTCATCATCCGCCTATCCTCCGATTCCAGAGTGCATCAATGCATCGACATAGTAATCGTGGATATCCCCAAGGCTTATGGCCTTCTGTTAAGCAGAGATTGGTCCAATAAGCTCCAGGGATACTTTGCCACTAATTGGTCCCACCTTTGGCTCCCATACAAAGGCAGGAATAACCAAATCCGCATCGAGAGTGAGCCTTACATGAAACATACTGTGACCGACCTGGATGCAGCTAACGAACTAGTCATTTTTGAGCAAGAAGAGCTCGGTATGTGTTTCTTAGAATCTATTCTTGGGTGCGATCAAACTCCCCAATCTCCAGTCACTAAAGACGTCTAGTCTGAGCTGCTATTGGCCACTGAAAACCCCTCCGCCTCAACAAAGGACCCATTAGAAACTGCTACTCCGATTAGTTCCTCAATGTGCTCAGATAGCCTCGTCAAATTAAATGATGAAACATGGACATTGTACTATGACGATTCCAAAACCCAAGACGGGGCTGGCGCTGGCTGTATCTTGTTAGACCCTGAGAAAAATAAATTTCTAATTTTCTGCTGGTTAGAGTTCCAGTGCACAAATAATACAGCCAAGTATGAGGCATTGTTACTAGGACACCAAAAGGCCATAGATCTAAAAGTTCATTGTTTAAAAGTAATTGGTGATTCCGAGATTATCACTCCTTAGGTACGTAACACCATCCATTTCTTGTCTCCGCATCTGAAGGGTTAACAGCAAGAGGTATGGCATTTAATTTCTACTTTTGATGCTTTCAGTATTAAATCTGTACTTAGAATGCATAATGTGGCAGCCGATACACTTGCCAATGCCGCCGCTAGGTTCACCCCACTTAGAGATGGATTTTCTATTGAATTTATTTACAAGCCATCCATACCAGATAATGTTACTAATTTTCGCGTTTTCAATGATGGCCAATAGGTGCTGGATTTCATGCTCAATATAGACATTTTCAAAGACACATTTATAGAAGAAGAGGACCATGATGGAGCTTTACAGGAAGAACTACGAGAACGGAAAGAAAATCCCATGCCCAAAGGGGTCATGCCACTTGAAAGGTTATTTGACCTCCAAAACCGTTTCCGAGGGCCCCCAAATACGAAGGTGCACAGTTCCACGTTAGCACACCGACAAATTAACCTCGGGACAGACAAGGATCCCAAGCTTGTCAATCTGGTTAATGAGTGCACCCCTCAGGAGAAACAAGCATTCACTGGATTATTTAAGAAATACCGAGATGTGTTTGCCTGGACATATGATGACCTTCGAACTTATGATACTCGGATCATCCAGCACGTCATACCCATGAAGGAAGGAGTGAGGTCATTCCAACAGAAACTTAGGAAAGTACACCCAGCTTTAGAACCGATGATCCAAAAGGAACTAAAGAAGCTTTTGGATGCATAGATAATTTTAAAAGTTAGACATTCGACCTGGATATCAAACTTGGTCCCTGTTCGCAAGAAATTCGTTTGTGCATCGACTTCAGGAATTTGAACAGAGCCTCTAACAAGGACAACTACCTGGTCCCTCCTATGGAGAAAATCCTTAAAGCAGTATCAGGGTCAGAAATTTTTTCTCTATTGGATGGGTTTTCAAGGTATAATTAATTACTAGTGGCTGAGCCAAATCGGCTCAAAAATACATTCAGAACTAAATGGGGAATGTTCGCCTTTAGATGCATGCCCTTTGGCCTGATTAATGCCAATGCCACCTTCCAGAGAGCTATGGACATCGCCTTCAGAGGACTCATTGGGAAAATCGTGGTAGTATACCTTGATGACGTCACCGTGTTTTCAAAGCGCAGATCTGACCAGCTACACCACCTCAAGCAGATTTTTGAAAGGTGTCGGAAATACGGGATCTCTCTAAAACCAAAGAAAATCATTTTCGTTGTCGCTGAAGGAAACCTGTTAGGGCACATAATAACTCGATATGGCATAGTAGTAGACCTAGAACGTGCGAAATTCATCACTCAAATACTGCCCCCAAGTGGTAAGAAAGCTATGCAGTCCTTCCTCGGAAAAATCAACTTCGTCTGAAAGTTTATATCAGATTTCGTCCAAATCGTGAAACCATTGCAAGGCATGATTAAGAAAAACGCAAATTTTGAATGGAATCCTCCTGAGAAATAAGCGTTCGATAACATCAAACGATCCATCGCAGAAGCACCTGCCCTTCATAGTCCGAATTTCAAAAAAGGCTTTATCTTGTATACCTTTGCCTCAGATTCATCTTTGGCAGCCGTCCTCACTCAAAAAGATGACAACAGTGATGAGCGACCTATATCATTTATGAGTACTGGGTCACAAGGTGCCGAGCTGAATTATCCAGATATTGACAAACAAGCTTACGCGGTATACAACTTGGTTAAACACTTCAGGCCATATATTTTGAAGAATCATGTCACAGTCTTCGTACCTCACCTTGGTTGTACGCTCACTATTCATACAGTAGGAGCTGGGCGAAAGACGAGGCAACTGGATGACGTGCCTCCAAGAGTATGACATAGAATTCAAGCCAGTTGTTATCTCAAAATCAGGCCCTGATAGGCTGCTAATCAAGGAGACCCTGAGTAACTATTTCAAACCAGGATTTTAGCTGAGACTTAGCCTCCTCATCCTGAGAGGGCTCTCTCAAAGTTTTTATGATTTTCAAATAAAAGTCAGATGGCTAACTCTGTGAGTAAATGGATTAAATTTAGTAATTGGTTTTACTACAATAAACAAGCATCCATTGGGATTATGGGGTCACTTTATGTTTTTACTAAACATGGATATCAAATTCATATGGAAGTTAGGGCATATTAAGGCTTAGATGCATCAGTAAAACAATAAAACAGTAGGTCACACAATCCATGAATATATGAAGGAAGTTAGAGCACCTTCACAGTGAGTTCTAAGTAACATACACTCATGCCATTGCAAGTAAAAGATAAAGGAGAAACATAACAACATCAATCATCCATAGCCTTTTCTAAATCTCGAGTAACAAATTGATACCACTGTATTAAGATAAAAACAGAGTCGCAAATAATACCAAACAGTACACTTATTCCAGAAAAATTCCAACCCTATGCTATTTGATTTCCTCCCTTTTATAGAGTATTCATTACATCTTAGGCTTCTCTCCAATCCTTTGAGGAGAATTCAAAATTTGACACCTAACACTTTTCATAAAACAAACTGCATTCACAATTGACAGTTAAACTGTCTGTTTAGACTCCTAATACAATTAGGACTAAAACATCATTTATTAAAACATAACAACCTTATCTAAATAATTAAAATAACACTTGACAACTACATCTTCTAGTCTTCGACCATGATCATGTCTATCTTCTTGCTGTTAGACCCCATTTATCTCTTCCTTATCTGTCCCTGTAAAATAGGATAGTGCTTCATATATAGTAGCTGAGTGCTTCATTAATACCAATTCGAACCATTTGCTGCATAATTTGAACTCAAAACACGTGCCAAATGTCTTAAAGTTTTCATAGAGATTTGACCTTCCATCTGTGTATATGTCAACTTTTCAAAAATGATGTGGAAATTTCCATGGTGTTGCGCTACGAAACTGTCTATGTTTTCGTAGCGCAAACCTTTCTTTTGAAAAACATGCTTTAGACTCCAATTAAATGTGCTAAAACACTTTGAATATTCATTGATATTCAATATATATCTCCCATCAGCATTAAGGCTTCAAAACTGAACCATTTCTTCTTTGAAATTTACAAAAATTCACAAAACTGCATCCTACAACAGTTTCGTAGCGTAGTACGAAACTGCTGAGTTTTCTTCAGCAGTTTTGTAGCATGCTACGAAACTGCTGAGTCTTCATCTTTCTCAGTTTTTTCCTCAAAATTTCAATTCATAAACCTTTAAAACCTAGTATTCAACTGTAGATCCATTCTTATAACAATACCATCAACCTTGAGCAGTTTCAAAAATGGAGCATTACTATATAACCTTCAAAGTTTATTTCAAAGATGAAACTTACTGTTTAGGCTGTAGCTCATCTCCAAACTGATTTAACTGTATCTCTAAATCTTCAATTCTCCTCTTGAGCCTTCTGTTATTAGCCCTCAGTTTTATGTTAACCATCCTGATGAACTTGGCTTCCTTGATTGCAGGTAGGGTCCAGATGAAAAACTGAGCTTGACTGTCAATCAATTCAGGATTTGGATTTTTCTCAAGCTCCCACAACCATTTCATCCTTTCAAACTTGACCTTCTCTTCAGCATATATTCTTTCTCTTTTCTTCAATTTCAATATTTCAATATTTGCAAGCCTGAGTTTATTCTTTACCTCTTCATAACTGATTTTTTCCTTTTGAACCTTGAAGACCCTGTTTCTATCTTCTTTAGGCATTACAGATGATGCATTTATAGTTTCTTAAAAAAACAGTAGCACTTTCTTCCCCTGTTTTCTCTATCATCAAATCTGATTGTTTCAACTTCTTAGATTGCCTTGTTGAGGGTCTTCTGGGTTTAAAAATAAACTCTGCCACCTCTTCTTTAAATTCTAAATTTTTAGATGTCTTCAACAAATTAACAATCTGAGTCTCCTGTTGAATAGACTGTTTCACTCAGGAATCGAATTCAGCCTTGCTTGATAAGAAATCTTCCTCGCTTGATGACAATTTAGTTTCCACACAAATGAATATCAAACTCACTTAAATTAGCAAGCTTTGAAAACACTGGTATAACCTGTATTTGAATGGAACAGCCTCGCTTGATTTTATTCAGTTCTGCCTCGCTTGATAAGAACTCAGGTTTCACAGTAATGGATAATATAACCTGAATTTGAATCAGTTCTGCCTCGCTTGAAATATAACCTCTTTCTCAATTAGCAATAAGACAACATAGCCTCGCTTGATAACTAGGAATCTCACCACGAATTCTTTCTTTCAACACTTAAGAATGCATGCAATGTTTTCTTGCATGAGACAAATGAAAACGGCCAACTGTTTGAAATTTGAAAGGACCAATAATGACTGACCTCTAATTTATGACAAATGACCTCTAATGATGACAAATAATGGTTGCATGCATGGAGGACAACTCATGAAGGACACCCAATGATGGCAAATTTAACTGTATTTGACAGATATGACAGCTCAAAGAAAAATCTGTGAATTCCTGATTTCGTAGCGCATGGTGTGCAAATTCTGGTTTTTGCGCTATGAATTCAAGAGCGTTTTCGTAGCGCAAAATGGACTTTTTACAGTAGGTGTGCTATGAAAATGTGGTTTCTGAGCTTATTCAATCAAATTTTCGAAAAAGACTTTACAAATGGGTTTTAAAACGTGGCATGAGACTTGTGAAGAGTGAAGTGAGGTTAATAAACAATGTTTAATGATGGTATGAGACCTTTAACCATGATCTAGACCTTGAAAAATATCAAAATAACTCTAACCCTATCTAACACTGGGACTTAGGAAAAAATGTAACTAACCAAGTTTCAGAGATTTTTTATAGTGATAACACCAGCACACACTATAAAGGGACAAGGATTGTGTCATATGGCCGCAGAGGTAGTAGACTCACGGAGCAGTGAGGAAGAAAATTGGGAACACGAGATCGATATGTATCAAGAGGATAGCACAGCCCCATGGGATACCTCCTCTTGGTACGTAGATCTCCAGCAATATCTGAAAGACGACACCGTGTGCCCCACTTTGACTACCCAACAGAAGCGTGTGTTAAGATTGAAAGTTGTATCCTACCAGCTGGTGCAGGGTAAGTTGTTTCGCAAGCATCTCAACAGTGTCTTGCTACACTGTTTGGAGCATGATGAGGTGCAGAAAGTGTTGGCAGAACTCCAAGATGGTCCCGTAGGTGGACACTATGTAGGGGATACCACTTCTCATAAGATCATGCGTGCCAGTTTCTATTGGCCTACTCTATTCAAAGATGTGCATGCCTATGTTTAGAAATGCCAACAATGCCAAAAGTTCGCAAATATAGATATACAACCTTCAGCCCTGTTACAGCCTATCGCGGTGGAAGAACCATTTCAACAATGGGGGCTGGACGTGATTGGGGAAATCTTGCCGCAATCTTCCAAGCAACATATATACATCCTCACTACCACATACTACTTCACAAGGTGGGTTGAAGTGATACCATTGCATCAGGTTAATGATCAAGAGGTAATAGCCTTCATCACCCAAGGCATCATGACCAGGTTTGGCATTCCAACCTCCCTTGTTTTTGATAATGCAACGTATTTCTCATCATTTAAATTATATTATTTTTCTCTAGAAAATGGTATCGTACTTAAACACTCTGCCAACTATTACCCTCAAGGAAACGGGTTAGCTGAGTCAACCAAAGAGAACCTAATCTACATCATCAAAAAGACTCTGTTGTCCCAATAGCGAAACTGGCGTAAGGCACTCCACAACGCCCTTTGGGCTGATCGAGTCACACCCAAACCTTCCTTGGGTACCTCCCCATTCTTCCTTGTATACAGAAAATAGGCTATCCTTCCCCCCAACTTGTCTCTCTCGGCCCTTCAAGTATCTCAAGAGACTCATGGCACCCCTTGCCCTGCTTTACAGGTCCATATAGACACATTGTTGAAACTCAAGGAGGAAAGGCAAAAAACCCGGGGAAAATTCGCCATCCACCAAAGTCGGATAAAACGATGGTTCGACAAGAAGTCAACCGGAAACAAGGCCTTCGAATTAGGTGACCTTATCCTCAAATGGGATAAAGCTCATGAAGATAAGGGGAAACACTCCAAGTTCCAGGCATTATGGACAGGCCCTTTCCAGATCAAAGAAAAGATCGGCTCTCACACTTACATGCTACAAACCCTTGAGGGGAGGATTGAGGTCCTCCCCATTAATTGGCACGACCTTAAGCACTACTTCACCAAACAGCCCCTTGGGGCCATCACTGCACCCTGTACCATATTTTGTCTTGTTTTCTATTGTTCTTTACCATTTATGTTTTCAATAAATCGCTTGCTTCACACAGGCTCTCATTAACCTTCTTTTCCTTTTGGATATCGAATTGAGGGGGGGATGTAGAAGTTACTCAATTGGCATACTAAGCCAGAATATATGCTGATGAAGAATCTCCCCTCCCTCAGAACGCAAAAGTGGCACAAGCTTACCTGTGATAGGCACCCAATGGTGAGAGCATGACTAAGTCCCTCAAACCAAAACGTAGTAGCTTACCTAGTATGCTTGCTCAAGGGACCGCTGTGTAAAAGGAAAGTTTCGGTTGAATTGGCTACTAGACGGGAAAGGAAAGGAGATAGCCTCAAGTGATGAACATATATCTGGGAAACCCAAAGTCCTCATATCGACCAGGAGCAACCTCTCTCACAAGCAAAATAAGTCAGGATCCCTCATCCGCCTAGGCAATAATTTCCACATTAATAAGTGCCCTGAGCACAGAAAATAAGTGCCTTGAGCACATTTTAATAAGTGCACTCAGCACATGAATAAAGGGTAAAGGATTGAGAAAGGCTTCCTGTGCAGAGAGGCAATGCGACGACTCCGCCAGGGTACTAACCAGGCTCGCTGGCAGCAGAGCAACGTCCGTGACTCCTAGGCAGTGACTCCGCCAAGACCATTAGGTTTGCTGGCAACGAAACAACACAATGAGGACAAAATAAACTATACTGGATCTTGGAAATCCCTGAGGTTACTCCGACCTTTTCCGTTTGGTCTCTAATAATAAAAACACAGTAAAACAACACCCAAGGGCAGGTAGATGGGAGGAGAAAATGCACGAGGCTCGAAGACGAAAGTAGTGGGACCCACAGGGTGGAAGGAACAGCATGCTAAAACCACCCGCCCCCTTCAAAATGAAGCATCGGAAAATATTCTGGACCCTACCAGTGAATCGAAATTTGTTGTAGCCGCTACAACACCCTCCAAAATTTCACCGTTTTAAAAATTTTTAAGCCCCTGAGCATTGAAAACTGGATTCAAGCCTAAATTTTGATCCTTCAAAAGCCTTAGGTCACTAAGTCGTAGAATAGGTCAATTTCCCCGATGAGCGACCTAGCGACCTTGTGACCCATCAGGTCTCCAAGTCGCGAAGTCGCGTATCACACACAAAACTAAACAACCGCGACCCTGTGACCCTCCGACCCTATGACCCCTAGGTCGCAAGGTCGCAGGGTCGCGAGGTCGCACATCTCATCAACGTGACCCCACTGTGACCTTGCGACCTAATTTATTGGCCACACGTGTGACCTCTTTATATATATAAGGGTTGCATAGGTCGCATTCCACCTGCGTGACGGAGAACGAAAACACCTCTAACAAGCCAACTGGAGCGCATTTTTCTCGGGAGTTGCCTAATCCTCCTGTTGTTTCATTTTTCTAATTGTTGCCCTCTTCCCCCTCACCTTAGCCTATTAAAACCATAGCCTACCCACTATTGAGACCCAGTTGGTGAAACTTACACCCCCCTCTTAGTATTCTGACTCTGTCAGTCTCATCTAGAACCCAGTTGATGAAGCTAACCAGACCCCCTTTTCAGTCTCTTCCTCGTGTTTTCTTACCTTTTGATGTGTTTCGTTTCCTCCCTTTTCCCTCTCTCGTTGTAAGTGAAAGAACGATAAAGGACCGCGTTGCCGTGTAGAATCGTCTGCCCAGACCTAGTGCGACCTGCGACCCCACGACCTTGCGACCTCGGTCCCCGATCGCTAAGTCGCCAAGTCGCGTATCGCTAAAAATTGAAGGGTCGCGACCCTGCAACTCAGCGACCCGGTGACCCGGTCGCAAGTCGCTAAGTCGCAGGGTCGCATCCTCATAAAAATTTAAGCCAATGTGACTTAGTGACCTCGCGACCTAGTCACAAGTTGCTAAGTCGCGAGGTCGCTTTTCTTCAGGTTTTAAACCAGCGGGACTCAGCGACCCAGGGGAGAGGTCGCTAGGTCGCAGGTTCACCCTTTTTCTTAACCTTAGTTGGGCAAAGGTAAAAGCAGTTTAAGCATTTATTAACATGGCATCTGTCTTATCATGGGATTGTTTTATGAACATGCCAGGGAACCTCGAAGCAGAGCTAGAGTTTGTTTCCATCTCCACAGCCTCAAGTGATATGGGGCCTCCATCAGTTCGCAGAAAAAACAAGAGTTCGAAGATAGAAATACCTATGTCTCCTCCCCCTACCTATGGAGATACTGCATGCATATTTATCAAAGGAGAGAGCATGAATTGGTATCAAGTGTACCAAGAATTCGCAAAACCTGAATTTCCAGAAGATCTCCCAGACTGACAGGTATATGTTCAAGTCAAGAGATCAAAGCTTCACTACGCAGGAGCCCACCCACCTATATTTCCATGCGCTGAGCTCATCAAATGGATCTTACAAAAGGTCGACCCCAGGTTCTGGGTGATTCGGGATCATGAGGGGAAAGCATTTGGTAATTTGAAGGGATAGGATGCAGAGTTCTATTACACACTTCCCACCCGAGAGAAGACATTCACAGAGGAATGGGCCACTACTCATGCAGTTCCCATATCTGAAACCTTGAGAGAATGGTGGGAAGAACCAGAAAAGTTCAAGGTCAAGAAGGACCAGGAGTATTAGGTAGCAGGTCTTAGGAAAGTCTACAAGCTCGTGGCATCTATGCTGTGTAGGATGTATGGATGTCCCGATGTCACCACTTTCAATGGCTATTGTGTATCTCTTATGTACTTTGTTACCGTATACAACACCCATTTCAATTGGGCCGGATTATTGATAGCAACCCTCAAAACGAATATATCCTCAGCACTAGCACCTAAGGAGGGGTATGCATCGGAATGTTACATGGCCTCCTTTCTATTGGATGCAGTTTGTGTAAGGTGCCATTTTGAGGGATGGGCACACAACTGGGATCAGGAGCACACCCGCCCAATCCACAAGGGGTTGCAGGTATTCTGGGACTCCAAATATAAGCAAGATATAGAGCCAATCTCACACAATTTCATCCCTTCACTCTACGGAAAACTGTTTGGTAAATATGCCTCGTGCATGTCCTGGCGGGCCATGGAAACAAGAACTAAAGTGGCACACTGGTTTCCTTTTGTAGAAGGCACCTTCATCCAAGTCTTCAGTTCACTCAAGGCTGCCCATGCACTTCCCTAATTCGTCACTGGCAGACTACTACTTTAGGAAACATGTTTCCAAATGACAACCGGCTTTTCAAAGGTTCTTACTAAAGTTAAGAAGAAGCCATGGCCCACTTTACCACTCACTATTGGCGCTTATACGGTCAAATATTTCAGAGAAGTAGAGGCAGAGGTTTAGAAAATTAGAGGATTCTGTCTGCCTCCCTTGTCTCACTAGACGTACGACCCTGAGAGGATGATCCCTGCCCATTGCAAATGGGCCAAATTTAAATGGAGCTACTAACATACTAAATGCCTAGCTGAAGATGGGGTAAAAAACTGGTACAATAAGGACAGGGAGATCACTTCAGAGGAGTTAACCCATCAGGAGGATCAAGATGATCAAACTTTGGAAGAAAGAATCTGCGAGCTAGAAGGAGCCTCATCTTCTCAAGCCAAGAAGCCCCGAACCAAAACAGGCCATAACTCTTCCACCCAACGAAAAGAAAAGGAAGCAAAAGCTCAACGGGAAGCTGAGGAGAGAGAAAAAGAGGAGGAGGATAAACGCAAGAAACAACTAAAGGCAAAGCAAAGAAAGAAGCAGGCGGAAGACGCCCGCAAAAGAAAGGAAGGGGAGGAAGCAAAAGTAGAAGCTAAGCATCAACTTAAAATAGAAATAGATAAGGTAGAAGTTGAACGCAAATGAAAAGAAGAACAACATAGGGCAGAAGCAGAGTGGCAGCTAGAAGAGGAATCAGAGCAAAAGAGAAGGGAGGAATAAAATCAAAGGTCGAGGGAAAATTCCTCCAAATACGCCGAAGGTAGTAAGACACCTTCTCCTTTGACAGGGATACAGACGGAGCTTCCAGCCATCAAAGTGCCTCAAACAAATCCTGCAACCAATATGCATTTTGCACTCTCAAAATTGGGTACCTCCGAGGAGCAGGAGGAAGAAGTGTTTGATCTGACAAGACTCACCTATGACCAGTTCAAACACAAAATTAGGCAGGAGAGGAGAAGATGTTTAGCAAGGAATCCTGCTGCACCCCTCACGGCCACAACGGAAAATGATATAATCCTAGACACCAGGACCAATCTAGTTATGATAGCATCAGCTGGCACTACTTTCGCCGTAGCTATGGAGGAAAATGTGAGCAGAATGAGTAGGGAAATTCTATCCCTACAGAATAGATTACAGGCCTTCGAACAAAAGACAGCCAAATCAGAGCAAGAGAAAAAGGCACTAGAATAAGAAATGCAACAGCTTCAGGGTAGGAACACCCTTACTAATGAAGTACCACTTACCGTCCGAAGAAAGCTGGTGAATTTGGAAGCCACCATGAGGCAAGTATATGAAGAATTGTTTACAATAAAGCAGACGGTTGCACCTCTGCTGAGAGCTCAAGTAGAAACCAAGAAGAAGAACAAGAAACTAAAAGAAGCCTCCACAGCTTTGGACAGAATGCTAGAATGGGTAAATAGGTATCCACAGGCTCCAGATACTTTGCCCAGAAAATATTGGATTCGCACTCAGAACGACAAGGTCCAAATGCGCATGAAGGTGCAATCCAAGGAGAAG
Organism: Pinus albicaulis; assembly: GCA_034641835.2. NCBI lineage: Eukaryota > Viridiplantae > Streptophyta > Pinopsida > Pinales > Pinaceae > Pinus > Pinus albicaulis. The sequence continues at coordinate 50,603,099 of CM076572.1, forward strand.
CTATTCAAAGACCTGGAGAAGGTAATGACCGCTTACAAACATTTGATTAGCAACATTGAATCAATGGATGAACTACACCACATTCCTTCTCTAGGTACACTGGGCGAAGAAAAAACATGGGAACAGGTGGACCAAGACATTCAGATGTTTCTGCAACCTATCAAGCAAGCCGCCAACACTCTTGACCTTCCGGCATCACAGGAGAACTTGGTTAAATTCATCATGATGCCAGTCTGGATTTACACCAATATGGATTCCTTATCTAACCAAATCATGATCAAAAGAGAAATTCTGATCCAAAATGCTCTAGAATTTCTGCACAGGTTAAGGGAAGATACTCCTATGATCTCTCTGGTTGCTGCGGATTATCGAGCATGGAGAAATTTCCTTAAAGAGAAACAGGTAGATCTTCCCGACCTCGCAATCACTCACATGCTCCCATGATCAAGTCACAAGTCACAGCCTACAGGAGGGGTCGCAAGTCGCATAAGCCATGATCAGGTCGCAGGTCGCGGCCAAGCACAGGGTTGAAGGTCGCTTTTTCCCTTTGGGTCGCAAAGCATGCCAACAGTCGGGAAGGCGAAAATTCAGGGCACCCAAGGGTCAATTTTTTCCTATAAATACTCGCTTCGGGGAATTGTAATGGATTTTTTTTTGGACTCTAAAGGAAATAGAAGAGTTGTAAAGCATTGAATAAACCTTTATTTGAATTAATACAAGCATCTATCTTAAATGCACTTTTTGGATCTGATGAGAATTAATGTGTTAACACTGTGAATATTTTCTCTTATATGTCTGATATCTTATGATTAACTGATTTGCGTTTTCTTCTTAAACTATTTATGCATTTCATCTCAATTAATGTGTTAATGATGGTAGGTTGTTTACCTAGGAGATGTTTGTAATTTCATTATTGACATCTATCTTATCGATGAAACTGCTTAAGTGAAGGGTGTTCTTGCCAAGCAGAACTGTTTCTTCTATGGTTTGAATAGATTTTACAAACACGACCCTAATGATATGCTGCTAACAGCACCTCCTTCGGCTGCGTGTTTTAATTCATCTTGCTATTTGTAGTGTGTTAGCCATCTATAAATTCTGTCATATCTCATGATGGCTAAATTAGTCTTTCAGTCTTCAAGAAACAAATTTCATGCAAAATCTGTGACTTCTTGAAGCCTCTTTGTGTTCTTTATCCTCAAGAAATCCATTCCATTGATAATATTCATTCAAAATTCCTCAAAGAAACCCTGCTAGTTCAAAAGAAGACTGCTTCAAAGCCTTTTTCCCATTATTTCACCCTCACAATTCCCTCCAAAGTCCCTCCATTTCACCCCTTTTTTATTTTTCCTAACAGTCACTCATTCCTTTAAAAAATCCCTTTCCTCTCTCCATTTACCCTTCATTCCCCCTTAAAATGCTTCCAAAACCCCTTTAGACCATTTATTACCTTTTATTTGGTTTAAATTGGCCTGTTTTAACCTATCAGAACACAAAAAAGGCCTTTAAAAACCTTTCTTTTTAACCCTTTCTGCCCCTTTTTATGCATAAGGCTTAAAGAGATTTTTGGCTTGAAGCCCTTAACCTTTTCCGTCATAAAAACCGAGTTTTGTAACCATGCGTTGAAGCCTTAAACCCCTTCCTTAGCCCCATGGTCCTATCATCCCCATAGGACCTGCTCCTCCCCTTTACATTCCCTCTCTCCAACCCCTCTGTTCATATCTCTTCATCTTTTAATCTGGCCCGTTGATTGTCTTATCCGACGGTCATCGCATCCCTTATCGTTTAAACCCGTCAACCATCCATTCTACTGCATATTTAATCCTAACCATCGAATATTATCCATCTGACGTCGATTGCTTCTCCTCCCATATAACCCTGTCGATTAACCCATTCCGCTACTCGAAAAACTAGCTTACGTCAGCCCGGCCCCACCTCATTCTTCTGCCACGCATCTCCTCTCCCCATTGCATCCACTCGCAGCCCTTGATATTGATTTCCCAGATCCAAAGGCTCTCGATCCACTTCGCACTCGATTCTCACAATTCTCCCCGACGCGCAACTTCCACGCGAAATCGCCGGTTTTGTGGGGACACGCGTCGTCCTCTCGATTGTGTCACACTCGATAGGGCCGATACCATTTACCACCTTCCCCTTGCATTAAAACCACCTCCGGTTTTCTGCAAAACCGCCTATCCAATCTTCTCGCCAAACCCATATTCAAAACTTGGTTCTTGGATTTCCACCATGAAACCCTCCCTCAATGCATATCGCCCCTTCCGCATTGCTCCATAACACCATTCCTTGCCTCTGAAGTAGTTTAATCCCGTATAAATCAGGTTTTTCTTAACATTTTGTTGTGTGGTTGCAGGTTTAATGGCGGAAAGTTAAAATAAAGCCATCCCACAGCAAAATTAGTTGCAGGGCCTAGGGTGACGATCCTCTGGTGCTCAAAAAATAAAAAAAAGGTATAAAGAGGGTTAATTCCATGTTTTGACCAATGTTTCATGAGCATTGGTCACACAATCAAACCCTCCAGCGCACCATCAGGCCACCTGTGCAGCCGACGGTGAAGATAGAGATCAGAAGAGTTAAAGTTAAAAGGGATTAAGCGCAAAGTATGAAGATCAAAGGCTTAATCCATAGTTTAAAAGATAAAGACATAGTATAAAGCCAAAGATGATTCGAAAAGGTCTGATGAAGCCTTAAAGAAAAATTAAAGTTAATATCAGTGATTAAAGAATTAAAGATAGACATGTCAGTAAAGGAAAGCCTCCAAATACCATATCAGTGAGGCAATTAATCCTCAGAAAGCCAGAAATGCCACCTGCCAGCTTATTTTACCTCAAAATAATACAAATTGAATGCACAGTCAGAGATATTTTCAAAGATAGCTCAGAAAGTAATTTCCAGCTACCAAAAGCCTCAAAAGTCAACAAAAGTGACTGAAGTAGATGAAAGTTAATGTAAAAATCAATTAACAGAATTAAGACATTATATATCTTCTCCATTAGGCCTCCCAAGGGTCGAGAAGCATTTACTCTGTATTAATTGAATAGTTAGACCTTCCTTTCACTCCACCTCCTCAATTTACCTATATATATCATATGAGGAGCCCAGTATTGTTGTTGGTTGGATACTTATTGAATGTAAATAGTTGTTGAAGCTCTGTTGAGTAATTGAAGAATATTAGGCAAAGAAGAGAAGTTGGAGTTGTAAAAACCTATTGGACTTAAAGATTGTAACTGGTTTGAACATCAAATATACAAGTTTATTTATGGGATCCTGGTCTATGTCAATGGTGATGTTTTTCTTACTGTAATTGTTGTTTTTATTATATTTTCATATTGTCCACTTTCTCTGATAAAGAACAACAAATTTAGATTAGGATTTACTGTAAAAGGTACCCTAATTCTCACTGATAAGCTTTATCTTTATGTTTTCTTCTAATTTTGTGTTTGAGGATAATTCAATAGAGTATAACCAGTTAAGGAATGTTGGTGAGCCCATGTCTTGCTGAGTAAAACTTGAGACATTGTTCTTGAATGATATTTTCACTACATGCTAAGTAAAGTTAAACTAGGGAAGTCTATGGTTAGCCCTGTTGTTGAAGAGGTTAATCCCCTTTGCGGACAGAGGCGATCCCTACTAGCCCAGACCGGGTCTAGCAACAATCAAACACGCTATAGTGCAGGTTCCTAATTGCGAATAAACCAACTGGCGATGAAGGCTTACCTGGAATCCAACGCTGTCTCTTGTAGAGAAAGTAGCGCTCCCGTTCCTTAGCTCCGGCAGATCACAATCCTCACGATCTCCGTGATCGGACACCTGCACACGCAAGAAACAAAACAAACGCAAGCGTAAAATCCAGTATATACAACTATATGTCTGTCGGAGAAGACATAACTCATTATAATAATCAAGAACAAGAGTGGAACCATAACCAATAGTCGCTTATCATTAATTCATCAAAAGAAGAATACAACCATAGCTCCGACGCTGAATCCTCCTTCGGCGGGTCGTCAGCAGAACATGTCTTGATAAATCCTGTCAGGGATGGGACAAGCCTCTCTCTCTGGATACTGGACAATAGTCTCCTTGCTTGGATTTGGATTTAAGAGAACTAAGAAGGCTCTTGCAGCATAAGGCTCTTGGGAACTTGGAGATTGGAGATTAGCTTGCAAAGGAGATGAGAAAGATTTTATAGATGGAGGAAGAGGAGTTGGGATCCCTATAATCATGGTATTGGCCCTATCCTCAAGGAAGCTTCCATGAGAGGTGGCAAACCACTTCCTCTCTATGGAAATCGGTAGCCAAACCTCCCAACTCAAGATAGATACAAGTTCAGGAATTTGTTAGGATGAATCTTCCGCCATTTATTTTTTAAAAACACTCCTTAAAATGGCTGGCGCGAGTGTGACTCTGAGACAAAGCACCAATTGGCGCGCCCTCTTTGAAGGATTTCCCCCATTGGTGCGGGTATTGAACTAGCTACCCGCGCCAATGCAAAAAGAGGTGTTTTTAGGGTTTTTCAAAAGGAGTTTTCTTCAGGGCAATGAAAGCTCATGTTCAGAGGGATGTCATGAAAGTGTTTTTAGGCCATGTCACTACTCACAGGTCACGGAATGAGTCCTCCAATGTGCAGGACAGGGATTGCAGGGACGGTGACAAATTGTTGTGTAACACCTGTCCTCTAGTGCTTTCTCCAACAGTTGTTTTAAAAGTTTTCCCTTGAAGAGTATGCCAAAAGTAGGATAGGTTCAAATTCCTTACCTGATATTAGGTTGCCCTTTGTTTTCTTATATGTTTTCTTCTTTCTGAAGGTAATCTATTAGATTGTTGGATTTTTTCTAAAAAGTGTGCTTTAGTAAAAGTTTGCCCAAAGAAGTCTATGGTTTTCCCTGTCCTTTGGCCCGCTTCAAATAGTTGTTTCGAAAGGATTTTCTTGTTTAGTGAAGTTAATAGATTTTTAAATGGTTATTAGCTTTCCTTATTTCACAACACTTTCAATGTTCCATATCACAAATCAATCTAAAGAGATCCTTTGATATAGATGACTTGCCCCATGGACCACTCTTGAAAATTGTTGTGCAATTAAATCCTTTTGTGACTCCATAGCCCAATGGATTGATACTGTCTCTTACCTATACTATCAGCTGAACCATTCTTTCAACTTACTCACACCTTTACCTTTCAAAAGACTTCCTTTATTTTGATGATATCCTACCCAACCAAAACCAAAACAAGTTCCCTTGAGCTTCATAACTAGCCTAATATCATAATTAAGTATAAATATATATCATTATAAGATGTTAATAGAGAGATCCCTCTCTGAATCTAGGAAGGATAGATCCTAGGATTCTAAAGTGGTTCTGATGTAGGCCCTATAGCATTTGTTCTTGCCAATCTTGCAACCTATGGGACCCTAACATAGTGGCGACCATACTGGGGAATGAATTGAGTAATAGATAACTTCACAACTCAATGAACCCCTATTCCTAAATGAGAAAAGTGTCACCAAGACTGGTTATTGTTGATTGTTGATGGTGAACAACAACCAAACCTTGAAAACAAGTAAAAATCCTTCACCTGGCAACTCCATTGGTATTCAGTAGGCCTGCTGACCCCACTGGTTTTTCCTAAGACTCCATTGGGAAATTCTTTTATCCTTCAAACATTATTCAAAATTAGTTAAGAAGACTTTGAGGATTGAGTTTTCTTTGAAAAAGATTAGTTAGCCTTTAAAATACTATCATATTTGGTTGAACTCTCTCATTATTGGGTCTAAAAACACAACATAGTGGCTTCTAAAAGAATTTATACCAGAGCCCATCCTGACCCAAATCCTCCCGAAATAGTTGATAATCCAGAAATTATCCTTAGGAAATCTCCTAAATCCAAGACTTCAACTGTTGTTAGACCAATGCACAGAGCTATTTATGTCCCTGAAAATCTTACAGCTCTGCAAGATACACAAGTTGGCTTGCCTTCTGCAAAGAATCCATCTAGAACTAAGTCACTTAGTGATATAGATCAGATAGAATTTGAGCCTCCACACTCACCCGACCAACATAGTGGTGAACATACTGATAGCAGAGAAACCACCCCACCTGATCTGCATTTCATTCATAATTTTGATTTCTCTCGTCCTAGATCCGCTCAATAGTATCTTACTGGTCCATGCACTTCAGTTATCCATATGTGGAGCGATAAAAAGGTGTCTTTGTAACTCCTAATTACCTCACATTAATTGTCAACCCAGGGACGACTTTTTGTTTCAAGAGTGTACTCAGTCTGAGGCGGCTATTTACTCAAGAGTAATGTTTGTGAAGATGTAGTATAGAAATACAAATGCAGAAATAATAAATGCTTGGAAAGAAATCTCCTTGAAAAGAAATCTAATTACAAATGACAGAAATGTAAAGACTACACTACAGCAACCTTGCTAGACATCGATTAGGGATGCAGTAGTAATAACTCTTTCCCCTAGAAGTCGATGTGAGATGACCAAATCTGGGGACCTGGAATGATTAGCTCTGCCCTCTACAGTTTAGAGATCTCAAAGCAAGTGAAAACAACTCAAAGGAAATGAAATCTAAAACGTAAACTGGAAAGGAACAACAATCTAAAAGCAATGAACAGGAATTGAATAGCAGCGTAAAATAAACAGTGAATTCAATTCATAACCAAGCAAACTAGATTTCTACTCTTTAATCCCGTCGACAGCCACGCAACAATCAACTATCGTAATTCATAAACAAAAGGAATAACAACTGGAATTAGATACAGAAAAACAACATTTTATAACAATTGAATCATGAATCATGCTTCTTGTAAACAATGGAATAACAATGACTCTGTATTTGATCCAATTAGCAATAACTCAATTCTTTAATTGTAATAAACGAACTTCACACAACAGAAATAAACTAATAGAAATACAAACAGCAGATCGCTCCACCAGGGCTGGGTCCTCAACCACTGGTGAAGCGTTGCCGTGCTTTACTCCAGCGCTTGAGAAATGGAACAACAGTGAACTCTTTTATTAATCAGGCATTAATAATGTTTACAAACAGCTCACACTCTCTTAACAAGAGCCGATGCACAATTCTGCAAATTACAATAAGAAAAGTCTCTCCCTCCTCCATACACAATACATGTTCTCCTTTTATAATCAGAAGGAGGAGAAATTGAATAGTAAATACAATCTCCCATAACAATATTGGATTTCTTCCAACCAATTGATCAACAAGAAAATAGATTTACATCCATCTTTCAACAACAGCAAGTCGAATTTGGCTTTGTAGCTGAGATTTGGAGGACGGCCGCAACTACAGATCTGAGAAAATCGTGCTCAAAGAACCCTGCGTTTCTCTCAGTACAAGCCGAATTTGGGCAAACCGTTCTTTGCTAAAGTTAATTGGGTCCGTTCTGAACAAAACCCATGTTCCGGATTTTCCAGATTCGTCTTCATTTGCTCAGAATCTCAACCGCAAAACTGTCACTCCTTATTCCAGCGCATTTCCGAGTTGGCACTTTTAATGATCAAATCTTCAATCTGGAAATTATCTTGGAGGCTAAAAATGGTGAATAATGTTATAACCAACTTATTAAAACCATCATTGATAAAATAATTCATAATCATCAATTTATTAGAAATAAAGGAAGATAAATAATATTCATCCATAAGAGCATAAATCATTATAAAATGGATTTAAATAATAAATTATAATAAATGACGCGATGAAGAATGGTAGAAATGGGTGGAATAAGCGTTCACAAGTGATAATAATAATGACATATTAACGGCCCAACATACCCCCACACTCAATATGTTGCATGTCCTCATGCAACGAAAACCTGAATATATTGCATGTCTTCATGCAACCCCAAGACAAAAACCCATGTGTTAACCAAGCAATAAAAAATATGTTCATCTTAGCTCATGAAATGGATAGAACAAATGAATTCTTCCTTAATTAATGAATATTCACTTTTAGTAATCTTGATGAAGGCATAACAATTTTTATATTGACATTCAACTATATGTATGAAGTTGCAGCAAAATATGATATAAGTAACCGCAAACTTCATTAACCATTTTCTCAAAAACTACAAACCAGCTTTTGTTGAAATTTGGCAAGTAAATTTATAATATATGAATGCCTTTATGATCCAAAAATCAGATCGTTTTGATGCACGGATCATGAGATATAAACAAAATGGCTGTAGGTGAGAGTGCATGATTTCCGAAATTTTATAAACCAATATTTTTTTGAAATTGTCTGGGTTTGTATTAATGATACATCTGCATTTTCCAAAAATCACAAGAATTGAGTTCATAGTTTTAAAAATATTATGGAAATCAATTTCTGCATTGTGTAAAAATGAAATTGTATGCCTTAAATGAGAAAGAAGATTGAAAACATCCATCATGCGTAGCAATTCCTCCCCCTCTCTGAAAAATTAGCATGCCCTCATGCGATGCTAGAAAAAAATTGAGGTCGTTGCTACCATCTGTTGAATTCTATGCTTGGTGTAAAACAACATTGGAATAAAGGGGAAGATATTAGGAAATGAATAAGAATAGCAATGGACGATAAAGAATATGAATGGCATGATCACATAAGAAAAATGAATGAAAGGAACACTCCCCCATACTCGAAAATGATATCTTATTTGAAAAAGGAAAGTGGTAAAGATGTGGAATGAAGGATGATAAATAATGCTCAAAATGGATTTTTATGAAATTCTCCTAAATTCGTAATAAATCAGAAAATTATGCGATTTTACCTCAAGTTTTACCTCCAAAGATGTGGAATGACATATATGGTGGCATTGAAGCGAGAGTTGGTCTTGAAAGTGATACAAAAGGTGGAATCGGTGAGCACATCATGTCGAAGAATTGTTCACGTTCGCGAGTGCTCGAGCCTCTTGCGATAGTTGCAATAGTGTGGTCATGCGTGAGCAGAATTCTGCCCATACTTGTTGTTCTCTGTAAACAAATCACTATTTGGCACTCTGATATTCTTGAATCCATAGTGTTAGTTTTGAATAGCAATATATAAGATGCATACAGAAACTTTCAATCGAAGAAAAACTTATGTATACATGCAATACTATTATTTTGGCAAATCAACAAGTGATGGCGAGTGCGGTAATCATGTCGCATGCAATCCCATAATGCATACATTCCCCCCTCCAATTGGAGAAAAGCAGGCCACTTTTGGCCATATGCAGCATGTGAGGGGTTATCTGCGCTGACGAAGCAGAATGACAATATTCTCGGTGAATGAAGCGAGTACACATATCAATGATAGGACAACGAAAATTTATGATTATAATGAGAAGCGAGTGTGTAAAGATAGTTATGAATAAGAGATAGGACATTTTGGATTGATGATAAGTTACGAAAAGAAAAAAATATATAAAAAATTACTTTCTTTGATGGTATTCTAGGCGAAAAAATGATGTGATTGATTATAAAACAATTTCTCATGCATAAAGGTTCAAAATAGGGAAAAAAGTAAGAAAATAACTACTACGATAAAAGAAAAAAATAGAAAAGGGTATTATAATAATAATTGACGATAAGATATAACTTCAATACCATAAAGCGAAGCCATTGTAACGTGAGCGTCCATAGCCTACGACGGGGGTTGTTTTTTTAACCCATATGAGCCGGGATCCTCAATTTATAAATGGAGAGTTCTCCAATCCTTCATTTCTGCTAAAGAGATCGGTGTCTTTGAGCGTGGTAACAGATAACCACACGCCATTCAACTGGATGTAGCAAAAGTGATCGGGCGAAGCTCGTGATGAGACCTCATGTTCAAGATAGTTTGGTATCCGATAGTTCTTAACTACTGGTGTGGTGGCCATAGTGGGAATGTCACTTTCTTGCAACCTTATGAACATGGTAGGGTGGCTCGTGACGAGACCCTATCCTCCATGCGTGAACAAATTTTGTTGTTATTACACAATTTTTTGCCTGATAAAAGGGAGAGCTCGATTATCATAAGAGCGAGGGGATGGTGGAAGAAGTTGAACATGTCAATGAAAAATATACCCATAATCTCATTTATTACGAGATAGAAGATTATAATCCCGGAAAGGGTGGAACCGGCATGGTATTAAATTGAATAAATAAAAATATCATGTGTTGTGAGAAAACAATGTAGTAAAGTTAGTATATAAATAATTGTGTCCCTTTTTAAAAATAATCTATCATCAAGGAGTTGTTCTGTTAAAGATCATAACGTGAAGGATATTAACTCGCTTCAATAGAATCCATAATTCTTGTCCTCGTAAAAATAGTGTACTTCATGCCATGAAGGGGAATCAGTAAAATGTGGTTGAGATGAACTAAGAACAATTCCACAAGAGGAAGGAAGGGTTGCTCTCTAAAATAATTCCAAAGTGTTGCTCTTTTGAATGAACAGCAAAAACACTCGAAAAGTGGTGTTCCTCAAAGGAAATGCACACAAAAAAAAACAAAAATACACACAAAAAAAAATGTGAAAATGCAAATGTCGTTCCTTTGGAAAAAGGAACAGCAAAAACGCAAGTGCCGTTCCTTTGGAAAAGGAAAAGCAAAATGGACAGTCATACAATGCAAACATGCAAAAAAAACAAATTAGCTGTTCACGATATTGATGCTGAGGATGAGTTACACTTTGAATGAAGCAACCCCTGAAACACAAAATATAAGAGAAATTAGAAAAGAAACAACATTTTAAAAAAACAATATGTAAATAAATAAATTAAGTTACAACAGCTATGATGTTATGTCAAAAAAAATGATTTATTCGAAAAATGTTTTGGCAGCAAAGACATGACATGAATCTTCAAATGGAAATCAATTCTTCATTTGTTCTATTATGAATCCGTTGGGTAATGATTTGGATGAAATTCCTTTGTTTTATTAAAATTTGTTTCAAGAATCACTCGTCCATAAATTGACCTTCTTTATTTTCCCAAGACCTGCAAAAAACGAGTGTCTACCTGCAAGAAAACATTAAGTCATGGAGAAAGAGAGGTGCGCGGGCTCCCCTAATCCAAGAATTATGCAAAAAAACTAACAAGTAGTTACTCTGTAGAACAAATCCACGGAGAAAATAACAAAGTAAAATATATTTGTTACCTGCGGGAGAGCAGTGGCCAATCATGCTAACCTACAGTGTTTTAGTCACAACTTCTTTGTTTTTCGTCCAAATTGAGTGATTCCAAAGCCAAATGAGAGCTAATTCAAAGGTTAATCTTCAATAGCAACAGGTTTTAAAAATTCAATGATATGATATGTCAATTTTACTTAGAACAACCTGCATAACAGAGTCATTTTCGCTTACCCCATCTAGACCAACGATTGATATTTCAAGCATAGATTCTTCGTTTGATGTCGGATTCAAATGATTCAAATTGGAAATGAAAGTAGATTCATTTATTTATTTCCAATAGAAACAGGTTTTGAAGACAAGAAGAATTGATAGGTCAAATACTGTAAGGAACATCCGGAAAAATAGAGTTTTAAGGGTGCTGATTTACGATAGACAGTCAGTATTTTGATCATAACTTCCCCATACGATATCGAAAATGAGTGATTCCAATTGCATTGGAAACTAGATTCATAGGGGAATCTACCATAGAAACATGTTTTAAAAATTCATTCATTTAGGCCTCCAAAAACTGACTGTCCCATCTCTGTTCTTGAGCTGCCCGCTAGACATCCGGTCAATGTTTTGGTTCTAACTTTTTCGTTTCAAATCCAAATTGACTGATTCAAATTGGGTTAGAAAGTAGACATCAAGGGATATCTAGGGTAGAAACAGGTTTTAAAAATATTCATTTTTGGTCCCTCAAAACATGACTGTCCCGACTGTTTTTCCAGAAAGTTCATCAAGCCCGCAAGCCAAAAAAATGATATTCAAGCATTTTTTTCAAATTGGTGATAAAAAATGAATATGAGTGTTTGTAGAGCTATTATTTCCATTATAATTCATCTACATACACAAATGAATTAAAAAATTATCACCAATATTGATTTGCATAGCATGTTGCAACAAAAAACAACTAGTTTTACATAAAAAACAAAATGCATTTATTTATTCCCTTATTTATTTTATGTTTTATACTAACCTATTTTGATTTGAAAAATGAATATGACTACGTATATGAGTACTTCCAGTGGAGCCATTTTCGAAATAAGGCTTCATATATACACATACCCAAATTTGAAAAATGCATATTAATGAAAATTAGGGTATGAGAAGCCAACTTCCCTTGAAAAAATGGTATCAAAAATTGTTGAAGCATAGAGTGAAGATGCAAACACGTGATGGAGTGAAACCAATCTTCAATATATCCGTTACTTTCTTGATTTCCCATCATACCATGAAGTTCTTGAGCTTTTAAAATGGTTTGTTGGTGCAACCTAGAAGAAACCTCATTTGCTTCCAGAGCTTCTACAATTTTTGAATTTGAAACATTCTGAATCTCATTGTAAGTTTTCTCTAATGGCGCATGTGAGATAGAATGGGTGGGAAGGGTGGGTAAATTTGGCAGTTCAACATTGTAAGCATGTTGTACTGGTTTATTGTGGTGAGGGTGTGGAATTAGTTGAGCAAGAAATTGTGTATGGAATGGAGCATTGTGATGATGTGTTTGGTTGGGTTGAGTGGATAAATTTGATATGCAAGCAGGATGTTGTGAAAGAGCTGGTGGAGAATATGGAGAATGTGCTTGTGCTACAAGATGAGGGAGAGAAGTCATGCAATCATAAGGTGAACCATGCCAAACTTGTAGATAAGATTGGTGGTTATATTGAAATTGACATGGCTGCCCTAGAACATGAGTATTCCATAATGGATTATGAAAGTAAGAGAATGGAGAAGAAGTGTTTTGAACCATACCTGTTGACCTTGTTGTAGCTTCCTTATCTCTTTGATATGCTACTTCCATCCTAGATAAGGAAGAGTGAGTATCTATGGGTTGCTCCTTTCGGTCATGAGGGAAAAACACTTCATCAAATTCTTCATTTTTATGAACCTGCAAAACATCCAATTTTGAGCTTAGAGAGCTAATAAAATCAACTTTAAAATTTTCAACTAAATCATTGATTTCAACTCTTATGTCTCCTATTCTTGTAGCAGATTTGGAAAACAAAGAACAAACATCTCTAGAATTCTTACCAGCCTTGGAGATTCCTCTTGAATACCTTATGCACAACTCACAAACATCATCATATGATAACCGAAAAACATCACCTTTTCCTATCAGATTTAAGAGTTCTAAAAATTCATCTTTGATTCCTTTAAGAAGGAGTGTTTTTAAGATCTCTTTTTCCAAATGCTTATGCTTTGATTTTTGAAGGTTATAATGAAATCGATCTACATAATCCTCCAAACTTTCATCTTCCCCTTGTATTATACCGAAAATATCTTCTTTGGATTTGCAATAGTCTTGGTACTTTTTCAAGAATATGTTCTTCATGTCCTCCCATGATTGGATGCAATTCCCACCTAGGCTCATGAACCATCGGAGAGCTGCTCCTTTTAGAGTAAGAGGAAACACTTTCAATCTTTGATCATTAGTACAATAATCATATCCTCTACAAAGTATTTCGAACTCAAATAAGAATGTATCCGGATCTTCATTTGCTAAACCATGAAAATTTGGTAAAGATGGGGGAATTATGTGCATTTGTGTCACTCCTCCTAGATCTTTGATAGGAAATTCAAAAGTAGAAACGTGAGCCATTTCTTACCATAATACAAGATGTTCTTCATGTGTTTCTTCGAGGCTCCTTCTTCAAATGTTCATGTCAATCGGTTAGTGAAATGGGTGGTGCTTACATCACCACTTGAATGAAATCATGTGATTTATTTTTCAAAATTTCTATTTTTTCCCTAGTCACTCACACAAAAATTCAAACATCTATTTCTACCCAACAAAGCAACAACAAATCTATTAGGAAAGCGGACAGTGGAGCAGGGCTTTTACATGCTCCGCACGTAGGTTCTTACCTTCCGTTTTTAAGATCCAACTCTTCCCTAGCAGGCACTCATCAGACTCACACTACTCTTTAGAAATGGCTACACTCTCCCCGGCAACGGCGCCAAAATGTGGAGCGATAAAAAGGTGTCTTTGTAACTCCTAATTACCTCACATTAATTGTCAACCTAGGGACGACTTTTTGTTTCAAGAGTGTACTCAGTCTGAGGCGGCTATTTACTCAAGAGTAATGTTTGTGAAGATGTAGTATAGAAATACAAATGCAGAAATAATAAATGCTTGAAAAGAAATCTGCTTGAAAAGAAGTCTAATTACAAATGACAGAAATGTAAAGACTACACTACAGCAACCTTGCTAGACATCGATTAGGGATGCAGTAGTAATAACTCTTTTCCCTAGAAATCGATGTGAGATGACCAAATCTGGGGACCTGGAATGATTAGCTCTGCCCTCTACAGTTTAGAGATCTCAAAGCAAGTGAAAACAACTCAAAGGAAATGAAATCTAAAACGCAAACTGGAAAGGAACATCAATCTAAAAGCAATGAACAGGAATTGAATAGCAGCGTAAAGAAACAGTGAATTCAATTCATAACCAAGAAAACTATATTTCTACTCTTTAATCCTGTCGACAGCCACGCAACAATCAACTTATCGTAATTCATAAACAAAAGGAATAACAACTGGAATTAGATACAGAAAAACAACATTTTATAACAATTAAATCATGAATCATGCTTCTTGTAAAGAATGGAATAACAATGACTCTGTATTTGATCCAATTAGCAATAACTCAATTCTTTAATTGTAATAAACGAACTTCACACATCAGAAATAAACTAATAGAAATACAAACAGCAGATCGCTCCACCAGGGCCGGGCCCTCAACCACCGGTGAAGCGTTGCTGTGCTTTACTCCAGCGCTTGAGAAATGGAACAACAATGAACTCTTTTATTAATCAGGCATTAATAATGTTTACAAACAGCTCACACTCTCTTAACAAGAGCCGATGCACAATTCTGCAAATTACAATAAGAAAAGTCTCTCCATCCCCCCATACACAATACATGTTTCTCCTTTTATAATCAGAAGGTGGAGAAATTAAATAGCAAATAGGATCTCTAATAATAATATTGAATTTCTTCCAACCAATTGATCAACAATAAAATAGATTTACATCCCTCTTTCAACAACAGCAAGTCGAATTTGGCTTTGTAGCTGAGATTTGGAGGACGGTCGCAACCACAGATCTGAGAAAATCATGCTCAAAGAACCCTGCGTTTCTCTCAGTACAAGCCGAATTTGGACAAACCGTTCTTTACTAAAGTTAATTGGGTCCGTTCTGAACAAAACCCATGTTCCGGATTTTCCAGATTCGTCTTCATTTGCTCAGAATCTCAACCGCAAAACTGTCACTCCTTATTCCAGCGCATTTCTGAGTTGGCACTTTTAATGATCAAATCTTCAATCTCGAAATTACCTTGGAGGCTAAAAATGGTGAATAATGTTATAACCAACTTATTAAAACTATCATTGATAAAATAATTCATAATCATCAATTTATTAGAAATAAAGGAGAATAAATAACATTCATTCATAAAAGCATAAATCATCATAAAATGGATTTAAATAATAAATTATAATAAATGACGTGATGAAGAATGGTAGAAATGGGTGGAATAAGCGTTCACAAGTGATAATAAGAATGGCATATTAACGGCCCAACAACCATCACGTTCCCTGTGAAATTCTAGTTAAAATGACTGTAAATTTCATATCATTTTGATAAAATGAGAGTTTACCTCCCCATGGAATCTTTCAGGAATCAAAGAATATTCTCTGCAAAAGATTCTTTGTATTACAAATTTTGCTCGCACATGGTTCTGCCTTGCTGTGGGGCCATGGTTTCGCTCCACTACTCTATCCTTCTTCATTCTGCTCGGCCTCCGTTTGTTGCGCGAATGAGAAAATATGAGGGTTTAAATACAATTTTTTGCCAATGGAGTTAATAAGAAAGGCCATTGGCCTAATGGTTAAGGGCGGAAGCAACTAGGTGAGAGGTCGGGGGTTCCAACCCCGCCGACCCCCACATTTGGCATAAAAGCTGGGCGGTTATGAAGTGTTAACATATTTTTTAATAGTGATATATATATATTAATTTTGGTGCGTTTTAAATGGAACAAAGCCGTTGGATTAAATTGGAGGTGCATTGTTATTTGTCATGTAATTTGGTGTTGTTTGGTTGTTGGGCCGCCCGTGGATTGGGCCGGCTTATGTGGCTGGGCGGGTTCAATTCCCGTTGACTCATTGTAACATGGTGCCATGTATGGTGTTTACACCATGGTTTTTTGGGTGGGCGGGGTCCGCAACCCACAACCCCGACCCAACCCATTCGTTATATGTATTAATCGCGCGTTGGTTACCATGGGGTTCGGCGGGGGTCATGGCTTATCGAACTAAAATTTAATATATTTTGATACGGTCGATGGGGGTGGCGGGGATCATGGCCTGCCACTCCATTTTTAACATTTTTTTGTTTTTTTAAAAACAAATCGGTTATTTTATATTTTAGAAAAAATAAGGGTCATTGGAAAATTAACGAGGTCACAATTTCGCCTGTTTTTAGGAGCTGGGTTCCTTGCCTGTTGATGGTGAATTTGTGGGACACTTAATGTGGTCCACTGCCCAACTTTGAAAAAAAATTCGACTTGCTCTAACTTCTCCATATAGGCTTGGATTGGTTCCGTTCACACCGTTGGAATCAGGGCGACAAGTACTTCAATTTGAACCTAGTTCGAGAGTAATTCGACCACTTTGAATTTTGACCATTTATGAGCCCTCTTGGTCTCCTGAGGGTGTATGGAGCCACCTGGATCATACAATAACAATAAAAATAAGGGGATACACTATTATTATAGGGACCTAACATGCCCCTCTCCTTCAAAAAAGTGTTGTCCTCAATGATTGAGTAGTTATGGATGCTTCTGTATAAAATTCTCATCCTCCCATGCCGAATCTTCAGTAGGTAAGTTCTTCCACTGAAATTGATCGATTTCGTAGCTATCAAGTTTTTGTTTCTATGACTGCTTCAGGTTCCAATATTTTTTTTCCTTCTTCATCATGTTCTGGCAATATTTTTTGAACTGGGAGCTTGTCACCTATAACCTTCTTTAAGCATGAAACATGGAAAAGTGGGTGCAATCGAAAAGATGCAGAGAGCTCCAATTTGCATGCCATAGTACAAATATTTTGCAACACTTTGTAAGGACCATAATACTTTGGTGATCGTGTATTATCCTTCTTAGCTTGCTTGAGGGACATTTGTTTGTATGGTTTTAGCCATAAAAATACACAGTCGCCTACATCAGAACTTATTTTGTTGCGATGTTGATTTTCCTATTGTTTCATTCGATTCTACGCCAAGGTGAGGTTATCCTTTAAGAGTTGGAGAAATTTTTGTTGATGCTCGATGTGGTATTCCACTGCTTGAACCTTATAATTTTCTTTAAAGATGATGTGATGGAAGGTGGATGATATAAATAAAGTGCCATAAGGCGAGGTTATGCTACAGTATGGAAGGAAGTGTTAAACCACCATTCAACTAGAGGTAACCACTTGAGCCATTGTGTTTGTTTATCAGATACAAAGCAATGAAGACATCCTTCAAAACATTTGTTCACTATCTCAATTTTTCTATTAGATTGAGGATGATATGATGAGCTATGAGCTAATTGAGTACCCAAACAAGAAAATAATTATGTCCAAAAATTTCCTATAAAAATGGGATCTCTGTCGCTTACAATAATATTTGGGTTTCCATGTAGCTTTTGAATTGTTTCCATAAATGCAGTAGCAACTGTACTGGCTTTAACTGTATGAGATAATGCACAAAAGTGTGCATACTTGGTAAGTCTATCAACTAACACCATGATGAGAGTCTTTCCTTCGGACTTGGGTAAACCTGTGATAAAATCCAATGAAACCTCCTCCCAACATTGACTTGGAATGCATAAAGGTTGTAACAGACCTGAGGTATAAATTGTCTCAACTTTATTTTGTTGGAAAACCATAAATTCTGACACAAAATTTTGAATATTAGATGTAAGGCCATCCCAAAAAAATTCCTTCTTTACCCTGTGGTAAGTTTTTAAAAATCCTGAGTGCCCTTCTAAGTGAGAGGTGTGCAATTACGAAATAATATTTTGTTTTAGTTGGGAATTATTACAAATATATAAGCGATATTTGTACCATAATGAATCATTTTTCCAGCTAAATGTTTCATATGTACTGGGATCGTACTACAATTTTTGAATGAGTGTCCACACCTCTTCATCATTCTTCCATTCATCCCTTGCTTCGGTTATCCACTCAAGTTGGATAATAGAAATGGTGCAAAGCAATGCTTCCACATACTCATCCTTTCTTGAGAGTGCATCTGCAACAACATTTTGCTTCCCTTTTTTGTATATGACTTAAAAGTCATAACCCAACATCTTTGTGACCCATTTTTGCTGCTCTAATGAAGATAATCTTTGTTCTAAAAAGTATTTAAGACTATCACGATCTGTTTTTACCTTGATGTGTATTCCCATTAGGTAAGGTCACCATTTATTTATTGCACGTAGTATTTCCAACATTTACTTCTCATAAATAGGTTTCAGTAAATACTTTGCTTTGATTGGATGACTTTCAAAAGAAATGGGTCTTCCTTCTTGCATTAAAAACACATCAATTGACACATTGCCTCTTTAAGATGTTCAAAGGCCTTAGTTTCTTCTCGAGTCCAATAAAATGCATCTTTCTTTAGTAATGATGTTAAAGGTGTCGATATTCTCCCATAATTATTAACAAACTTGCGATAATACCCTGTTAACCCCAGAAATCCTCGAAGATGCTTTATGGTTATATGGATTTTTCATTCCTTAATGGATTTAATTTTTTTAGGGTCTACCTTAACACCCTTATGAGATACAATATGGCCCAAATATTACACCTCTTGTACTCCACAGAAACATTTGGAGGTTTTTGCATATAATTATTTCTCCTCCAATAGTTTGAGCACCATGTCAACATGTTGAACATGATCCTTCCAAGACTTGCTGTAGATTAGTATATCGTCAAAAAATACTAACACAAATTTTCTAAGGAGCACCACCAATACTATTGGAGCAGAGAAATAACTTTTACTAGGTTGAATTATACCATCCTCTATCATTTTTTTAGCCATACGTTCAATATCACTCTTTTGAGCATAAGGATATTTGTAAGGTCTGGTGTTTGGAGGAACACTTACTGAAATCAAATTAACAGAATGATCATGATCACGAATAGGTGGGAGTCCTTTGGGAGTCTCAAATACCTTAGAATTATTTTCCAAGGATTTTTGGAGATCTTGAGAAATAGATGATTTTGATGTTTGAAACTGTAGTGAGCATAAGTGTGCAAATACACCTTGTTGTTATTTCTTCAGAATATTTTTCATGACAGTAGAGTTTATTATCTTTCCTAGATTTCATGTGATACCCTGTAATGAAACTCCCTTTCCTTCTGTAAAAAATTTCAAGAAAAGTTCTTGAAAATTAAAATCTACTATCCCCAAAGATTGTAACCATTGTACTTCCAGTACAACATCAACACCACCCATTGGGATGGAGAGAATTGGACTATTCAATACATATTCCCCCATGGTTAGATTGATATTATGGCACTTTCCAGAGAAATTTATAGTTCCTCCATTTTCAACCATAACTTGACACTATGGTGCTAAGTATAGGAAGCAATTCAATTCCTTGGCTACCTTGCAATGAATAAAATTATGGGCACTACCCAAATTAATCATCACTATTACATTTTTCTTCATGATATGTCCTTCTATCTTGAGAGTTTGAGGAGTGTTAATTCCTGCCAATGCATTACAAGATATTGTCAAATTCATTTCTACTTCCTCTAGGGTTGGTTCCTGGTGTATATCCTCTTTTTTTGAATTTTCTTGTTCCTTTTCTTCTTCCTCTTCACAATCTATGCAAAATAATTTCTTCCCAGCACACTTATGACCTTTAGTGTATTTTCTATCACAACTATAGAAAATCCCTTTTGCTCTTTTTTCTTCAAATTTTTGTTGTGTCAACCTTGTAGGTTGTGGAAGTCTAGGAGTAGAAACACTTCCATATTTTTAGTTATGAGTGGTAGTATTCCTTGTCGCCATAATTTTTCTTTCAATTTTTCTTTCCAACTTGAATTCCTTCTCCAATGAATCAGGTTCCAAAAGGAGCACCTCATGCTTGATGTTATCCTTTAAGGTCCATATGAATAAATCAATCCCATTTTCCTATGGAATATCAGTTACCCTTATATTAAATTTTTGGAAGTCCTCAATTTGCTCCACCATCAAACCCTTTTGTTTGAGATTTATCAATTGGAGAAAGAAGGTGTTGCTCTTCGTATCCTCATATTTTTCTATCATTTCCTCCGTAAAAATTGGCAAAGTGAATTTTTTTTTTATGAGAGCAAAGCCATCGATACCATACACATGTATTTTGTTCTAAATATAAAGTTGCAATGCACAACTTTTTTGTGTTTTGAACATTATGGAGATAAAAATATTTCTCCATCTATATTATCTATGTTATTGGATCCTTGCTATAAAACATCCTCATATCGATATTTGGAATATGGTGGGTCTTAAATCAAACATTAGAGTATATGAAATCATGATTAACATTTATTTTATTCTCGTCATGAGTTTCATCTACTACCATTTCACCATTAGGAATCATTTCTTGTAGTGGCTTTGTCAAACCTTCCTTCAAACTTTCCATGTCTTCTTTTAGACCATTCTTCATGTCTTCCATGTTTCCTTTCAATTTTTCTTCTATACCATCGATGCCATTCCTCAAACCATCCATGTTAGCTTCCACACATTTCTTCAATCCATCCATGTCTCTCTTCAAACCATCCATCTTAGCTTCCATTTCATTTTTTTTTACTCTTTGTGAGAGCGAAATTTGTTGCACTTGGTCTCGTAATTTTGATATATCATGTTGCACTTCTTCCTCTTCATGAGTCATAGTAGAGTCTTCTGAGGGCTTAATGGTGTGGAATTATTTTTTGGGGGAATTTTAGAACCCAATACTGATATATATGCTTCAATATGCCCTTGGAATCACTTCAAATTGATTTTTCAAACAAGACTTATGACATTTAAAAAAATATATACACCTTTTTATTGATTTTATGGAGCTCGATATTGAAACTGATGTATCTCTGTAATTTTGGATCCCCAAGATTTTATCTTCGGTCTTATAGTATCCCTCTGAGTCTTCTTTCCAATTCCATCGGTCAGACCTAATTTAGATTCTTCAAGATAAATTTATGCCCGATCTCCCACAATGTCCTAATTATAGACTAGTTCAGTAGAGAAAACTCGTACGTCATGCCACGTGTCACAGTTTCGACCTTCGGCTTTGAAATTGATACAAAAGAAACCAAATTCTGTGCAATTTCGGCCACTTCTTACCAAATTCAAATCCGATGTCTAAAATGAAAGTTATGACAACTGTCCCTCGACCACCTATTTGAGATGAAATTCTGGAGCTTGTAAAAATCCTAAATTCCTCAAATCATATCTCCGAAAATATAGCGAAACAAGATATGAAATTTGTACACGAATTTCCCCAGGAATTTGGCTCAAATGGGTTTTTTTAAAGCTTTTGAACCTTTGTAGAAAACAAGTTATAGCGAAAATTGAAAGATGACTTGTTTGTAGCAGCGAAACCCTAGTATACAAAGCTCTAATACCAAATGTTATGAAACCAACTCACAAAATAGAAGAAAATATAGATCAATGACTTAGAAATCAACCCCTTCAAGGGGGAAACCTACTTTACATTACATAAATGAAAAATTCTTGGATGATACAAATGAAAAAACCTTCTTTCTATATATAGGAGTCCAAGGGGTCACAATATAATCCTAGCCGACATAACAATAACAATGTAAGGGCACACCAATAACAATAGAGGGCTTCTACGAGGCACAATAATAACAATATGGGGACTACATGCGCACAAAAATAACAATAAGGGGGCTACACTAATAATAACAGTAAAGGGATACACTAGTATTATAGGGACCTAGCAGTAGATACGATACTATGTACATATAGTGTTGTGTGCATATTGCATATGTGGTACTGCATACATATAGTATTGTGTACAATTTTCTTATGCTGTGTTATGTATAGATGTTGTTGTGTACATGTTGTTTATGTAGTGTTCTGTATAGATTGTGTTGTGCACATGTTAAAAATGTGGTGTTGTGTACACATGGTGCTTTGTGCATGTTGCATATGCGGTGTATATGTCGTGCATGTGGTGCTGTGTACATGTCATGTTGTTTACACATCATACATGTGGTGATGTGTACATGTGTTGTTGTGTACACGTTGTGCAGGTGGTGTTGTGTACACATTGTGCAGGTGGTGCTATGTACATGTGGTGTTGTGTACACATTGTGCAGGTGGCACTGTGTACATGTAGTATTGTGTACACGTTATACACGTTGTGCTATGCACATGTGGTATTGTGTACATGTTATACATGTTGTGCTGTGAAAATGTGGTACTATGTTATGTGTATTGTGTAGTCATTGTATCATGACATGTGTATTCATTGTGTTGTATTATGTGTACGTATATGTATTGTGCTGTACACCGAGTGTAGGTGTATGTATTGTGTTGCATTGTACACTGGGTATAGGTGTATGTTTTGTGTGTGTGTATGCATTGGGTGTACACTATGTGTATGTGTACACGAATGAAGAGAAGGCACTGGGTGCTTTCCAGGTGTGGAAACCGATCCAGTGTGTGCTCGGAAATGACAAGAACAAGTGCATAAGAAAATAACCAATTGAAGGATAAGTATCAGTATTTTATTTCATATTTTATTATGAATGCTATTTATGACTCTAATTTATGATGGTTAGATGTGATTTATGATGGCTATGTTTTGAGCTAACTGGATAAGATATGTTTATACATGATTATTTGATCAAATAGCTAGTTTGACATGTTGTGACACAAAGTAAAGAAAATTGCATATGTACCTTATTGATAGGAAATCGATGAGGTATGATTTGAATATATTTCAATCCTTTTTGAATATAATGAAAATTATGTGCTTGGTACACGAAAGCATGGGAAATGCCCAGTTGAGTGGTTGGAACTGATTGCAATAATTAGTAGCAACTATGAAATGAATTGGAACAAGCAACAATATGTTGGTAAAGAATTTAGGAGGAGAGCCATTATGGGACAATGGTACCCAATAGTGTCCATTGATTGCTATGAGCATGTTATGACCAACATGATGGTTTTTAGAAGGGATATGCCTTGGTTTTTGGACCTTCTGATGCAAGGAAACTTTTCCAAGGGAGGGGTCACCCGATTGACTATGAAGTAGAGAAGGGAATACCCGCGAAACTTGGAAGGTGTGTGGATGTACGGAAGGGGGTAACCAGATTTCCCAAGGGAATATGTAGTAGAGAAGGGAAGGCCCGAGAATACATTTATTTTTGTAATTAGCATTTCCATATGGAATCAAATGCACATTGGGAGTGTGCCCTGAAAAAATGAGCTGATAACTGTTCATTGAGAGGACTAGTAGCACATGATTGTAGCGCTAGAAATTGGATGCCATTTTGACTTTGGTAATGGATTTTTGACTTCCTTGGAAGGAGGTGAATCCTGGTACTACTTTTGAGGGGGTGTGGGCCAGTGTGATTCCCTTATTGATGATGTGTGCCTCATATCTTTTATTTGTTGGTTAGAGAAATTTGTATATATTGTATATTATTGTAAATATTGTAATGAGCTATGTTATAAAGCTCCATAGAAAATATGATTATTTACTGGTTGAAGAAAATGTGCATGAGTGTATATGTGTTTGTTATTGTAAATACCGTAATGAGATGTGTTATAAAGCTCCTATAAGTGATATGTTTCATGTTTTCAACAATGGTCATTATAAATATTGCAACGAGATGAGTTGTAAAGCTCCATGGGAAATATGTTTTGTTTTCAGCGGTTCGCTGGTTTATAGGTGTCATTGAACATCGAGGATGGTGTTCCCCAAAGGGGGAGGGTTTTGTCAAAACCCTGGGTTAAAATTTCATGTAATAAAGTTAATAAAGGAAAAATAAGATCAGGGTCATGGGACACGTATTGGGAAAAAGATCCTAGTGGGTGTCACTTTTGGTTTATTTATGGCCAAGGAAAATGGAAAAGGCATTGGTAAAGGTAAAGAGTATTTAATTGCCATTTTATTAATGAAAATAAAGGAAACTAGGAGAAAAGGTAGGTGAAAGGTCACATATTTGCATGAGAAGGAAATTGAAAGAAAAAATGAAGGAAAATGAAGAAAGTAGAGGCCTCAATGATAAAAATACTTATGAGGATTAGTTCATGGAAATTTGTGAGTTCAATATTTGGCATTCTCATTCTATTCTCTCTCTCTGATACTCTTGCACACTTAGAGTTTCTTGGAGCATTGTGGCATACTTTGGATTTGGAGAAAGAAGGCAAATGAAAAGCAGGAAAACAAAAGGGAATAGGTGGCCTAGTGGCTACAACTAGATTTCTTTGTAGGTATC
Source organism: Pinus albicaulis (assembly GCA_034641835.2). Lineage (NCBI taxonomy): Eukaryota > Viridiplantae > Streptophyta > Pinopsida > Pinales > Pinaceae > Pinus > Pinus albicaulis. The sequence goes on from CM076572.1 coordinate 50,627,756, forward strand.
GAGTTGTATCTATGATTTCCTTGCTATTTTTGGTATGCATGGTACATGCATGTGGTTACTTGGTTATGATCTGTCATTGGCATGAAGGATTGCCTAGATTGACAGTGGTTTTTCCCAGCCTTGCCATTTCCTGGATAACCTTGGTGTTATGGGTTTTACAATTTTGTTTTATAGTTGGTTCTCATGTTCCTTATGGCTGTCAGTTAAGTTATTAGTTTATGGATCCTTGGTTGGACAAAAGATCTGAAAGCCCTATAACAATTTGGGTTGAGTTACGAGTCTTGGAAGCCTTGGGCTGAAAAATGCTCTGGAGCCCATAGTGGGTTGAGTTACTAGTTCTGGAGCTTTGGTTGGACAAACGCTCTGGAGCCCTGTGACAACTGTGGGTTGAGTTACTAGTCCTAGAGCCGAGTTGGAACAAACACTCTAGAGCCCTGGACAGTTGGGTAGAGACCGATCTGGTGATGGTCAGTGATGTCCGATTGTGAGGTGGAGTCACTAGTTGAGGGTTGAGGTGGTTTAGCCTTTGGAAGCCCTGGTTTGGTTTTGGTTGGTTTATTTCATGAGATCCCACATTCATGCTTGGAATATGGTGCAAGGGTGATTGGCTGAAAGAAACATTTGGTTCATCCAAATCTATGGTCAGGTGGGATGTGGAAGTCCCTGACTTGGTTGGTACTTTGCATATGTTAATATATGCCATCATTTATTGATGATCAATGAACATAATTGTTGATTTACTATTGTTTACATGATTGCTTTTCCATGGCTTTATTGTTGATTAAGTATATGCTATGCATGGTGTATTTATCATTATATGATGTGCTGTTGATCTAGATCTAATTCATGGTTTGAGAGGATCTTGGTTATTTTATATGGATGCATGAGCTAATATGTGTTTGTTGTAGTAAGTATGCAAGGGATAAAAGGCTTCTTGATGAACATCTGATGAAACTAATGTAAAAATTGACCAAACTATGCATCCATGACTTAGAGGTACTATGTATGCAAAGTGTTTGTAAAAATGAATAGCATGTGCTAGCAAGTTAGACCCCATTTACGTAATTGCATCTTGGAAGTTAGGTCATGCATAGTAATTATCAACTCATATCTGCCTGGTAAATATTTTAAAGTGAGTAAATGTGGAGTGGAGTGTTAAGCATGGTTTAGCCTTATGTAATTGCATCTTGGAAGTGTTGGGAAAAATACTGAGAGGGGTGAATCAGTATTTAGGGCTGACTGAAAGCTTTTTAATTTTTCTTTCTCTAAAACCCATACGCTACTTTATTGAACCCAACTCGCGTATACACGCGGATATCCTTCATAAAACTTACGTATTACCAGAGATCTTATTATGGAGATAATTCTTTACTTAGATCATTGCATCATTCATTCATTGGATGTTTAGTAAGAAGTAAACATGTGCAGTAAGAATAGAATAAATCATCACACATAAGCAACACACATGAACACCGGGATTTAAGGTGGAAACCCAATTCGGGAGAAAACCACCGGCTATGATCATCTGTTTTCAATATTTATTATACAGAAATCTTCTTACAATTTTGTACTTGTGCAAACTCATACCAGCACGCAGGCACACACCTACAGAAGGTTGCAACCTTCTCTCGTTCTCCAGCTACTGCTGAAAGGGAGCTCCAACCCCCTGATCTCGTTTACCACCCTCTCCTAGAAGGGAGCTACTACCCCCTGCTCTCGTTTACTAGCTACCACTGGAAGGGAGCTACAACCCCCCTCAGAACGCTTAGGCCTCAACACCATCATGGACCACTTTTCATCAGATTTTCAGGCTGGACCCACTCCACACATTTAAGCTCATCATACATCAAACTGAAACTTATAACCCCATAAATTCATTCATTGAATCATCAACCAACAACTTGATCTTTAATCAACATAATCAGTAGCATAATCAACATTCAAACAACCCAAATATGTATGAATTCATCATTCACAGATAGCAGTAAAACAGCAAAAAAAATAGACATTTCATTCCACATACTTCAGCAAACCGTAGATTCCATATGCGCTTTTACTTCAACGGAGCACTGCGTATATACACGTACTGTAGAAAAACACACGTATACTTGATTGCATTTCATTTTTCGAACCCTAATTTCCATACGCTTTTTTTTCTTTAAGCAGATCCGCGTATATACGCTCTTTTCATGAAACGAACTCACGCATAGATTAGAAACTTTTCAGACTATGCAGCTCTCTTCAGACTAGATAAACAGCTCAGATTTCACCCTTTACTTCAGCAAAGACTCGCCAGATCACGGATCTAAACATTCCATAAATAGATCTAAAAAATATATAGTCATTTCAGAGCTAGAAATCCCTCTTCATCATTTTCTTCATAGGTGCATTATGAATTCAGATCTATCAGCACACTGTTACCCATTCCATTCAGATATACTTCAGAGTGAAGTATTCATTAAAACCCAGACCTATGCACACCCTTGCACTATGATCTTCTTCTCCTTATATAGATTTAGCCTTTATCAATACCATGAGTCAAAACCACTCAACCGCTGATGGTATTCCTGGACGGGATCAAATATATAGTCCAGCGCTCAATACTGTGTGCCAATACCATGGTAAATTCCCCTGGTTTTATAAATTTAGAGTGCAAATAGGCATACGCTACTTGGCATGTACTTTTCCGCGTACATACGCTACTTCGCCTTTACAAACCCGCGTATGCTTTGTGACATACCATTTTCATCATTGCTCTGGCCCTTACAGGAATTCCTTTCTCCATTACATCTGAACTGCTCTGTAGATACATAAGATTTACATCATTAACAAATAGGACAAGTCAGTTTCCATCAAGGACAACCTCATCAAGTAGGTTGCCATCAACTTTATCAAGTAGGTTTCCATCAAGGACAACACTCTGCATCATATTGCCACCG